>VZRF01006813.1:195524-317977 GCA_013396875.1 Vireo altiloquus | reverse complement strand
CACCTTCCCTTTCCCATTCTTTTCTCTCATAAGCAAAGCAGTAGATGACTGGTTCTGCTACAGTGTTTTACCACAGTGATGTGGAAATTTAAATTAAAAGAGTATGGTCTCCTGGCTAGCTTCTGAGAGCAACTGTCTGTATTTTTTGCTAATATGCAGAATGTTTTCTCTGGCTTGTAGTGTTATCCTGGCTAGGTCACTTTCCATCTCTGCTTTATCTGTACAACGAAGATAGTAATATTTCCTGGATGCATAGGGAAACTATAATGCTCAGACCATTTGTTATAAAAGTACTTTGAGACCCACAACAAAATGTAAAATATTCCTCTTCAAAGTGACAGTGTAATTTCTTCCATCATTATTGATGTCTCTGGAGAAATTATAAATCAATAGCTGAAAGGGAAAGAGTATGAGAAAAAGTTCTAGGAAAATAAACATTGACAAAAAAGGTAAAAAAAAAAGAAAGAACAACAGAATTGTTAAATGAATAAAGAAGGTTTACTTGAATTCTTAAAGAGAACTATCTGGACTTACGTGGGTGTTTCATCAAGGGGTCAAGAATAATATGAAAGGAGCAAAGACAAATTGGAACTGTAGAATACTAGTGCAATAAACCCAAATAAATCAGTTTTAAATGACCAGATTTGTGATCCTCCAGAGAGCACTGTTGCAAGAAATCCCAGTCTCATCTCTTCCTGCCCACACACATTCTTTCTAATAAGATCAAGAAGACACAGGCAGCTCCATGGCCTATTTGAGATTTATGCAGCTATCCAAAGGAACAGGCCCATTTTTCATTCATTTTAACCCTTCCCCTGCCCTCCCCCCATTCTACTCAATAAACCCAAGCAATATAGTAATGGCAGCATCTGTCATGCAGTTATTCAGCATGAGATCTGAAAACCTTTGCTTTCCAGGTGCATATCTCCAGAGCACAGGGAGAGGTCTGGGACTCCAGATGCTGGGGATCATCATCATTATCATCATCAAGGTAATGTAAGATCTACCATATGCTCCAAATTCTAGACAATTTCACAGACACAATTGTGTCACTCAGCAGTGACCAATTACATCTAACACTAAGAAGAACCAAGCTGCTTTTCACCTCTGAGTACTTTTTCACAAATATTTATATTCTTATATCAAAGAATCAATAGAACTAGGTAATATGAAAGACAAATTCTTTGGAAATAATCAGGGTATCTAAGGTGGTTCATTTCTGTGAAGAGCAACTACCTTATGCAATTTATTGTACCAAGCTTTTTTGACACAATATGTTTTTAAAAACCTCACATGACTGGAAATTATTCATCACTGTATTGACAGCAAGCATATAGAGCTGCTAATTTGCATTATGTCAGCTGGTGGATGAAAGTCAAGGTCCATACTGGTACAACTGACTTAAGCCAAGTTCCTCATTATCAAAAAACCCCAAACCAAACCAAAAAAAGATAACCCTGATTCTAAATTAAATGAAAGACAAGAGATTGAGAACAGTTTCAAATTGAGACATAAAACTTTCTAATTTAATGTGTCTTTCTGTGTAAGAGTTTGCAAAATAACTTCTGTTTTATGTCTGATCTTTTAAAATGTTTTTTTCTTCCTCAAAATATACTCGTACAAAAATCTGAAGAAGAAATCTCCTCCATTGCTAAAGTCCAGGACTAACTGGTGGTGTCTATTAAAAGTGAGAGATTTCTTCTAATTGCAACTAAAACAAGACCTTGCCCAAATTACTCATATGGCTTTGGAAATGCTTACTCCTTTCAGCTGTTTCTTTCTCCTCACCCTCCTAATATGTTGTTTTCCTTCTTCGTACAAAGAATCTTATTGGGTTGAAACAGCAAACAATGAAGAAATCCTGCTCTTGTATCATGATACGACTTGAATGAGGTCTTCTCGGCCCCTTGTGTCTCATTTGATTTCAAATCAATTTTGGCTAAAGACAAAATTGTTTGGCAGAACCTTACCCCATTGATGCCTTTGGTTTTAACTTTTATATTTTTCAAATCCTGTACTACCTGGTGTGCAACTCTGAAGTTTCTTGTAGCCTTTTTAACTACTGTTCTCTCATGCTAGTTATACATAACAAGCTACTCAAAGCTTGCTCTCCGAGGACACCCAGATTGTCCCAGGTCCAAAATGTGTAAACTAACATCTTAAGAAGAGGAGTAAACCTGGGGAAATGAAATCATTAACTGAATCTTACTTGGAGAATTAACGCTGATGTGCAAATGAACCAAACTTATAAAAGTGTGAAGAACTCGTGACTCAGGGTCCATCTTGGGATCCATCCAGGCAATAGCTTCTGGACTTCCAGGGGTGAACCCTTGAAGGCCCTTCAAATAAATACCTACCTTAATTTCCTTATTCCTGTCTAGTCTCTGTTTTTAGGTAGCCACTTCAGGCATCACCATCCACTAAAAGTCTGAGTATCCCAGAAACAGTTCTGGTAATAGTATAACCCGGTAATTTGTATTATAGTCATTTTTTATAATATTTATGTATCTCTCTAACTAAACTTTTTAGTTTCTGGAAATGACAGCTGAAAAAAAAATAGAAACAAAAGAAAATACAGGTAATTAGATCAAGATGCATCCAAGGGCAAAATCTGCAGAAAAGACTTCAAGTTCCAACTCAAGTTTTGCAAAGCAAGTATGACATGGGAGAGAAGAATTCAGTGTCAAGAATTAAAGATTATTTATTCACCAGGCCAAGGAGACAGAAAAATGAAGCAGCTCTATGTTGCACTTTCAATGATTGCAAGCCAGCTGGAGAAGAGAGCTAGCTTGAGAATGGGGTTTGTAGAAATCTCATTGAGAGTAAAAATACAAATTTATGAAACAAAATGTCATGTAATTAGAGAATAAAGAAAGACACTGACGTGGCCTACCCATCAGAATGAATAAACCAATCCCTCACCACTGTGGGATTGCTATACTCACCTTATTCCATCAGATATGAGTGAAATAGGATGCTCACACATTTTGCTGAGCTCTCCTCTTTGTGTCTCCTCTCATGCAGACACAGCATGCTGAAGTCTCGGCACTGTTGTTTCCTTCATATCATTTCCAGATCTACATTCTGTTCTCAACTACATAAATTTTTTTTCTCACTCCATGCTTATATTTCATTGGAAAAGTCCAAGTAACAGTCTTCACTTGAAATACTGAATTTAGATTTCAAGGCTGCCACCCCATGCAGAGATATCCTGCCACCACCACTGTAGATGTTCTTCCTACCTCTTTGCTTATCAGCTACATTCTAAACCACCTACTAAGGAATATATGCAAAAAATTATGGCTAAATTTAATTACAATAACAAATACTTTGGTATAGTCAAATTAGAGAATGAATATAGACATCAGAAATAAATTTGAACACACACAGAACTGGAACTAATCTTCTGCTTGCAGAGCTTCAAAGTTTTAATCTTTTACCATTTGGCCTACTGGGTATCTTCCTCAAAAGAAAGTCATAGGTACCTAATGCAGCCAGTGAGCCAGACATTAAAGAGAAAGTGTTTTTCTCTGTCTTACTATCATGTAAAAACACACACACAACCTTCATTGCAACGGGTTAATCTTCAAAGGTTCAGAGATTCAGTGCAGATGCTTACCAAAACAAACCCAAGCTTCTGGTTTAAGGTTTCTAGCAATCCTGTGGGTAAAAGTTGCCTTGAACGATTTACAGTATTTCACATTCTCAGTCTGTTCAGAAATACACTGAAGATAGCAGCATTTGTTTTCAGCTAAAACCAAAGCCAGAAAAACTGGGTAAATCTCTCTGTGAAAGCCATAAAAGTCATAGAGTTCAGTTGTGTGAGGTACTGGCTCTGGTGGCTTCCTGTGAGATATAGCATTCCCTCGTTGTAGTCAGTGGGAATTCAAAGTCATTTTGTCTGATTTTCAATTGCAAACATTGCAAATTAAAGAAGGTAAAACTCTGTTACATCTAGGCAAATCTTCTTTGTGTCAAGTTACTTAAAGTCATTGTTTTGAATGGAAACTGAAACGGTATAATTTTTGTGATAAAACAACTCATTCTGGGAATAAAATGGTCTTTTCTCATGGGCCCCAGTTCTCAGCCTTCATGAAAATGTACTTTCCATATATGAATATTGCAAATAACTTCTTCTCATAGCAGTGGAATCTACAGGGATGTTTAACTGAGTAATTTCAGTCTACAAATAGCAATGGGAACTCATTTCTTTACCTTCATTTCTATCCATCACACAGAGATGTTGACTGCTGTTTAACAACCATGTTTGGGCTTCTTCAGTATAGCTTCTTACAATCACAGTGGATCCTGATTCCATCCTTGGAAATAAAGTAAAAGGGAGACAAAACAATATTCAAGTATTTTTTTGGGGAAGATCATTTGCGTTATGATTTATAGATTCAGGAATCAGTTACTGTTTCCTGATGAAATCAAGATAAAGAAGATTTCTACAATAAAATTGAATGAATAGCAGAGTTATTAAATATTATGTCAATGAAGACCCTGAAATTATAGGTAAAATAAGAAGTGCAGGTATGTATAACTTTTAGTATCTTCTTTTTCTTTTTTCCCAGACAATATTCATCACTGCAAATTGTTCCACATCTCTTGGCTTCCAAGTTTAAGTTTGCATTTCATTAATGCTGGGAAAAAAAGACAGATCTTTGTCTGTGATGATGAATAGATGATTTGAGGAAAGTATGAACATAGGCATAGGGAAACCACTTCTTTTATTAAGAGGTCATTTTCTGGACCATATTTCTAGTGGTCAGAAAGAGTTTAATGCCCCAAGCTCTGCAACCTGTATTCAGCTCAAAGCATTTCAAAGCAATCTACAACTTTCAACACCCAAATTATGGAAAGTGCTTAACTAAAATCTCTAAAGACATGGGAACTCAGGTATGCCAGACTCAATACATGTTTGTGGTTGAGAATTCCCTGATTTATGACAGTATTCCTGTTACATACGTGTTATTGAGAGAACACTGGTCCTAACTGTAAATGTGCACTTTTTCTTTATATTTATGATTTGTACTTTATTGATACACATATGTAGTCTCTGACCGGGTAGAAGAAACTTGAGTTCAGGCAATTTTTGTTGGCCTACATTTAAAACTCCATGAAGTAAAGAACAAAAGAGCTCAGAAGACTCATAACAAGCAGATAGGTTTTCCTTTTATTCTGGCATCATGGTCTTCAGCAACTTCTTTATTATTGTCATCTAGCCTTCATTTTTCAGCTCTATCAATTCCCATCAGGGTAGCAGGTTGTTTGACCTCTTGCTATTTTTATTCTCTCTATGTAACTTGAAAGAAGCATCTTTCAGGCAACAATAGTATATGATTTTTTGCTGAGCAATTCCACTGAGGCTGAGGTAATATCCTCAAAGATTCCTGAATTAGTCTTAAAATACATAGCTTATAACTAAGTTATTGAATAAGTTTGAGCAAGCTGCTGAGTCTTAACCATAAATGAGAGAACAACATTGCCTACAAGATACTGATTCATTAATCTTATCCATCATGTTTGATAGAGATTTCTGATGTTGTTTACAAATTATAAACTTTTTGTGGGTTTTGCCCTAATTCACTGTAGATGGTGTTTATTTACAAATCCATGAGATTTCTTAAAAAAATATAGACAGCTTTTCAGATTTATCAAATTACACCTATGACTTGCAGATTAGTTTAGAAATGGATAATCAGTTAAGAAATCTTCAATGTTTTCAAAGAAATTATATTATATTTATGCATTTTAAGTTACCACTTAAAATTGGATAAGGTAAAATTTGGTTTCCAAGTCTGTTCAGACAGTTAGCAGAGCTGTAGATATTTAGAATGTTAATCAAATGTAAGGGAGAGAATATCAATAATGTAATTTTTGTTATTACCTATTGTTGAGGGGTTTTTGTGCTGCTGTATCTTGGTCCTTGCCTGCCAAAGTAATTCCAGGTAGTTTCAAGTGCAGCATTAGGTAAAGTGCCTGATAACAGTTTGGCAGATATGCTTAAATAATTTAACATCATACTTAAAATTTAATGTCAACAAATGTTTGTCCAGAAATATTTGAAAACATTTGGATGAGCATTTAAACCATTCTTAGAGACTGAGCATGAACATGTCACAGCAAATCTATCATAGGAGGTGCAGTGGTTCAGGGCAAAATGGATTTACCTGGGGTTTTTTTGAGGTCTGTGGGAGAAAGCTCTTTTTTAGAACTTTATCTTTTCTAGCACTCTTCTTTCTCAGCTCAAATGCTTTTATGATCTATGTAATGCCCCTGATGTTTATCTCAAATGGAATTGTCTGAGCACTGCCAGGACTGAGAGACTCAGAAAAATATATGGTTAGTTGTTTCCTCCACACCCTCTTCAAACTGAAACTGAACCCGATGTCATCTTTTAGTGGAAAGTTTTTGGTTTGAGTTTGTTTTTGTCTTGCTCAGTTGACCACAGTGCATTCACCAGGTTATAAAACACCTTTTAAAAGAAACATATGAGGCTATATCCACTGAACTCCAGCACCATTAAATATTTATCGATACAATAGTGCATGTTTCAGTGTGAAATAAACATCAGGCTCTGCAAATTTAATAGTTTCCAGTGGAGGAAATAAAAAGGACCAAAAAAAGAAGAAAAGAAAGGAAAAAAACCTCCCAGAGTTTCTGTAATCTCAAGAACTTGCCTTAACAAATAAATAGTTCATGATGTGCCAAAACTGAATTGCCAAATGATTGACCACATCCTATATTGCACAAGGAAAAGGCTGCTGTTGTTTTTACAAGTGTGTTTCATTCAGAGTTTGACTTCATTGTGTAAATACTATGGAGCTCACTTTTCAAAATTAACCTTTATTATAGATTAGCTGTAGACAGGGTTAGAGGGGGAAGGAAGCACAGAAATTAGGGGACGGGAGCACCCCAGAAAGTCTTAATCCCATATTTCCTGAACTGGAATTGCTGAAGTCTAAAAAAATGTTCTAGGGGACTTAGAACACAAAAATGCATTTTAAAAACTGCCTGCTCTTACATCTGAAAAGCAACAAGGAAAAAATATTCTATATATATTTTTTCAGGCATTAGATGGAATTTCCAGGGTAGTAGATAAATATATGCTACTAAAATTCTTCTGCAGTGGAAAAATTTTAGATTCATTTTTTCCAATCAAAACGTTCAGAGTATATTTAACACTTCTGTACAGATTTTCAAAAAAAACTTAGATGCCTTAAGAACCTCTGCATATTTTGGGGCAATTTCAATTTCTGGGATTCTTCAGAATGAATGGAAAAATTACTTGTGAGCAGCAGACTTGTAAAGCTGGACAAACTAATTCAGCTTCCATTCTGTACTTTGGTGATAATTTCATGGTGAGCTCCTTGAACCAATAATCACAGAATCATAGGTTGGAAAAGACCTGTAGGATCACCAAATTCGAACATTAAACTTACTCATGATTTAGAGTGCCACTAAACCATGTCTCTAACTGTTGCATCTACTTGTTTTTTAACTATTCCCAGAGACAATGATTCAGTCACTTCCCTTGGCAGCCCGTTCCAATGTCTGACCACTATATCAGTGAAGAAATTTTTCCTAATATCCAATCTAAACCTCCCTAGGTGCAACTTGAGGCCATTTTCTCTTGTCCTGTTGCTTATTATTTGGGACAAGAGACCAGTTCCCACCTGGCTACAACCTCCTTGCAGGTAGTTGTAGAGAAGAGAAAGNATACCATTGGCCTTCTTGGCCAACTGAGCACACCCTGGCTCATGCTCAGCTGTGACTGTACCAGCAGGATGTAACTCCATTCATCACCACTCTCTGAGCTCAGCCCTCCTGCCAGTTTTCTACCCAGCAATAAGTGCACCCATGCAAGGCAGGAGTGGCCAGTTTCTCCAGGAGAATGCTGTGGGAAACGGTGTCAAAAGCTTTATTGAAGTCACGACATCCACAGCCTTTCCCTCATCTGCTGAGTGNGGCCTTCTTGGCCACCTGAGCACACACTGGCTCATGCTCAGCCGTGACTGTCTGCCAGCAGGATGTAACTCCATTCGTCACCACTCTCTGAGCTCAGCCCTCCTGCCAGTTTTCTACCCAGCAATAAGTGCACCCATGCAAGGCAGGAGTGGCCAGTTTCTCCAGGAGAATGCTGTGGGAAACGGTGTCAAAAGCTTTACTGAAGTCACAACATCCACAGCCTTTCCCTCATCTGCTGAGTGGGTCACCTCGTCACAGAAGGAGATCAGGTTGGTCAAGCAGGATAGCAGGATCTGCCTTTCATAAACCTCATGCTGGAGGGGTCTAATCCCCTGTTTGTCCTCTGATAAATTCAAGATTACTTTCTCCATGACCCTGGCAGCACATCAGGCTGACAGGCCTGTAGTTCCCCAGATCCTCCTTCTGCCTTTCCTATAGATGATTGCCACATTATTTAATATCCAGTCACCTGGAAGCTCCCTGGTGAGGACTCCTGTGTGGCTCAGCAAGCACTTCTGCCAGCTTCCAAGTAGTTTTGGGTGGATTCATCAGGCCCCATGAACTTGTACAAGTCATAGGAGTGTCTCAGGTCATGGACCATTTCCCCTGGGACTGCTTCATTCTGCTCCTCATATCTATCTTCTAGAACATGGGGAAGGATGCCCAGAATTAGAACACTGTTCTTGTTACTAAGGACTAAGGTAAAAAAGCTTCAAGTAACTCAGCCTTTTCCTCATCTTTTGTAACTCTGGTTCTCCCCTGCATCCTAGGAAGGATGGAGATTCTCCTTAGCCTTCCTTTTGTTGGTAATGTATGTATAGATGTTTCTCGTCTTTTCTGGCAATAGCCAGATTAAGTCCCAGCTGGCTTTGGCTCTTCTCATTTTCTCCCTGAATAGACTCATAACATCCGTGTAGTCCTCTGAGTTGCCTGCCCCTTCTTTCAAATGCCACAGACTCTTTTTCTCCTGAGTTCCAGACAAAGCCCCCTGTTCACTCAGGCCAGTCTTCTTCCCCACCAGCTCATCTTTTGACTTAAGGGTACAGCCTACTTCTGAACCTTTAAGATTTCCTTCTTAAAACCTTCCTGGGCTCCTTTGCCCTTCAGGACTGCCTGTCAAGGGAGTCTCTCAACAACGTGCCTAAATAGACCCAAGGTAGCAGTTCTGCTAACCACCTTCCTTACTTTTCTGAAAAGTTTAATTAAACATTGAAAATTTCTGAGAAAGAGGTGCAGCCTTTCTGGCATCTATGAATAGTTTAGAGAAAAGTGGGGAAAAAATGTTTTTCTGAAAGTTGTCGTTACATTTGAGCCAGAAATATCAAAAAAGCATATTAAATTCATACAATTCAACAGCTTTTCAAATTCTTTGTATGTTCCAGGTTCTTCCTGCTTTGAAAAGTGAAGGGTATTAAATAGCAATGAATTTCTGCAAATAGCTCCTTTCCAGCATTTTGGTCTCACAGTTTGCTCCAGCCAGGATGGATTTAAAAGTATGAGGAAGATGAGGACAGACTTCTTTATCTCCCCTACTTTACTGGGAGTAAATATTTTCTATTTTTGGGTCACAGACCATAGTTAGAGATCACAGTCAGAGATCACATCCGTTCTCCCCTTTTCCAGATTCCAGCAGGTCAGCCCATTCACCCAGGCAACTGTATTCTTTTCTTTCTTAAGGAATCACTAATATAGAACTTAGCAAATCGTATACAAGGGATTGATTGCTTATTATAAAGTCAAAATGGAAAGGAAATGGCATAATCAGTTCAGGTAATTCCTTGTTTCAATGTAGTATTCGTTACTAAAAAAATTACTTTTCCTATCCTTCCTTTACCTTGAGTGCCAGATCCTTGATATAAACCAGAAATAATAGCACTGCCTAATGTCCCAGACTATGTATGAGTATTAATTAATTAATACATAAAAACTGTTTCAAGAACTTAGTTAATAGAAGTGAGGGAACCAGTAATTATTGTTGGTGTATGCTTTTCAAAATATATATACTCATTTACCTGGCTTTTGGGAAATCTTTTAAGCAATATAAAGAAAATGAAATCATATATTATGCATGTGCATTTCTGATTCAGGTGAATACATCTTAAGGTCACTGACACTATTCAGAAAAAAACTAAAGGGGTGAATTGTTGGAAATAATAACAATTCCTACATTCTGAAAGCAACCACACTGTGTTGATTAAGAAAACGTGCTGCTAATGGTATGCTTTGCACAGGTTAACTACACACAACAGTTCAGATCCCTTCTGAATTGTAAAGACTTTTCCTGTACGAGTGTTAGTTTTTGGTTTGTTTTTCGGTTGGTTTGGGTTGTGTGGGTTTTTTTAATCATTATTTGCAGGGCAGAACTTTCATTTGTGCAACACTTTTCTTTGAAAATGCAGAGCTAGTATCTATTTCAGTTGTAATAACTTCCTCCCCTGGGTTCAGCTGTGATCCAATGATAAAAAGCTGATGATGAAGGTAGAGAACTGCTGAAAAGTGTAAATCATGTTTGGTAAATAGTGAATGAGTGTCAGTTCTGTAGACAATGAAGGAGATGATAGGAAAACTAACATACTGGAAGTGGGTTAAATGGTAACTGACTTATTGTATATATTACAGAAAAAGAAGATAAGGTTGAAGGCTTGGAATGTATCAATAAGAACTGGAGTTTAGTCTAGTCATTTATAGGATTGTAAGCTGTGGATAGAGCTCCTGGTTTCAAAATGAAATCCAATTCAAATTCAGATAATGAGATGATCCATTCTAAACTCCATGTCATATTCAAAGTAGAAAAATTATGTCTGGCAATATATTGGATTAAAATTTCTGAAGCATCCAGTCAAACCTGGCCTTTGTTTTTCTAGAAACTACTCTGATTTTTCTTCTTTGAATTACAAGGAAAAAAAAAAAAGAGAGAGACAGTAACCATAACCTGCTCTTTCCACAGTGAAGTGGCAGGGTACTTTGCTGTAGAAAGAAACGACATCACACATGACTGAAAAATATCTATTGATTTTTCCCTTTCCCCACATCACTACTCTATTGAAATGAAAGCATTTCAAAATCTTTTACAAGATGGATATTTTTCTCTCTTACTTCCAATAATATTCAATTATTTGCCATGAAACTATGATTTTGCAGATGTCATGATTAAGACATATCCCCACTTTGAACTGATTCATTATTGAATAGTATAATCTTAGCTGCTGTCTTTAAAGCTGCAAAACAGACTTAGTTCACAATGACAGAATGATTAATTTAAAAATTTGTATTCTGCCATAACCTCTATAGAACATTGACAAAATGTTCAGGAATCCATTCAGTGCAGGTAGCTCAGGATGTGAGAACACAGTGTGAGCTGCAGGTTGAGCTCTGAGTGAGGGGAGCCCAAGGCAAGAGACCATGGACTGCTGACCCTTAGGATAAGGAAGGACACAGGGACCTGTGGTCCAGCCAGGTGACCGGACACTCAGAGACACAGGAGGAGCTGAGGATCCCAACAATGAGAATCAGTGCATACTTCATACTTTGTTGTAACTGAGAATTTAGACAATTTGCTTCTAGAGATTCTACAGAGGATTTTTTACTGGCCCTTTCTGAGATTTGAAGTTGATATGTAGATGTGGAAAGAAAGACTATGACCAGATTGCAGTTGTTCGACAGAGTCAAAATAAAAACATAGAACTAATTTTTTAAAATATCTGTACCCCACTTATTTCAGTAATGCATATAGAGCTTGAAATCAAAGTCTGAAAATCATCATATATGCAGTCATATATACTGTGTAGAATGTAACCTGAATCAGTGTCTGGTACAGGAACAAAGATACAAGAACTGCAGTGGAATAGCTCAATTTGAAGGAGTTACAAATAGAGAACCTGGAAAAGACAATAATAACAGCATTGCTACTTCACAGGAAAGCTTGTAAGAACAGCACATAATTTTGAAGTAGAAGATGAAAGTGTTAGTAACCATGAACAAAAGGAATGTTATTGTAAGAAAAATATAGTTGCACAAGCCACTTGAATGACAAAAATAGTGACATCAGCCACATATGAAAAGTCAAATGCAGGAGTATACAGAATACAGACATTAAAGAAAGTGATTATTCCTAATGTTAGAGTAATTTATATGTCCAGGGAGAAAATTAATTAGGAAATACAAAATTTTCTACTCTACCACTTGAAAAACTATTCCAAGTTATATTTAAAAATTGGTATGAAGATCTTGATCTTAGGCAGATTTACTTACTTTGAGCTGCCTGATTCTTTAGCACTTGAAAATAGCCCACAATTAAATTTAACTAATTTAATTAAATATATTTAATTAAATAAATTAAATTTCAAGTCAGAAGACCTGAATTCATTTTACTCTACAATTGAAGGGAGAGAATTGGATAGATTCACTGTTTGGTGATAGGTGAATGTTTAGTAAAAGGTCACTTTAGACTAGACATAGTTGTTGACTGTGGGAGTAGAAAGTTATTTCTGACTAGTAGAACAGAAGTTTTTCAATTTTCAGTATATTTTAAGAGGAAAATAAATTCGGAAAACATTTTTAATTCAAAATTAATTTATTTTACACTGTAGAAAATTTTCTTTTTAAATCAAATCATATTCATGTATTTATGTGTCACTGCCCTGGTCTAGCTCCCAAGTAATTCTAAAATGCTACTGTGCAAAATATAAGGGAGAAAACTTTTGTATTGTAATGATGGATTTAGATATGCATAGATACAGATCCTTTCTCCTCTGCTGTCTGATTTTTATATCAAGAAGCCCTTTGTTAAATGGTAAATAATCATTCTTGATTCTTAGGAATAAATGTTTAGACTTTAATATAGATAACATTTCATGCAACTTTAATGATCCACTTACAAAGAGTAGATTAAATAAGGCTTCAACAAAAACCACTTAATTGTGGTATTCAAAAAGGTGAAGGAAGGCAGAAAGGGAAAATGTAAATAACTGAAAACTATCTGATGAAAACTACTGATGAACTATCACTCCACGAGATACATAAATGAAAGTCTGAGCCCATATTGTTTAGAAGGTTGCTGATGGGATACTTGGCTGCACTCATTCACAATACACTTGAAGTGAATTAGTCTGAAAGGATCTTGAATTGCCCAGGATCCACCAATGACCTTAGAATAGGCTGCTGAATAGGGAAATCTGTCCTAAGAGAAAGATGATCTGGAAGAAACAAACACTATATGGCTTTTGCGGATGTATATTCCTTCCCAGGATTTTGTGGTGACTTCAGATCTTCAGAGATCATACAGTTTTTTCCACAAAAAGAAAAGAATACCATCTTAAATTAAACCACTCTGCAATTTAACAAAATTCTTACCCATGCAAATTTGATCCAAGATCTGTATTGCAAGATTTAAGCTGCAGCATTAGCAGGAAAACTTGAGACATAATTCTGCTGAGAAGGATTTTCCCAGCTGGGTAATATCTTTTCATAGACGTAACCCAAATTTTAGCAAACACTGAATATAAAGGAAACCTACTTGTGTGTCTCACTCCATTATGTTCAGATTCCCTGTCGCAACCCCTGTAGGATAGCTGTTCTGCTTTGACTTTGGCCAACACAGGAAACAATTGAGTTCAAAACAATAACCAATGTCTCTTACACATCTGCTCACAATAACATTACACATGGAAAAAGTAATAATTTATCTTAGAAATAGGTGTGTACAGCACAGAAGTTTTAAAGAGGTACCTCTAGGTATAGAAACAAAGTAAAGAAACATATACATTCTTTCATATAATTTCTCCTTTGACAATGTCCCCATTTTCAGGACAGAATATGCTGTTTACATAATCAAAGCTCCATGGAGCATTTTCTTTTTCAAAGGTTGCAGTCAGTGTGACATATTTTGGTAGCTGTCAAAGGAACCTTATTACTACAACACCTCACTATGAGAAGAAAGTATAAACTATCAAAGTACCTAGAGACTGTTGTCTGAAGAAAAAGGGGGTGTGTAGGGGCAATAAGGGAAAGCTTCAGTAATATAAAGCCATGAACACTCATGTTTTCATTTGAAAGTACATGAACAAGAGTGCTTATTTTAGCCACTTAAAACAACAATAACTAAGTCAGGAAAGATCATTATACTGGAATTAAGGAAACTATGCATTTATAAAAACAGTCTCCAATAACAAAGCCCCTTCTGCAGAAATGCTCCCTTCTCTGCTGAATGCTAAGCAATCATTTTGAGCTCAGCTAATTATTAGTAGCTTGAAATGGACAGAGTTAATAAAGTGCAGCCCTATAAAGTTTTCATTGTTGCTGGTAGTGTTACTCTGTCTCTAAATATTTGGAGATTTTCTTTCCTTTCCCTGCTATTTCTTTCCAGTGCATTTTTTGAAATAGGTGCATTTGGCTACTGATGATTTTGTATAGAAAGAAAAACCAACTAAAGAATGAAAGCAACTGCCAACATAGAACCAGAGAAAATACCATCAGAGAATGACAATCTTACAAAATTAAATCCTGTTTACTTGAGAAAAAAACTTAGACAAAACAGCTCCAGTCCCCACAAAACAACAACAAAAAACCCAAAAACCAACAACACCAAAAGACCTTTACAAAGAAAAGACATAATTGTCAAAGAGTGGATAAAGTTTTACTGTATCAGTTTGGCAAAAATCACCAACATTGAAAAATCATGCTTCATGTAACATCGAAATTCAAACACTGGTTCTACTGAAATCTGGGCAAAGCCAAATTGTTTGAAAAATGGTTTTTAAATTCTTTCCTAACTGTTAGCAAGCAATCTGCATGCTTTTGGAAGAAATATTTCAATAGGAGAATTGTGATTTCATGTAGCCATGCACTGGTAATAGATTTTCTATCACAAGTATCTTAGCTTAAGCATTTTGGTCATCAGTCAGTAACAAACCATATAAATTATGCTTATATCCATTTGAAAACAAGCAACATGTAAGTTTCTGCTTTTCTGAATAAAGATCTAGTCAAATATACACTTCAAGTTAAAGGCGTTTGTCAGAGTCATACCTGAATTCTGAAATTAGGGATTTAGATGTGTTTTTACATTTTCAAAGAGGATCAGTACCTATCAATCCAGATGTCATTGGTTGCTATTTTTATTTTTATGTAATGTATACTTGCTGGAGAGTTTTATCTTGGTTTATATTTTCCAGTATAATTGCCTTGCTATAATTTGTTTCAATTGAAAACATGCTTGTTCTGGTTTAGTGCCTAAATAAGAATTAAAGCTCTTATCCAGAGGCACGTATGTGTGAAAACACCAGCCTATGTAATTTCCACATTGTAAATGTACTTGTTTTCTCTGGGCTTGTAATAAATTCTGTAATTCACTTTTAGAAAGTGTTTTTCCAACTTTTCCAGCTATTTTAAGCCTCTCACTTGAAAACATTTTTTGATGCTAGTAATAAAACTGCTCAGGAAAAAAAAGCCTCTATATTTTTTAAGAATTCTACTCACAAAACCTAGCAAATGGAAGCCTGCATATTGATTTCTTGGAGATAATGTAGGTAGATAACAGGTAGAAGTGCACACACAGTGTAGGTATACACATTTTATGCCTTTTTAATACATTATAACTTACATATTATATATTTGATATATTTTACAGTAATATTATATTATCTATGGTATTAAGCTGGGCACAAGTATGAATTCGGAGAGGAGTGGTGGGAGATCAGCCCCGCAGAGAGGAATCTGGGGGTGCTGGCTGGTAGCAGCTCAGTGTGAGTGAGCCATGTGCCTGGGCAGCCAGGAGGGTGAACTCCATCCTGGAGTGCATCAAACCCAGCACAAACAGCTGGTCAGCAGATATGGTTATCCCACAGTGCTCAGCTGTAGTGTGACCTCGCCTTGAGTACTGGGTGCAGCTCTGAGACTCACAATTTAGAATAATGTGAAGATCCTTGAATGTGTCCAGAGGAGGACAAAAATCTGGTGACAGGGCTGGAAGGAACGTCCTATAAGGAGCAGTTAATGACTTTGGATTTGTCTGGTTTGGAAAAAAGTAGACTGAGGGGTGACCTCACTGCTCTCTACAGCTTTGTGAGGTGGGAAGTGAAAAGGGAGGTGGTGACCTCTTCTCTCTGGGATCCAGTGATAGGACTTGGGTGAATGGTTCAAAGCTGTACCAGGGGTTGTTTCAACTGGACATTTAGAAGTCAAACCCTGCAACAGGGGGTGAAACTCTTCCTAGTAAGGTGAACAGTGCCTGTCAGGGCTTCAGAGATATTTGGCCAAGGCCCTCAAAAACAGTGCTTTAAATTCTGATCAGCTCTGAATTGGTAAGGCAGCTGAACTAGATGATTGTTATAGGTCCCTGCCAACCAAAATATTCTATTCTATTCTATTCT
Source organism: Vireo altiloquus (assembly GCA_013396875.1). NCBI lineage: Eukaryota > Metazoa > Chordata > Aves > Passeriformes > Vireonidae > Vireo > Vireo altiloquus. Next base: position 301,637 of record VZRF01006813.1, on the reverse strand, counting down.
ATTCTATTCTATTCTATTCTATTCTATTCTATTCTATTCTATTCTATTCTATTCTATTCTATTCTATTCTATTCTATTCTATTCTATTCAGAATTGTATTAATTTCACCTTGGTCCCAAACATAGCTTAAAGTGTAGTCCCCTTCTCCAGTGAAAAAGTGTGTCATCTCCATCCTCTTACAGTATGGCTCCCTCTTTGAAAGTGTCTCTTTGAGTGTGCATTTAATGGATGAATCTATCAACTTGCTGCTCAGCATATTTCAATATTGTAGTACTGGGCATATATGTGCTTAAAGCTGAATGGAAATAATCAGGACCTTCATATTTATCTTCCTATATAAGAATTTCTTTCAATAAGATGACAGGAAAAACATGTAAAGCAGTGCTTGTGCTGAACAAGAAAATGGGAAATGGTGTTACAGGACAAAGATGGGTTTCTTTTGAAAAGAGAAGCTCAAATTCAGAAAGTACCGTTCTGGTTAACAGTAAGAGCAATTTGATAATTTTAGTGGTAGCATCCATACTGTGAAATTAAATAATGGCTCTCTGTGCCTTCTGTATATTAACTTCAGATTTTTCTGTGTGAAGGCAGGGAGAAGAGGTGTACAATGCTTAAATCTAAACCCACCAGTATCAAAAGAGAACTTTCCTATTCACTTTGTTCAGTTTAGGTTCAGTTCCTTGCAGTCTTTATCCTTCAGCCAGAAAATACTGTCATATCTTTGTCATATCTACCAACAGAAGTTGGTACAAGTCTTGAGCAGAGACAAAGGCCTTTGTGTGCCTGCTAGACTTGATTTGTATCACACAGTACCACAGAGATGGTGTTTAAAAATATCATCACTCTTAATGAAGCCCAGTAGCGACAAGCTTGAGTAAATACAGCCCTGGTGAGCTCTGCGGCTTGGAGGCAGCACTTTCTCAATGTTTGTTGACATGTTTGTCCAGTGTCAGAACTTGCCAACACTGGATTTCTTTTTAAGAATGATGAGAGTTTTAAAGATCTGTCTGGCAGAGGTTTGCAAATTCGTTGCCAATATGAGGAGAAGAATAAAAAAGAGAAGGAAAATGACCCCAGGAGGGAAAGTTTTGAATTCTAATGTTTAGTTTCTCAGATGTGGTAGAAAGCTTGCTCCTAAAAACAGAAGCACAAAAGGAAAACCAAGCTTTCTTAACATTTCACTTTTATTACTTCCTTCTCATCAATTCATTCCTAGCTTCTCTCTTCTCTGAAAAAGATGGCAGAAATCCATAGGTTTGCAAGAAATTCTGCCTTTATTTACAGGGGACAGAGAATTCTTGAAAGTTCCTCAGAGCTCACTGCCAGTTAGTGCATGGAAATCCCATGTATTGTCTGAGGCTTTGCACTACAAATATTTAGCCTTTTTTTCTGAGCCTCAAGAGAAGACTGAATATTATAATAGACACCCAAATGGACAGCTGGGAGCACCTTGAGTAGGAAGTAACACCCAACTGTGTTACTATATTTATATTCAAAATGCAATTATTTTAATGAACAGGATAAAATTTTTTATGTATTCACATTATAAAACTGTACTTTCAAATGCATTCTACTAGAAAGAACATTCTTGAATGATGCATTCCACTACAAACGCCTGAAAGTTGCTCAACTAATCAACAAAAATGCAGATTCTGCCTTTATAGTTTATTTTGCTCTTTGAATATCAAAGTAAATCAAAGCCCATTCTACCTGACTGTGTATGAATATAAGCAAAGAATTCAGGAAGTAGAAAATAAAGTATACAGTTATATAAGCAATTATTATATCATAGATCAATAAAAAAATCTGTTGTATCTCATAGTGAGTGCTATTCTGCTTTCTTTTCCAGGTGCATGGTTGTAACGTCTGACTTATCTTACCTCCAGCCTCACCTCTGGACATCTATTCTTTTCCAGAAAATTTTGATTTCTCCATTCTTCTACCTCTTCTGAATGCTCTGTCACAAAACTATTCCACTATATCTCTTCTCCAAACTCATTCATCACTACTGATCAGTCAACTTCTGCTCTTGTCCTTGTTTTGCTGGGATATCTTTGTCTCTTAAGGTTTACAGTACAGTCACAGTTGTCCCTCTGCAATCTATATGAAAAGAATGGCTAAATTATAGATTTTGTCCAAACATTACTGTTACTTTTTCAGAAATCTTTGTGGCATATTTTCCTAAAACAAAAATTTTAATTTTTGTTTGTGAATATGCCTAATTTTGCTCCCTTATCTTCAGCATTGCCTAACACAAACATAGTGAAAAACCTTAATATTTATACAGAATGGTTTGCAAATAATTCTCAGACAAGGAGTTATTTATTAACATAAATTTTAAATAGTTTCTAATTATTTAATTAGGACTTCTAAGAAAGCTTGTAGATAATTTAAGCTAGGAGGATAGTTTTTCTGACAGCTGAGATATAGCCCAGCTTTTCAATCAGCCAAATGTGCAGAATAGTTTTACTAAGATAATTGCCCTTCTAAACCAGAATAACAAAAAAAATGTTTATTTTATATATTAGTTATTATTATCATCATCATGGTTGTCATTGTGATGAATGAGATAAAGCAAGAGCTGCATTGTGATAGATAAATGGTCCCAGCCCACAGCTCAGGAATATGTTTTAGATGGGAGCTTTGACACCATTCATTATGTTGGGTAATAGAAAAGTTAAAATTGGGGCTGTCATTATCACAACTGAGATCTATGGAAACAGTAAATATTTCAGCAGTTTTTAGTTGCTCAACAGTGTTAACAACAGGTTACAAAAACCCTTGTCCCCTGGATTAAACGATGCATAAGAACTGAACAGAACTACAATCTCCATCTTGACAGTCTATGCTCTAAGATAAGATGAGGCAGAAAGAAAATATTTGCACACATAAGCAGTATTTTCATTAGAAACATCTATGGTTTAGTTTATCTTTTTGTAGATAACTGCCTGTTCCTTTTTGTTATCATTGTTGATTTGCATCAGGTATTGATGCAATTCTCAGTTGTTTAACCACTGGCTAAAGGGCCATTTGCTCATTATTTCATGCTCATTATCAGCATGAAATACTGACTTTTCAAGACATTTATGGAGTGATTGTCCCCATGGCCGAAGATTACAACAGTCTGTCCAGGCAGAAATAAATAAGTTTTTCTTGCATGCAGAATATACAATACTACCCCAGGCTTTGTGCTGTCCTGTCATATTGCTTATTTTTTTAAACAATGATCAGTATATACACATAAAGATACTGTAGTTTACACCCTCAGGCGCACTACATTTATCATGAAAAATCAGGACAAAATCAGGCTGTCAGTCAAACTCATAAAGGCATACTGTTTATGGGAAGCATCAAGGACTAATATCTGAATTCATAAGTTTTAAACTAGGCTCATTTATATTCAGCACAATGTTCAATTTTAAAATTTCAGCCCCTTTTTTCGGCAGTCTCACAAAAGGAAAATATTTCTCATTTCCCTACACTCATAGTTATTTAATATCTTGAGGGAAATTAAACCTTTATGTATGCTCAAATAATTTTCAAAAGTGATTCTTTTGGTTTGAATTAATTCAGTTTCATAAGACAAGAGAGAGGAGAGAACAGAAAAAGAAAAACCCCCAACATTTCTTTTTACCCTGAAGTTTTCGATCTCATTCAAACTTAAAAATAATAATTCTCAGTAATAAGACTCACAGAATTTGAAGACGGAAACAAGGACACACACATTTGAAGGTACTCACTGGCCTATCGATTCCAGATTGAAGCTGCATTCAGCTTTAGCCTAAATATTCTAGTTGATGTCAATTTATTTATCTCAAATCAACTAGTCCACAGTTTCTCCTTGGTGTAAAATATTTTTTTGAATCTAGTGTAGCTGACACTCTTAATTTAACATAACATCTACTTTCATTCTCTCATGTTGCAGCTACTTTTGTATTTGCTCTAATTTTTAGGTAATTCTAGCCAATTATCTTATCCTCATCACACCTTCCTCATTAGTGTGCCCAATTGCACATATCCAGCATATTTAAAGTATTCTTATAAATCATTCCTTCCAAACCCTAAATATTTGTTCTTCTTCTCCAAGGCACTTCCAGTTTGCTGGCAGAATTTGAATGAGGTGCCTCAGGTTCAAAGAACTTTTCTCAGGGACATCTCAGCAGTACTTATCTTGCTTGGTAGTTCATAGTGTAAGCCAAGTATCCAGATGTATTTCATACTTCATATTCATATTTCCTGAACACATATGTGGTCACATGACTGCAAAAGAAACTGGAAGAGTACTCAGGTGAGCAAAAATTATTTTACTGGTACTTATGACCATCTGGGATGGTAGCTGATATGAAACCGAGCAGTGATGCTTATGAGACATATGCTGTGGTGTGCTGTGTGTTCAGATATACCTTGCAGTGAACTGCAGTCCTCTACCTTGTTTATCTGATATAGCTGGCTGGCTGCAAAACTCTGTGTCAAACTACATTAGCATGACTGTCAATGTAAAATTAATTGACAAGCCTGGCAACTGGCAGAGCTTGTCAACCCTTCAGGACTTGGAGGTTAAACATCTGTGTGAAGTGATGTTTCCTGAAAAGCTTTACATAACTGTAGTAGTATTTTGGGCAAGCATTTAATGGTTCAGCTGATGGAAGTCAGCAATGAAGAAGGAACAAAATACAGACACTTGAGTGAGTGTGCTCAGTCATAGGTTGTTGACAGCCTCACCATCGTACCAAAAAGGGTAGAATGCTCATGATATACAATCTTTTATGACCTATCTTCATGTCTGTATATGATTGCATATGATACAAGGTGCTCGTGACTCAGAAAATTTGTGGAATCTTTTACTGGAGGAATCTATCTTGAAATACTAATTTCTTACACATGGGTAAGAAAAGTTAGGTCAAACTCTTAATCAGGAGTTTTATCAGAGAAGAACAGTAAGAGATAGAAACTAGGAGTATTCATTTTTTGAAACTTTATTATCAATCCACTGCACTTGTAATGCAATATCTTAGCCAAGAAGCAATGATGGTTTCTTCATTTGAACTGCAGATTTTGTGTTACTAAAAATAGGCTTTTTATGATATGACCCATTTTATTTTGGGGGAGAATGTATAATATATATACGCATTTTTAAACCATGAATAAAATGATTGATATTGTGTCAAAGCTCTTGTTTCTATTCCCTAATTCCTATTTCAATTTAGAACTACAGCTAAAGATGATACAGATCATAAGACAGCTCATCATTGTTAGTTTGCTCTGATGCTGTTTTTTAGCCACTTCAACCCATATCTACTTTAAGTTAATAAAAGAAGAAGTATACTCTCTTCTGAAAGCTCATTAGTCCAGAACCATAGGTAGAGCCAGGAACCATACCTACCCTCAGAGTCTTAGCTTTGAGTCATAGAATTATAGAATCACACACTTGTTCAGGTTCAAGGGATCTTAGAGATCATCTAGGTCCAACCCTCTCTGTCATGGACAGAGACACCTCTCCCTAGACCAGGTCACTCAATGCCCCATCCAACCTGGCCTTGAACACTGCAGGGGCAGGGCAAAGGGATGATTCCATGATAGGGCATGACCTGTTGAAGGTCCTTTCTTGGGCAACGAGGAAAGCAGGACTCATGTGTTCTGACCCTGTACCAAAATGTGATGACATCCAAATAATACACTGGTATTTATTTCTGAAATCATTCAATATGTTTTGTGCAACAAGGTATCTGAAGCAGTAGCTTCGGTGTGCTTCCTCAACCTTGGTCAAGTCAGAGAAAACACACAGCAAAACAATCATTGATTACACAAAGTAATTCTTTTACATTCAAGGTGTTTCAAGTGTCAGAAATACTGCAATCCATTTAAGGTGAGCTCAAAAGGAGTCAGAATTTTAAAGCATATATTTGAGTAGTAAAGATGATTCAGGGATTTCTAAGGATAAGCCATTTAATTTAAATATATCTTTGTATTTCTTACTCATACACATTTACTTACATTTTGTAAGTCTATGAGGGCTTCTCCCTAAAGGAAGTCTCCAAATGTCCAAAGTCTCAGATTGCTTTTTTTGGGTAAGTCTCATTCTGCTCCTTCCAAGTTTTGCTGTAGTCTTAAAAGGTTGGCATGCCTTCCTCAACATTTGCAGTTCATCCATTTAAGCTTACAGATCACTCAGCATCCCATCTTCCCTGGAGAAAGGCCTACAATGTGGATTCATGTGGGACAGGAAATCTTCCCATCATTAGAATACATATTTTTATGAAGGAAATTTTTTTTTTATGAAGGTCTTGGATTTATGGCCAAGACCTAAAGTCCTAAGTGAGATGCCTGTGGGAAAGCAGAATAGGCTGTAGCTAGCAAAAAAACAGGTCAACCTTCAAACTTAATTTCTATTCTAGTCTAGTCTAGTCTAGTCTAGTCTAGTCTAGTCTAGTCTATTTATTATATTATATTATTCTCAGTGCAAGGAAAAGATAAACTGAAGTCAAATCAACTAATTAAAACCACAAAGAAAAAAAAAAGGCAGTCATGGGCATGAAATTATGATACAGCATATTAATTTTTTAAGTTATTTTTACCTCAGGACTAGCATTTCTGCTGGTTTCCATGTTTACAAAAATCTTTTAATTTTAAACCCCTGAGCATATTGGCAGTAACTATGTGAAAGGTTGTTAATTTGAAGCATGAAGTAGTGACTACACTAGGGAACATAGCAAGAAATATTAGCTTTATGCATATGGCGGTTGCATTTATTTGTATAAATGAATCATATATATTTAGTAATACTGAAGAAATTGTTATTTTCATTACCAAAGCAACAAAGTACTTCTGCCAAAAATCTTTATTTTTATTTATTAAATATTAAATAGGGCTGCAGAGGAACAAAGATGAAAAAACTAAAAATTCATTGCCAGTGGTCAGTGCCTAATTTCTAGGTGTCTGTACCTAGTACAAAATTCATAGTTTTAACCTATGCTACAAGGGAGATCTGAGCACCAAGGGTAGAAATTCAAAACAGTTTCCTTACATCTGATCTGGCTAGCAGATGGCCCTAAAAACAGCAATGGAGAAAGGTATGAACGTATACTGGAAATTCAGTGAGAAGATATGATATCCCACAGCAAGGTCAAAAAAAGCAGCTTTCCATCAGCTGAAATGTATAGCCTTGAATTTTGTTTTTTGTAATCTACCACCTTTCTAGCAAAAGAAGAACTGCCTCTAATTATTGGGTGGAGACTACAGAGGAAGCCACTGAAAGATGTGAGGCAGATGGCTCAAAGCATCTACTTATTCTTTTTCTGTGATTAATTCACCCTTTGTAGAGTAAAAATGGATTTGAATGGTCTTTTTTGTTTTTGTGAGAACTAGAAGAGGAAAGTAAACTATTTTCATCTTTTTTTCAAAACACAGACTTTTTGGAAACAGTTGTTAACCTGTGAAATAATCAGCAAAATGCAGGACTAAGAATATAGGTAAATTTGTTAAGTGAAGCCCTGCCTTTAGAAACTCAGGAATCTCAGTATCTAAATACTATTTTTTTTAAGGAAACTTGTGTCTGCAATGTAAGGCAGTTTATTTTTTATAATGGCCTTTGATGGTGAAATTGAGGCACAAAATGAACCAGAAAGCCTAGGAAATAATTTGAACTGTGAAAACAGATCAACATTTGAATGCTGTCTATTTTGGAAATGTGACTTGATGAGTGATAGGTGAATTCTTCAATGTGCAAAGGCATGGAGTAGATAAACAGAAGAATTGAAAGAGTGAAATTGGGGCTGTAGTAGAGTAATTTGAATTTTCTGTAGCCTATCTAAACAAACTAGTCTCTTGGAGCCAAACTCAGACTGTGTTTGTGAACTAATCCCACTGTGTTCATTTGGCTGCTGCTCATGTACATCAGAGTGGAGCTTAACCCTATCATATTGCTAATTTGGTGTTGTACTTTCTTGCTCCCTTTAAAGAAAAACTATTCCCATAGATATGGTAGACTAGTCTCCTAAAAGAAGGACAAAAAGAAAATGGAACAAAAAAGCAGGGTATTTTTTTCTTGAATGAGGAGAAAAATTTACAATAATGAACAATAAATTTAAGCAGTTGGGATTATTTCTATATAACTTTTGGGAAAAAAATAATAATTTTAGGATACATGCACTCCCTTTCCTAGGCCATTTCTCATTATTGTGTTTGCTTGTTTGCATATATTCACTGAATTTGAAGTACAAAGTCTTCCTGAGTGGTCATCCCTCTGGATGCACATATAGAACTTCAGAGCAATTTCCACTATTAAACAGGAAAAGCAAAAGAAATTTGCCCATACAGAAAAGTAAGTGGAATGCCCACCTGTGGTTGGTTCCACTCCTCTTCCAGTCCTTCATGTGATGGCATAAAAGCAGCAAGGTCAAACTAGCCATAACACTGTAATTCTAGTCATCAAAGTACCCAGAACAGACCAACACCTTCTGTAAGGTAATAGTGCAAGTGAACTCTCCTCTTTTCCGTCTGAAACTGTCGGCTTGGATGGATGATGTACATTCTGCACATCAAATAAATAGAGAAACCATATGTAAAAGTCTGATGATGGATTGTGAGGAAAAGACTCAAACCACAACAATTTTTATTCAGTACAAATTTCTCTTTTTATGACCAATTAAAACTTCAGGTTTTGTACATAGTTTTGACAGGGCTGTACTGGAGTTTATCATCTGAAATTTTTGCAATTATGTGCTCACACCTTGCCATAAAACCTTATCGTTTATGTCCATTTCTAGTTTATTCCATCTTAGTTAATTCAGTGCAATTAAAAAGCCATTATGTTTGTTTGCGTGTCAATGTATAGAAGACAAAAGAGAAAAGTGGTTTTAGCAGATATTTTGGAGATAAAAGTGCAATTCCTGAGACCATAGAGTAGTGTTGCGGAAAAATGTCTGTGAGCTTTGGCGTTATGACTGCTAGAGTACGGCATTACGTGCAGCAAAACATCTCTTCCAATAACTGAATAACAGAATGTTATGATTTTCTCTGACTATCTGAAAAAAAAAAGTGGATTATCTTAAAAGCAGCAACCCAGTAGTTGAGTTCACATATATATGGTCACTCAGCTACTGTGCTAGGCCTGTGTAAATGATCTGACACATGTGTTCTGGGTTAGGTTTCTCAGGGAATTTCTTCCCATTTTTTGTCAGGGAGCTGCTGGTGGTGGCTGTCTAGGTGCAGTGATTAAGAGCTAAAAGGAGTTGCCAAGTACCTTGACATAGCACTGAAATGTTTTTGGGGAGGGGAGAGGAACAGGATTTTGGCAGTTCTTAGCTGTGGGTAGTCAGCCCTTGCCCTGCTTGGAGGGGATAATGTTGTGGGTTTGGGCGCTGGACTCCTCTTGCTCGGGGGATCGGCACTGCCGTGGTGCCCTCCCTGCTGCCCGCTGGTCAGCCTGCAGCTTGCGAGAGGGAGGGAAGGTCCCACCAGCACCAAGGGACACCCTCACTGTCTCTGTGGATGTTTTCAGGAGAGACCAAACCCCATCCCCTCCCTCTTTCCAGAGAGACAGGGTCCCAGCTGCTAACTGGCTGAGACCTCAGCTGCCACCAATGCCAAGATACTCCCACCAGCTACCTAAATGCTCTGGGGAACCAGCCCCAGTGTTCTCTCTTTCTCTGAGGCTGCCATTAACCTCCAGGGAGGTTTCTGGACTCACATCAGAGGTCCCCTGAAGCCATGGGGGATAAACTGCACCTTCTCTGCCTCTCCCAAGCCACCAGTGCCTCCTAAGCCACGAGAGAGTCACCGCAGCCTCTCTGCCTCGCCTGAGCCAACAGCATCCCCTGCCAGCTGTGGTCATAGCTACACCAAAGTGGGAACTGCGGGACGGGTGGGAAGCTTCTGGGATGGTTTCTGGGTTTTTTGGGTTTTGGTTTTTTGTTATTGTTGTTGTTTGTTGGTTGTTTTGTTGTTTGTTTTGTCTCGTTACATAGATACATGTATTCTAGTAAAGAACTGTTATTCCTTTTCCCATATTTGTGCCTGGAACCCTATAATTTTCTAAGTCACAATAATTTGGAGGGAGACATTGCATTTCTATCCCGGGAAGGTTTCCACCTTCCTTGGAAGACATTTGTCATTTAAGCCAAGACAACATGACAGGGAATACTAAACTCCTGTGCTTAACATATGGAAAACTTTCAGAAGGTGGCACAATTGAAGATTAAATAAAGGACAGAAGTACCCACAGCATTACCTTACCAGTTCTTGATTCTGTGTCAGTACCCTCATTATAAGTGAAAAGTCATCAAAGTGTTCCCAAACTCTGTTCCATTCAGTTGCATATAGCAGCAAATTTTGATCCCCATCTGCCTTGGCCAGCCTCTTTCTCTGTCTTTTTGTCTCTTTCTCTTTCTCTTCTCTTTCTCTTTCTCTTTCTCTTCTCCTTCTCTTCTCCTTCTTCCTCCTTCTCTTTCCATTAGTGCTTTCCTCATGAGAGGTACACAGCCTTGGTTTTATGATCATCTTTACTTTGGCGTAATTGTTTCAATGTGCTCACTATAGCTTTAATGCTTCAAGCCATAAAATTTAAAGACTTCAGAGAATTCACCTGAATGGAAGGAGTTCATTATGGTTGAAAATGACATACACTGCTGTTAATTTAAATAAATACAAATAAACCCACAGAAGTGTTGTCCAGATGGTTTGTTTCTTTAGCAGAAATAATGTGGTGGGTCGCAAATCCAGAGTTCATTAAGATTTAAAAAATCCATTTGCTAAAGAGAAAGCTGCCAATAAAAGCTTTTGCAAAGCCGTAAGAATACTGCTTTCAAACTTCTTGAATTTTTAATACATTTGGGAAGTAGGGGGAATGGAGGAAGATAATTAATATAAGCGTTTCAAGGTGAAATATTTCAACATTTTTAACAGACTCCAAAATGTAAGCTTTGAAACTTCTGTGCCTATTGTAGAAGCAAAACAGTTGTGTCATTTTAATTCAGAGAGTGCTTTTACATTGCCAAAGAAAACATTTTGACCACACAAATTTAGAAAACATTTTAGAAGGCTAAAGTCTTCATCAAATACCAAAGTATATCTTTTTGAATCTTCTCTTCCTTTTTTCTTTCCTCTTTTTACCATCAATTTTTAATATTCAAGGAGAACTTTTACTGTGTACCTTCTAAATTCTTTAACATGAAGACTATCCAGAAAGTTATATTTGACAAATGCATTTTCTTATATACCAGCACACCTTCCACTACAGTTTCACAGAAAGACGTATTCTTCAACTGTACTTGTAATCCTGGATGGCACAAATCCTGATGCTATATTCAAAAAACAAAAGTTATACTTGGTGTTGCTTGATTTTCATCAATACTTAATAGTACAAGAATTTATCCTTTTTTACTTGTGCAGTATTTTCACTTAAGAGTTCTCTCACTCTGTTAAATGAAACACTTATTTTTTGTTGTTTGTTTTTTCTCACTGAAACTATATCTCATTACAAACTTGTGTACATTTGACCTTACACTTAAACCATGGCCTGTTCCAGTAGGACAGTTTCCTAAGTACTTATATCATTAGATATTATCTGTTTTTCAGAGGATTGCATGCCAAGTTTTGCATGAGCTGGGCTTTATCTAAGATCAGTCTAATTTTATAATATTTTAGAATATTATCCCTATTTATTCTGGTTAATTTGATGTAATGTTGCATTTTCCATCATATTGAAAAATTCTTCCAAGTCATTATAATTTGTAAATGTAACTGTCAACTTTGAATTTCTTTTTTGAAACAATTTTTATGTGTGTTAAATAAGACAGACACTATTAATGAATACTACAAATTGAAAATATTGAAAATTTGCAGGCAACTAAATTGTTTACAGTTTTAGTCAGATGTTTTTGATTTTGGCTCTTCCTACTCTTGTGAAAGCAATGTTTTAAAAGACTGACATGAAATACTGATATGAAATACTTATAGCTTCCTAAAATATTCTATGGTTACATATATGTATATATGTATGTATGTACATCTTTATGGCCATTACCTCAGAAAAATGCACTTTACTTGGCAGGAAAGATGGCAAAATAAAGAGGTGTTATGTTTTAAGGAGCTGGCTGTTGACTGAGGAGCTACACCTGAAAAAAATTTGATCAGGTTATTAGACATGGACTGATGTGGTTTACCATGAAAATTCCCCACAAAATTTATGCTCATGGAATTACTTCTATTACACAAATCTGTGGGTTTGCATATACAGATAGATGCTTGCATGCATCTTAAATATTTAAGGAAGATCAGTGAAAATCTGACCTACCTATTGAATAATCCAACTTTCTAATATAAAGGCAAGCATTTTACCACCTTTAAGAGAATAATATGAAGGCAGGTTTTCTAGAAATCATGTTTCACTAAAGGGCTGGTGTCATTATCACACTCTTATTCCTTCTTCTCCTTCTCCTAAGACTTTTTATCTCTGTCTTTTTTACCCTTTTGGTCAGAATGTTTGTATTATCATCCAAAATCCCAATCTTACAAAATTTTAAGTTCCAGCAGAGACGTAAAATGTTCAAATGCCTGCTTGTTGCAAAAGTACTCACACTTTATTTTGCTGTGAACTTCATTTTATACTGAGTATACAATCCTCAGATAAATATGGAAGATTATTCTTTCGTAATAAAATTCTCTTCTAATAATTGGTTCACGGAGCAATATATGCTCTTGTGAATGTAAAAAGTGTATACAAAAAACAGGCTTTAAGCTTGGGACATTATTTTTAATAACTTTTCAGCTCTTTATAATAAACTTCAAAGAATATTATATCAACACTTAGCATAAGGTAATAGGCTTTATTCTGACAGTGTTCATCTATTTAAAAGCTGAACTGGATCTTTATTGCCACACATAATACCCAGTAAGTATAATTTCCACATCCATATACTTGGAAACATAGAGGAGATATTTTACAGCATTTTCATAATATGTAGATTTTACTATGTGAAATATAAATATTTTCTCTTTTTTTATAAAATAAAATTATTTAATATTCTCCTGAACTTAATTAATTAACTTAACCCTGGGATCAAAATCAACATGCGTTGATTTAATTCCAAACTGCACTATTTCCAGCTCAGGTATTTATGATGTACTTTATTTTTAGTTTCAATATGTATGCATAAATATACACAGGGAATAAAATTAATAAAAATTGTGATATTTGTTTTAGCTGAGCCCTGCAAAGCAGTTATTATCTTAACTTAAAACATATTTCGGACAAGTGTAATGAAAAGCAATGTTGGTATCTTTCTTTATTTTATAAGAACAGGACTGTCAACATATATTTTAAGAGGAAAATGTATTTGCAAAAAAATATTTTCTAAGCTAAAATGAGAATGTGTCCTGCAAACTACAGTTCCTGCTGTCTACGGCTATTAATAAGACATTTCTTCCACACTTCTTCCCTTCGCCAGACCTGCTAACCCCTGAAAGGTGTGCTATGGGCATCCATTTTCCTGACCAGAGAAAAAACAACCTGCTGCAGGTGAAATCTGGTGAAGTATCCTTCAAATGAACTTTGCCACTGCTGAAGCTGTAATATTTGATGCAATCTGACAATCTAGAGCAGAGTCTGTCCAGCCAACGATACAGGAGAAGTAGTAAAGCAAGAACTTCTCCCTGGTTTTGCAGAATGTTCATGCTTATTCTGAGCACACTCCCCAGTTGCGTGTAACTAAAAGCATTCTTTGTTCTCGATTGCTTTTGTGTATTGCTTTCAAAAACACAGTTTTCCCACATATTCAGCATTGGTTTGGCAGCCTAAATAGTTTCACCAGAGCATGTTATAGAAAATGAAGTATTTATCTTGCTCTATTAATATTACTTCAATCTTCCTGGGAAAAAGACATCCCTGGTGGTGAAATATTTGACCAGCCTTCAACATGTACACACATAATATCATTGGCAACTCTTTATCACAAAAAGGTTAATTTTAGGATTTATATTCCTGGGCCATCTGAGACAATGTTCTAATATTAAACTATACATAGTGCAGTGAGATAAAATAGAGCCTAACTGCAGAAAAATTCTTTGTTATGATTCTTTTTGCTCCTTTAAGACTAAAACAGTTCCTTTGACCTTCCTTTATTTCCATATTTTCATAACATTCCATTGTTACTCACCCTTCTTCCACATACCAGGATATTTTTATAACCCTTTATATAGAGATATGTAGACTCCCTTTCCTTTCCTTTCCTTTCCTTTCCTTTCCTTTCCTTTCCTTTCCTTTCCTTTCCTTTCCTTTCCTTTCCTTTCCTTTCCTTTCCTTTCCTTTCCTTTCCTTTCCTTTCCTTTCCTTTCCTTTCCTTTCCTTTCCCTTTATGGTCCTATTTAAGATGCATAAGCAAAAAGTAGGGGAAAATATGCAGAGGATTGTAATATAAGATGTAACTTTTTCAATATTTCTCTGGGTAAACATCTCAAAATTAAGGTAAAATAATTTTTAAAATCTCACAATCAATGTTATTAAATTAATTCTTTATCTTTCTAACAGAAGAAAATTATCACAAGTAAACACCAGTGAGCCACAGGGAAAATGCACCGTATTCTGTGTGTGTGTGTGTAACTTTAACAAGAGTTTTGTCTCTTTTCTGGGTTTATGAAAGTACATAACCATCCTTTGTTTAAGAAATAAGATTGATAAAGACTAGAACTGGACTGACCTCTTGCTACACTAACACAGCTCTGAACTGAGCCTTCATCCGTGACTGATTCTGAATCAACATTAATAAAATGCTCCTTTGCAGGACTAAAGCTGTGCAGATTTAAAAATATCAAAGAAGATAGTGTAAAATTTCACAAATAGATAAATAGATAGATAGATAGATAGACAGATAGACTCAGTGAATTCACTTGGGTTGAATTTTAGAAGTAACTATGGAAACTAATTTTTCTCTGAAGATATTAAGATCTGCTTGGTCATGATCCTGTGCCACCTACTTTTGATGAACCTGCTTTAGCAGGGGAATAGAAAGAGATAATCACCAGACATACCTTCCAACCCCAACTATTATGAGATTCCATGATATTTAAAGACTTTTTGAGGAGAGTAATGTTCAGGTAACAAGTGCAATTGAGACATTTTAAATGAGATGGCAATTAGTGGTTTTCTTATTTGCAACTGACATTGGTCCCACTCCTACACATATATTTGCTATCTTCTAATCAGGACACTGATTATCTCCCCGTGGGTCATTTAGAATTCAGGAAAGGGCACAAGCAGGAGAAAGGGTTAATCACAGTGTGAGAGCACTGTTATAGAGGTTCTCAAAAAGAATAAAGATTAAAAAAATAGATACAAATGTATTCTATATTTAATGATCCATAGAGTTGCACTAGCATTGGAGGTAGTGCATTGAGCCATGATATTTGCTGTTCAGATACATCACCTTTAAAACTTCTGTGAGTGAATCTTGTTTCAGGCCTCTTTCTCTGTACTGTATTTCCATTCAGTTCAAGTGCCATAGTCTATTAGGAAACAAAGTTTTAAAAATGATGGTAATTAAAAAAATAAAAACTGATTGACATTGAATCTGGAAATATTCAATTTTTTCTGTTCCTTAGACACTTCAGTGCAGTTGTTCCCCTATACAGCAGTTAACACCGGAAAAAGGAAAAAAACATATATATTGACTGGATGTTATTACATAGAACCTGAACACTGAACCTGACAAAGCATTTGGCAAAGAGTAAGAGGTATGAGAGAATATCTGGAAATGCAGCTGGAATTGTCACGCTTGTTTGCACTTCTTGAAACTGGTATTAGTGCTTGAAAATTCAATAGTCTGGTTTGTTTGTTTTTATATTTCCTTCTAGAAGTTTACCTATGGTCCTTTCTCCTAAATTAATGCAGTATTTTATGTTCCTACGAATGTTTTATAGCTCCAATATGACAAATTCAATGCCATTACCAGGCAGTGAAGTTCACTCTTTAGTGGCATCCAACATTCCCTCTGTAACACTTCTCTGGAAACTCACCTGAAATTTCCACCTTAACAAGTTATATCTATGCCATTGTACTTGATTTTTTCTCAGCTAAATAGTGCCTGAATTGTAGAAACTGTTTAATAGAGTTGGCACTCAGCAAGTATTTCACTGCAATTAGCAGATCTAGCATTATTTCGTATGAAGTTTGATTTTTGTTTTGGAATTTAACATGACAGCCTACCCAGGATCAAACTCTGTCTGAGAAGAAGACAGCTGCTGTTTGAGAAGCAGGCTTGTAGTAGGTTTTTGACATCAAAAATTTGCACTTCAAAGTGGCACAGAAAAGAAGTCATTGCCTAGAGGGACAGATGAAAGATAAAGTGATAGATACATGAAAAACTGTTGCTCCCAATCTGGTTTATTTTAGAGGAAAAATATCTATATTGAAGAATAAATATAAAATTGGTCAATATTGGCCATTTTACAATGAACTTTTAATAAAATCATAGAATGCGGTGGGTAGGAAAGGACCTTAAAGATCATCTAGCTCCAACTGTCCGGCCATGGGCAGAGTCATTTTCCACTGGACCAGAGGATCAAAAGGGAAAATTAGAAGATCAGTCTTTACAGGTACAATGTCTGAGAGGGATGGATGTCCAGGCATGCAGGACTCAAACATTTACATGCCCCATGATCATTTTTACCTGAAAATGAAAAGGCAACAGGTGCAGAATCACAAAGTCTTTTTCCTGGAAAAAAAAATTAAAATAAGAAATTAGCATATATATTGTGGACTGGCTGCTGTATTTCAGTAGTATTGAAATACAGGAATGAAAGATGCATGACAATTTACAGTATTTTGGTTTTTGAGATAACAAAGGCAGCAATTATGAGATCTGTAACCAAGGAAAATATCACAGACCAGATTTCTGGAGATAATTAATAAAGATATTCCAGTAGCTTGAATGCCAGACTACCATTGAATCTAGTTTTATCAGTCCTACTGCAAATTCTACTAAAATTACACTCTTTTTCTGTGGAAATCTGTACCATGACTTTTTGTTTTACTTGTCATGCAAAAATAACCCACCCAAAAACCCTAGAAACTGGTGCTATGAAAGTACCTCTGAATTTCTAGTATTTCAGCAGTACATTAAAGTTCTATTGTTTTATTTTGTTTCTAAAGATTCCTGCCTGTTTCTGGATGATTATTGCATTTCATAGGAAATAAAAGCTTATACAGCCAGAGAAGTATCTTTTTGTATGAGATTTTGTCCTATAAATTGCCTTTTCCTAAAGGTTCTGCTGAAAAATTTCTTTTCATTTCATGTTACAGATAGTCTTCCCGAATAGTCAGTTAGCTATAAGTAATAGTCAGTTATAGGTCAATCCGCCAGAGCTTTTTACTAAGATGAGATTTGTTGACTTAAAAGAGATAGTTATCATTAATGGGCCTGCTGTGGACCCACAACTCCAAAAGCAGGCATCAAAGAGAATTTTCTGTCTCTTTTGTATCATTTTTGGATATTATTCTAAAATTTTAAAACACAAATTTCATAGAACCATAGAACAATTAAAGTGCAAAAAGACATTTAATGCCATTGAGTCCAACTGAACTGTATTTTGCTGGAATCAAGAGACCCAAATTCAAATCCCTATTTTCAAACACAAATTTAAAAAAAGAGGCAAGGAAAATTCTGACTTTATTGTGTGATATCATGTGAAAATTAAGAATCCTGAAAGAGAAAAGAAGACAGAAATGGAAAGTTAACCAAAACAAAACTATTAATAATAACTTCTAAAAACTCTCTATGGCAACTATATTTCCCTTTCAGTTATGCATTAAAGGTGTATCACTACAAACAGAGTAATAGAATTTAAAAAGGAATAAAGCTATGTAACCACTTATTAAATTGACACAAGGATATTCTTCCTACAGTTTTGGAACCTAGTCAAATTCAACACAATTTTGCCCCTTTTATGCTTCCTGACTGACCAACTGCCTTCAGTGCTGTTAACCAAGATCTTTCTGAAAACTTGCATTATTTTTGTTTCTTGGCTCTCCTTTCTTGGTCACTCTTCACCTCCATGAAAAAGTTAGTCTTTCAAAGAGCAGGAAGTGCTCTATTTTCTTCCATCCTCCATTTCCCATTCCTTACTTTTGTTCTTCTAGAGCCTTTTTCTACAGAAAACGTGATGCACAAGAACAATTCACAGTCAAATTAGCCTTTCACTGCTCATTGTTTCAGTACAACTTTCTTACCTGACAAATGAAAGTCACTCCCATTACATCATCTCTTGGTAACAGTCCCAGCAGGGGCTCTAAAGAACTACTAATTCAATGCCATGACAGGGCTCACTTTTAAGTGCCATTTTTTATCTTTGATATCACTCTGGCTCTTCAGAGCCTAACTTTGTTTGCAGTTGTTTAAAGTCTAGTTTTTTAAGAATTATAGAGCTAAAGATCTTGTCTAGATACATACTGCTTTTCAGTTAGAACAATGTTTTCTCCTTGTTTTGCCATCCACTGTTAACTCCTGACCCACTTATTCATCCATTTACTTTTTCCTGGTTTTTGCCCTCCCTTTTAAAATTTTTCTATCAGCTGCTTGTGCTTCATCATCTCTTTACAATCAAGCATAATCCACTTTCCTTCATTTTCAAGGACCTTAACAACCTTGAAACACCCAACTATCATATCTTATTTATGATAAATTGTCACCTCACACCTCAGATGGATGCACCGCTATTTGTTATATTTTCAAAAGACCTTCATGATACCTCTCAGACATGGGAGGAGTTTCTCAGAAATATTTTAAGAGCAGCTAACAGCTACCATATTTCACCTTTCCCCTTAAAATTCTGCATCATGATGCTCATGAAAAATGTTAGTATCCATTTGCTGATGTACAGGTTCCTACTGCATATCAATTTAGATAACATTGTCTTAGAGATGTTTATATTTATCTACCTCTTATGGCTACTTTTATGCATAAAAAACAAGTTAATCATGGCAGGAATTGTCTTTTATCCCTGTGTTTGAAATGTTTTGCAGCTTGGATTATGGTGGCATGAAAGCAAAATTCAGCTGTGCTTTTAGTATGACATGAGTATTATTCTTTCAGTAGATTGCATTAGATCTTTGGTATTTCTGGCTGTGTAAAAGTAGAAACCGTATGAATTCAGAAAGAGGTGATTCTCAGCTTTGCTCACATATGTTTTCACAGCCATTGCTAGAGAATTTTTTTAGTCATTCCCTTTCTTCATAGCTCTAGACAACCACTTTCATTGTCTTAAGATTGAAAACAGTTGTTACTTCCAGATTTTTATTCATTTAGAAAAAAACAATTATTCCTACTTCTTAAGTTAATTGTGGTCATGATAGTAAGAAGATATAACAGAGATAATAAAAGTGTGACAAATATAAGCAGCTTACAACTGCCTTCAGACATAAAAGCTATAGAGAATGATTTATTCAAGATACTGATGAAACACTGATTTGTGTAATGTGTTTATAATATTGTTTGTCCTTCATTATTTAAAAATACAGCCTGGTACCACTCGATTTCTTGTAACTGCTGCTAGAAGTTGGAAATATGTTTCTATTGCACTGCATGATGTAAGAAATGCATTAGGGAAAGAAAAGTAAGGGTGAATAAATAGTAAGTACATAACTTTAATATACATGTGCAGCACGTACATTGCACTCATCAACAGGCACTGTCAGGCCACGTTGCTGTGCCCAGCACGAGTTCAAGGTCTAATAGGCTGTAGTGATGCATTTGGCAAACAAGCAAAACTCCAAGCACACACAAGAATGTATTGACTGTAGTCCAAGTGATCAAACAGCATCCAGTGGGCCAGAAAACCTAAGTGGTCTTACTTAGATCAAAATGAAAATGGAAACAAATTGACAATCTTCAACATAAGTCGCTTTTCTCAGTTCTTTTGATTGATGGATCTTTCAATTTTCTACTGTCCAACAGGCCAAGAGACACATGTGGCTTTGGCAAAGCCTCACTAAATGTGGGAGCATCATGTTCTAAGCAAAAACCACAAAAAAGCAACAAAGAATTTTATCACAGTAGCATGAAGGTTGAATGTAATTTAAACTGCATGTTTCACAGAAAACAGAACTGAAACAATCATTTTTTAAACTGTCTGCAGAGACAATATGGAAAGATAGCAGAGAACAACTCGGCAGGTCACTGATGAACAGGCGACAGAAATTACATGCATAATTTCTGCTTTGTTTTCTTAAACGGGGATTTTGGTGAATTTTATTGCTTAATACAAAGAGATTCATCTACAACACCTATATTTAAAAGGTAACTTAGCCTTGAGGATTGACTACCAGAAGCAAATACTATCCAGGAATTAATCTTCTGCTTTAGCAGTGTTATTAATTGTCAAAATGAGATTAACTTCAACCTGCTTAATATCCTTATAAGTTTTCTGAAGATCTATATTCTGAATCCAGTACAGTGCATCACAAATATAATCTCACAATTTTTTGCATATCAATATATTAGATAAAATATTCACTCCACAAATTATTATTCTTGTTTTAATTTTTTTTTTTCCATAGCCCGAAAGTCTTTGAGACCTCATCTCTTTCTTGAGAAATGAATTTAACTGCATGTCCACAGACAGAATGAGGATATTTTACATCTTTTTTTTGTATCTGAGTCAATTTGGCTCATATTGAAGAGAATATGAATGTTGGAGCCAAGGACCAGAAAGAGTGATGTAACACTGAGCATGGCATGCAGAATCATAGAATCATAGAATCGTAGAATCGTAGAATCGTAGAATCATAGAATCATAGAATCGTAGAATCGTAGAATCGTAGTATCATAGAATCATAGAATATGCTGAGTTGGAGGGGACCCATCAGGATCACTGAGAGCAAATCCTGTCCCTGTGCAGGACACCCATATGTTTGAGAGTATTGTCCAAACTCTTCTGGAACTCTGCTAGGCTGGTGCTGTGGCCACTTCCCCAGGGATCCCGTTCTAATGCTCAGCAACCCTCTGAGTGAAACTTTTTCCTGACATCCAACCTAAACCTCCCCTAACTCAGCTTCATTTCCATTTCCTTGAGCTGTGTCAGGGGTCACGAGAGCAAAGAGATCATACTTGTCTCTCCATGCTCATGAGGATGTTGAAAACCAGCTGGGTGGTAGTTGTTCTAAGTTTCCATGTTACTCCTGGGACTATCACAGATAAGAAAGATAAAAATAGTAAGTTTCTTTCACACAAGAATTGAACAGAAGAAAAGAACAGCAAATGTTTCAATACTGATAGTTTGTGTGAGAATAAATAAGAACACAATAAAACCTGTGGAAGGTCTGCAATTACTTCCTAACAAGCACACATATAAATCCTGAAGATGCAGAGAACAGAAGTATCTACATTCATAAATGTTGTTTTTGCTGGTACCACCAACACACAGACACTACAAGGCTGTCATGCCAAATGTACTTCAGTTATTTTACAGAAAAAAGAATACTAAAGATTAACATCTCTGCATACATGTTTGCATGAAAATTAAGACCACTGCTTTCTAAATAAATAGGAGATTTTAGTTTAAGTGTAATAACTGGAAACAGATCATGTAAGAAATGTAAGGGGCACTGCAGTCAGGCTGAGAGTCTTCTTATATATTTTTAATTTGTCACCTATATTAGATGCACGTACTTGAGAAAACAGGCATTTCCTGGTTAAGTGCTTAATGTAATGGGTGAACAACTGGCACAAAAGGTTAAAATAAATGGGGTTCCATCAGGTTGGTACTTGTCACTGGTGGGGTTACACAGGGCTCCATCTCAGGGCTAGTTCCCTTCAGTGCCTTTATTTAATGACCCAAACTAAGGACTTGAAGGGTTACTAAGTTTACAGGCCACAGTAAATTTGGAGAAGCTGTTGACTCTTTTGAAGGCAGAGAAGCCCTGCAGAGAGACCTGGACAAATCAGAAGTCTGGACAATCACAAGCTGTAAGAACCTTAACAAAAACAAGTGACAGATTCTGCATCCAGGATGAGGCAACTCTGGAAGTATGGAAAGACTGGGGATTGGGAGGCTGGAGAGCAGCACTGTGAAAAGGGATGGGGGTACTGGTCAATGGCAAGTTGAACCTGAGCCAGCAGTGCCCTGGCAGCCAGGAGGGACAACCCTGTCCTGGGGGGACATCAAACACAGCATCACCAGCCAGGCGAGGGAGGGAATTGTCCTGCTCTGCTCTGCAGCCTCGTCTTGAGTCTTGTGAGCAGTTTTGGGCGCTGCAACATTAGATGTAAACCTATTAGAAAGCATCCAAAGGAGGTGATTGGGAAAATGGTGAAGGTGGTGAAGGGCCTAGAGAGGCAGTCATGAGGAGCGGTGAGGTCACTTGGTCTGTTCAGTCTGGACAGACATCATTGCAGTTGTACTTCCTCATGGGGAGAAGAGTAGGAGCAGACAGACTTCTCTCCAGTGGTCCAAGGGAATGGCCTGAAGCAATGTCAGAGGATGTTTAGGATGATATTAGGAACAGGTTCTTCAGCCAGAGAGTGGCTGGGCACTAGAACAGGGTCCCCTGAAAAGTGGTCAGAGCAAGACTGTCTGAGTTCCAGAAATGCAGGGCGCTCCGGGGGGTGTGGAGTGGGATAAAGTTGCTGCACTATAACCAAAAGAGTCTCTGGCAGGAGATCACTTTGCCTTGTGCAGCTTGGCACTAGCAAGTCGACTTCTCTGCACCTGAGCCAATGACAGGCACTGAGCACACACTCCCACCCAAGCCAGAATTGCCCAACTGTTACAGAGACAAAGAATCAGGAGGGCCCTTTGTGTGGCGTTCCAAAGGACTTTATTCTTCCAAGGGTTCCAATGGCAAACAGGAGGGAGCCCGTTTGGGAGCAGATTTATAAAAGGTTACAGACCAATAATCAGAGGGCACAGGGGCGGAGAGGAGGTGAGGATATACATGCCACCTATGGGGAGAGGAGAAGGCTGGAGTGAGGGTCAGGGAGCAATGGGGAGAAGGAAAGGGCAGAGTGTGTGACCAGGCCAGCCAGGCACAGCTGCACTGCCAGTGGGCGACTTGTAACCACAGTCTGGTGGGTTATATATATTTGGGTGCTAATCCACCTTCAGGAGGTCTCACCAGAACACTCTGGTCCTTCCACCTTCACCACAACATGTTTGGACAATGAACTCAGCACATGGTGTGGTTCCTTGGGCTGTGCTCAGTGCCAGAAGTTGGACTGCAGTGGTCCTTGCGGGTCCCTTCCAGTTCAGATTATTCTGTAATTTATCACAATTTAGAAAGAAATAAAAATTGTTTCCAGAATGAGTGGATGTAATCCGATGTTATATTTATTAATCACATAATAGTGGCTTGCTGATTTTATGCAAGTTGTCTTGCCCGCAATGAGAATGGTAAACATTACACAGTAGGAAACCCTTTTTTCATGCCCTCATCAACTCTCTGGTCTTTGATGCTTATCATAGTTTCCTGTTGAACGCTGAGACACATAATGGGCATATTCTGCCAGAATAGCAACCCACTGTGGCTTTCTGACCAGAACTCAGATCAAGTATGCAACAGTTGGAAATGATATGACAGTGCTATTCCTGCCAGCATACAATCATGTTTTGATTTATTTATTTTGTCAGTGCAGAGGTGGATATTTTTTTACAGCACTTGTATTTCACTTTGCCTTTTTCTGAGAAGTATTTAAGAATTTTCCACATTTTTAAAAACACTAATAGTTCTCCACTTGGAGCATGTGTTTTTAAGTTATCCAAACATTAAAAACATAAAAAATGCTAGATCTAAACTTTACATCTGGTTTCAAATGCACACCCATATATTTAAGAAGCACAGATGTGTATGTCATAAAACAAAGGATGTTTCTGAATCTTCTATTGTTCTAATCCTTTCATTTCCTCCATAATAACCTTTTTGTCTTTTTTCCCAACTCTTGGACTTACTGGCAATGATCTGTTCATGCCAGGGAAGCTGTGCTGATTTATACTGTCTAAGAAATTAAACCTCTGTTTTCCAGTAACTGTATTCGGTGGGTCAATTTTTAAAATTTTATTTTTCTTTTTTTCTCCCTTTAGTTTATGTTTCTGAATTCATTTCTTCCTTTCTTTGAATGAACTTTTTTATACTGCAAATTCTGGACATTGTATTTTCATTAATTGTAGTTCTAGTTTCACCCTATATTCCTTCATGACAAAAAAGAGTGGTGTACTTCATAGCAAGAGGCTTCCAAGCAAGCTCTCAGGGCTTGAGTGTGTGTCTCTGCATGTCTTGTGTTCTTATACTGAAGTTATTTCTTCAGATGTTTAGACCTTTTTCTTAGTGAAACAAATCCAATAAGCTTTAAAAGTTTTGAGTCCTAAATCACCATGACTTTACCCCAATAAAATACCAGTGTAATACTCTTGGCATCTTTAATATTATTCCAGCATAAAATTCCAACTATTATTGTAGCAAATTAGGTCTTTTATTTTTAGAGTCCTTTGGAAAGCAAGAAAACTGTGAGCTTGTGGAGTTTGTGCCATTTAATTGAATATTCATGAAGAAAATTTAGAGTATGAACATTCAGTGCTAATCTGTGGAGTTTTCATTTGAAGTCTTCGACTTATTTTTAAATGTGTGTTTCTCATTTAATTAAATATAAAATGAATTGGTATTTCTAAAATAATGTGGGTTAAAATCCATCACTCCAAGTTCCATCCAGTGCCCACTGAAGTAAATGTGCATCATGTAATCTACATTCCAATGTTTTCATAAAAATGAGTTATGATCTTTTGTACTCTGTGTTAAACCTAAATCATCAAGTTGACATATTAAAGTCAAGAATCTTGGGCATAAAATTAAGAATCTTGTTAACTTGGAGTCAACAGAAATGAAAAGTGAAAAGAGATACTTTGTAAATGACTGTTTCTGACAAAGATTGGATCATGTTTCTCTATAGGTTTGTCGGAAAATGTTTCAGATCTCCTGAAATAGATTTAAAAATTGGTAAAATGATAAGAAAACAAGATAGCTAACTGGGTTGGAGACTGTTTATTCCTTAAACACTGCTGGTGATTCTATCCCACAGCTAAAGTATCGCTTCAGAAGCTGCATAAACATACTGTTTTCTGCACCTCCTGTGACAATAACACCCTGGTACACAGAGAAGTGTCCTGTCTTTTCTGTGAAATGGTTGCCACAAGAGTAATAACTGTGAACGTTGATACTAATCCCATTTTTCAGATTATATTTGACACCTCCATATGGGCAACTGAAAATGTGTAGGAGGGTTGGGATGCTAGTGAGCATGCTCAGTTGTGATTCTAGTTTTATAACAAGTGCTAAGGAAAAGTAGAACAACAATTAAAAAAGGAATATTTTGATTTTCATACTTATATGACTGTGACATAAAAGAAAACTATACCCTCAGATTCCTCATATGCGCCAGCATCCAAACACGATGTAAAGTTTGTATCAAAGCATAGGTTCACTTTTTATGCTCTACATTATTTATCCAGTGGTGTCCTTTAGGCATTACATTTGCTGTTTCTCTCTGTGAGAAAATTATCCATTTATGAGGATTTATACTACCATCTAGTGAAATCTTCCTTTTTAAGAAAATATTGTCTTACACATAAACAAATCCCCTAGCCAACAGTGGCTGTTATTATTGAATATACTTTGCTGAAAGTACATTTGTCCATGCGTTAGAAAAAAATCATCTTTCCTTGAGATCAAATATTAGTTAAATTTATGATTGTAACTTTTCAGCATCAGAGACATGTTTTATTAATTACAGAAACAAATTTGGATTAAACAATCTCTAATTCAATTAATGAACAAATTGCCTGTCTTTACCAAGATAACAGAGGCTTAATTGGTGCCCCTTCTTTCCTTCCGTATTCTATATTAAAGAGGGGAAGATTAATGTTTGCCAGGAAAGAATGCAGAAATCAGAAAGAAAGATAAGGAAACAAGCCATGTTTTAAATGCAGAGATCTGCTGTTTGACGCTTGGATTAAGCAGCTTTCACACATAATTTGCTGTTTTATTTTTCGGAAGGCAAAGAAAAGGAGACTAGTTTGCCCAAGATACTTCCAAATTCCAGTGGAACTATTCAGAGTTTGGAGTTTGCCTGTGAGCATAGGGAATACGCTGTGATTGAAAGAAGCAGCAAGATTATGTAATGACTATTTAACATATACCAGGAGGGTTCTGGGAATCAGGATTTCACTTTCCTAGTTGATTCAGACTGGAATACTATAATCCCACGAGAAATTAAAATTAAATCAATGGGATGTATTCTGAGGTAAGACGTAAATGGAGGGATGGGCTAAGTTTACTTGCTGACCTATGAATTACCTCACCTAAATCTAATGTAATAGGAAACATAACGGCACCCAATCCAAAGTCTAGTTAAGCATTTCTTTGGCTTGAAAAAGAAACTGTGGCCATTATCACACAGGGATTAGATCAATTAGATAATCAGATTAATTCCGATATTCCAGAAACTGGAGTTTATGGAAAAAAAGGAAAAAAAGAAAAGAAAGAAAGAAAAAAAACACATAGAAAAATACTCCAATTCTTCTTCAAAATAGAGGAAAATCTTCAATCCTAAATTTCAAATATCTGACCCTTGCCATCCTTTTAGGGCTATTGTATCACCAAATCATGTATTGATACAGTCATTTTAGAAACTAATAATGACAATTATTTTTTGACAAGAAACTTCTGTTTCCTGTCTGCAAGGGCTGTCTGATCATCCTCAGCATTATCTATCTTCCAAATGTTAATGTCCATCCTCACATGTTTTTTACAAAGCCTAATTTGCTGCTACATGTGTTTGCTTGCTCTCTGCTAGCTGATTTGGGAAAATCTGAAGAGATAACACAAAACCTGTGTCCAGCAATCAGGCTGCTTATCATCTCCCTAATTTATTTCAAGGGATGTTCTGTCATTTGTCTGTTCAAGCGAATTTATTCAAATCTTATTTTTCACCAGAGGGCACACATGTTTGTAACAGCTGTATTTCCAAATTTTTATATCTTATCTTTAAACTTAGCATCTGACTTAGGAGATGCTGTATATGGTAGCTTCTGACAGGGAGCTGAAAGACAATGCAATGCTGAAACTATACCAGATGAAATAACTTTTAAGTGTACAACTCAGAGTTTTCCACAGTTTCAGTTTCATTTCAGGCATTTCACACTGAGGCAAGTTCAAAGTATTGTGAGGATGGCATCAGAAAACTGAAGAGGAAAGACTTACAGAAAAAGTTTATTAACATCCCGTGGTACTGATCTAAAACAGATTACATTTCCTATATGACATTAGAGAAATGCTTGGAAACTGATATTTCTAAGTGCCAACGCGACAGCACAGCAATTTAACAATAGCCATGAGTATAAATACAGACTGTTTACACTGTATGTTATGGTAGATAATAACAAAGATAATCTGATGTAGCATATTTCAAGTCATTGCAAAGAAAATTGAATTTATAAATGCCTTCATTTGATGATTTTCAACAGAACACGTACCTATTGAACAATTTCCTTCCTTATAAAAAATGTTCAGAAGAGCAATTTAATGTGAACAAGGTGGATGTTCTCTCTTTAAAAGGGATTAATTCTAACCCTTTAATTATTGGAGATTATCTTTCTCTTAGAAGAACTAATTAATGCCAAGGATTTTCTTTCCAGTTAAATTTTAATTGGAAATGCTCTGAAATAAATGAAAATCACCCCATACAACACTTGTATAATATTGACTCTGGTTTTTATGCTCCCAATGTAGTTTTATAACCTTTTCCTTACACTTCTATTTTACTTTTTTCTTTTCTTTACATCTTAATAACTCCTTTTATACTTCAAAATAGATCTATTTTAACAGATTCATTCACTGTAGTTGTTTTAGAGTTCAGTATGTGATATCTTTATTTGTTACTGTAACTACCAGAGGGTTCATCATTAAACTAGCTCTTCAAAGTTGTTCTGAACTTGCATGACAATGGTTACTATTAAAATTTCACACATGAGCATGTGTGAACCATGGGAACTGATAGCATTTTGGCCCAGTTCAGCATCATAGCTAAAAGTATAAAACTTGAATTAGTCCAGGTGATTTAGGTTTCATTCTCTGAATCACTGTTTTCTAGCTTGGTAGCATCGTATGGATTTAGTTTCCTGGGGCTTTATACCTGTTCAAACTAAAGATGCTGTTTTCTTGTGACATGAGGTGATATGTACCAACATAGACTTTTTGAGAATAATCATTATTACTTTCTGAATGGAAGAAACCATTAAAAAAGAAAAAAGACATGCAAACTTCTGTAGTATCTCTTAATATAATTTCAAGTAAATCCCAAGTTTACTGTAAGTACCTAGAAATTAAAAAATAACTAATTCATAACAGGTATTGCAAATAAATAAAATTAATAACTGGTATTGCAAAAAATATTTAATTGATCTCTCTGCTTATTTCCAGAAAAGTGGATATTAGAAATTTAAGTAATGAAGAGTTGGAAAAAGAAACAGGCATAATGTTTATAGGGCTGTTTCAGGTGCTTGTTTCATAGCTTGTGATACAAGAACAAGGCACACTTAAAAAGAGTAAAATTCAAAGCCTCTGAAAGGCGCATTTTTCACTCAAAATGAGAGTTTGCTTTGTTATATCTTCCCAAGAAACTACAAAAGTCATAGTTGTTAGAAGATTGGATTGGATGCTTCTACAGAAAATAATGATATTCAGTTATCAGACTTAACCTTAATGAATGTTGTAGAGTATGGCTAGATGTAATCGTAACTAACAGCTATAATTTGTGGTGTTCTGCTGAGGGATGTGGGCTTGGTCCCTGCTGGATACATGAGAAGGCACAAGATAGATCCATGATAATTCTTCAGTCCTTGGGAAATTCTGAGAATCATTTATATCTGAAAATCACACCGCAGAAGTAAAAGAAGGCTAAAACTCAATGCTTTAATATTAACAGAAGACAGATTTTTCACTCTATGGGTGGATTTCATCAAAAAATTGCAGAAGAAGAATATATATTTTTTTTTTCTGAAACAAATCCTGCCAGTTTTATAAATTTCTCTGAAATATGGCTTTGGGAAGCTGCACAGTTGCATGACATTTCATCAGGTGGGACATTGGAAGAGCAACATTGTGTAGTGTGTGACTTCAAGAAAGCTCTGCTGCACATCTTGTGCTCCTCCAGGGCCTCCTACTTTCAGCTCCAGATTCATGACTTGGCTGTTTTGGCGTATTTTAGCTGCCCTGTCCTGATATTCACAGGAGGAAGAGATTTCATAAAAGTGTAAGATTACTGTATTATTCTATCCTTCTTTTGTTCTGACTAAATATTTGTGACAGTTTTTCTCTGAAATATTCTATTTTGGTTTTTTTAATCCTCTTTGTGTTTTTCAGTGAATGTACACGAGTTTATCATAGCCCTGTATCACTCTAAATAACAACAACGTCTTTTCTTACTCTATCAGTAGACAACATCTCCACACAAGAGATATGCCTGCAAGTTCTCAAAACTCTTAACTATGGGGAAAACACAGCTAGTTTGATACAATGGATGTGTCCTTAATTTGCAGGGTCAATAAGCAGACAAGACCCAGCAAAAAAAGAGGAGGCTCTCTATATGTTGATTGCTATGGTGCAGAACTACTCTGTATACACTAAATATGATGCTACCAAATATTGAACAGATTTTTTTCAGTCAATTTGCTTAGTAATGGGCTCACTAGGTCTCTTGATTCTTCATTTCTAATACAAGCTTGTGTGAAGAAGGGTGTTGCTAAAGCATATGGGACCAAATCCTAATAAAGACATAAGGAAGAGTGTTTATCAGAAAGATATCATCAATTTGATATATCAAGATGTGAAAAAGAGACCAAAAAAACTGCATGCTTTGTATAAATCAGCCAAATGCCAAGTCCAGGTTGCATGCAAGCTATAACAGAGCAATGATTAACCTGCTTTGAGGGTCTGTTGAGACTGCATGTTTGACAGTTAGAAACATGGAAATTGAATAGAGATACAGAGAAAAGAGACTGAGGGGGGAACTTGTAGGCATTCACTGCTGAGATTCTATGCAGCATGCATTAAACTGTATACAGTAATAATTAAGACATCTCTTTGAATCACTTTCAAAATTTAAACAGATCCAGAGGACCTAGTGAGAGAATTAAGAGCTAATTACATTAAAGCAGTGAAGATCAATTGCATGTATGTTGGTAGCTTCATTTTGTCATCTTAACTTGAGGAAGCCAGTCATGGTAACGAAGGATAAAATGTAGTTAACCTAATTCTGATTACTGAATCCCTCTTTACAGTACTAAATAAAAGTTTGCCAGCATTTCCACAATAATCTTTATCTTAAGGACTTAATATTTTGCACCACGAATTATCTGACACTGGAATTGCGCATCCAGATTTCTCAAATGTAGGATGGATATCTTTGACCTATTTAAACAAAGACAAAAAAGATTTTTGTCTGCAAAAGAGTCTGGAAAACTCTAAGCTGCAGATTCCAAAATGGTAACAGCAGCACCTGGACAGGCATCAGAATTTAAGCAAAAACTATGAACTTTTAAGTGAAATATAAGAAAGATAACCTTATGGCAGAGTTAATGATTTTTTTTTGTTTTTTTTTTTTTTTTACATAAGACTAGATTTAACTTTTAGTTAGAAAAAACCAGTATAGATATCGTTTTCAGTTTATGCTAAAAATGTCTTTAATTTGTGTTTTTGCCTCCTCTGCAGTGTCCAATTTTAATATGTTAGCATTAAACAATATTAGTCAGATATCATTTGGAGAAGCCAGTGTCATTCCAGTGCTAATACATTTAGTTTTGTATATGCTTATCTGCTAGAGCACATCTGCTTCTGTCTACATGCCATTACTTCACTCCAAAAAAAACAAAAGTTGAATTCTACCCTGGCTTCAAAATATGGCTTATGTTTTGTCTGCGTGGCATAATGTAGAACTGCCTCAGAGTTAGTCCATCTAAAAGTGTAATAAAAAAGTAAAAATTTAAAAAAAATTATAAATCCAAAAAACAAAAACACAAAAAAAAACCCACAAAAAACCCAGGTCAGCAGCCACACTGCTAGAATAGATTGGTCTTACAGATTGTATCTGATTTTGGAATCCTGACCAGTTTTCTCTTCAGATAAGCCTACATGACACTTCCTTACATCGTATCAGTGCACTCGTCATTTCTTTACACTTAAGTATATATCCTTGCAAAGAAGACAAGATATTTAATGTGAAATATGTAACATGTATGTTATGTTGTTTAATTAATTTCACCAAATGCTTTAATACCCTCTGATGGAAAAGATCATGTGGATAGAAATTTAAAAAGAAGTTCTATAAATACAGTTAATTTTTATGTAACTTTCAACTGCATGAAAGCTTTCTCAATATTCACTAAATTTAAAGCTGGTGTTTGTAATTCTTGTGCAATATCATGTAAACATATAAGCCTGTTTATTGATGGTCTCCAGTAAAAAATAATGATGTCTTTTAAATATCTTTGTACTTGGAACTTTATAGGAACTAAAATTTTTAAAGACTATCAGACCTGTAAATTGCATTATAATGAAATTTTTATACATAAAATGTTTTTATTGGATGGAATGAAAACTGAGAAAGAATTGAGAAGAACCAATGGCATATTGGATACTGTTTTGTGTGAAGTAAAATTTCACTGTTTTTCCATGCACAACTAGCCAGACGCTTCTCATTTATTTTTGTTTCACTGCTACACACTGAAAGGAAAATCTGTATTCCATACAAAAGGAGAGTTATTCTTTAATTGAGCAGAAAAAAATCAAAAGAATAATCAAGTGGAGCTTTAGAAGTTGAAGACACATTTCACTTTTACATGTTTAAACGGAAATAAGAATAATTATATGATTTCTTCGTGCTTTAAACAATTTTTTTCTTTGAAATGCAACCTAGTTATTCTTTTTAATTCAAATGATGACTAAAAATCTGATGAAAAAATAATCAGAAAAGCATTAAAGTAATACAGTTAGCAAAATATTGTCAATATCAATTACTTTCTCTGAATTGAAAAAGTGAAAATGTTTATGTATCTACCTCAGATATCAATGTACTATCCTTGCTACACAATCATACTCCGCTCACACGGTCTGTATTTTTACTGTGCTTATATATATTTTCTCTTAAATCAGGTTTCTGGTAGAGATGTGTTTATGCTTCTCCTACTTGCTCATGATCATAGTTTTTCTGATTAGTGTCCAAATGCACTAACTTCTTTCCAGAACAATCTCAGTGCTAATTCATTGTGAACAATGCGAAGAATGAATACAGCAATGAACATTTAATTTCAAAATATAAATGAACATTAATGGGATTTTTCAGTAATTTCTCTTTCTGAATAAGACAATACTGATAGGAGCAAACTTACTCTGTGAGACTTTCTAGCAACATTCAGCTCCTCATGCAAAAATATCTATCTTTCAGATTATTTTACATTTTATATTTCCGTATTTTTCACTTAAGTTTATCAAATATGAGGAAGGTGTATTGCTATTTTTATTTTTAATAATTTATAATAAACATA
Organism: Vireo altiloquus; assembly: GCA_013396875.1. Taxonomy (NCBI): domain Eukaryota; kingdom Metazoa; phylum Chordata; class Aves; order Passeriformes; family Vireonidae; genus Vireo; species Vireo altiloquus. Next base: position 269,063 of record VZRF01006813.1, on the reverse strand, counting down.
TGTATATTTAAAAAGTATTTCAGTGTTTTAATATTTAAAGTTATTACAATCTGTGTTCTTTCTAATTTTAATAAATAAAAGAGGAATTGTGGGGAATTGTGGTTTCTGATACCCAGCATACAACAGTAGCACACCAGGAGTAAATATCTGAAAATCTTAAATAGAAACTAAACCACAGGGCAAAGAAGTTCTAATAACAAAAACAAACTTTCCAAAGCTGTCACTTTTAGTCTTACACATAGATGAAGTTTTTCTTATCAAGCACAATTAATGTATATTTAAAATTAAAATAGATTATTTTGTTCTCAATGATAAATTTTTGCTCATAGGAAGTAAACACTGTGGCATTTATGCTATTCTTTTTTCTTTTGCTGTGAATAATCCTAGCCATGCATACTGTGTTTATACAGTCTGTATGGGTCTATATAGAAGTGATGCCTTAGGTTTTAACTTTTATATTTTTCAAATCCTGCCCTGCCCAGTGTAACTCTGAAGTTTCCTGTAGCTTGTTAAGTGCTGTTCTCTCATGCTCACACAGACATAACAAAGCTTCTCCAGCTTGCTCTCCAAGGACATCCAGTCCATCCTAGGCCTGACAACTCCAAACCATCATCTTGGGGAGAGGGAGGCAAGCTTGGGGAAATTCCATCATTGGCTGGGTTCTGGTTGGTGAATTTATGCTGATATAAAAGTGTGAAGAACTCGTGACCTGTTGTCCATTTTGGGATCCACTGAGGCAGGATCCTCTGGAGCCCAAAAGTGTACATCTGAAGGCCTTTCAAATAAATCCCTCCTCTATTCCTTTATTCCTGTCTAGTCTCTGTTTCTAGGTAGCCATTTAAGGCATCAGAAGGATCACTTTAGTCACTTTAGTTACATTCTGGGTGTAAAGATTCAGCTTTTTAAAAACCAATATGTTAAAAAATTTAAGAAGAGAAAAACCATATGCTATTGAAGTTGCATAGGAAAATCTATAAAGATAACTGGGGTTTGCATTAAATAAATAAAAAACAAGGCATAAAACTAGCTTTCAGAATATGGTAGTTATAACTTAATACCAGTGAGGCTAAGGGCTAAGAGCAACAGAAGAAGGAGAAAAAGAAAACAAAGCTCACTAATCACATCACCTTTTCTTTTCCTGGTTGGATAGGACAGCTATGGAAAACATAGATGATCTGAGATGAGCAAATATACTTTATATGTTTACTTGGCCAATCTGTCAGAAACAAAGAAAAGGAAAGTAGTGGCATAGTGGCCATTAATAAACCCCTAAAAACTCAATCTTTAGTTTTCCAGTGACATGGGTAGAAAGATGCCAAGATGGGTCTCACTTTCCATCCTCACCTTACGCTGCTGTGCCTGAGTTCACCTTCCTATACCCACCCCTGCCTTTCTCCACTGCGTGATTTAAGATCTGAGTGTCAGCCTTAATTCTGAATTTCCTGGCTTTTATGGTTTAAGTCAGTCTCTTAATGTTATCTAAACATACTTTCTTGGTATTTAATATAAAGAAGCTTTGGTTCCAAAATGGAAAGGCTTTGATCTGATGCACTAGAGGGGGGGCTGCCGGGGGAATGTGGTGTGATTTCCATTATTTCCCAGCTCTTTCCCACTGTGCTACTTGTAATATAATTTTCCTTTCTTTTCCCTTTAACCAGCTTCCAAAGATTCACTGTAAGGGGCACAAAGAACCCTGTTACATGAAGGATAGAACTGACTTTCCCAGACTGCCTTCAGTGGTGCTTCATGTAAGTGAAAAGAATGTATCTTCATGATTAATGTACAGACACTACATTTAGCCATTTTTACAGTATTTTTACAGTATCTTTCTTAATGCAAAGTATGATGATCTCTGCTAAAATTTATTCAAGTTTTTGGTTTAAACATATTTTAAATGGCAATGCAGTCATTTATGTGTCGACATAGATGCCTGGGCTAGCAGAAATCAGACCTGACATGTCCATGGGGTCATCCTAAATGATGCCTTGCTCAAGCTTGGAAATTACAGAGCAACTTCTAGAAGGCTAATGGGCAGTACATGTTTGGAAGAGATGATTAGTGTTGATGCAGTACTGAGCAAATGGAGTAACAATTCTGCCTGGGTTAGGATGTTTCTGTTGATATTACAAGCAGCAGATCCAAAGACATTTATGCTGCCTCTACCCCTAGGGGAATAAAAAAGCTGAAGTGTTAACAAAGTTGGGAAATATGTAACAAAATGTTCCAAGCGAGAAAAAGCAAAACAGGGAGGGTTCCTTCCAGAATAACTTCTAAAGTCAAAAAATTGCATTGTAAGTAAGGACAGACCTAAATACTGGGTTTTCAGCTTCCTTTGATGAAAAGAGCTTTCTGAACTCCATGGAAACATTGAAATAGATAATTATCAGCCTTGGTGATTGAGTGACAGGAGCAGGCTTAAAAAAAAGATCACTTATTTACATGTCAAAACGTCCATCACAACCCGTTAGTATGGGAACACACTGCCTTTCTTTAGGAAATGAGAAAATGCCAAGAAAAGTATATGTTCATTGAACACTGGATGAATATATGTCCTCAGAGATGTTATCTTGAATTTACAACATTGAGAATACATAATCCAATCTACTGTGTACCTCTCTTGTTCTGCTGCCATAGATGGATGGAAGAGGGATACCAAAAAGGACTCAAAAAAACTTTGAAATACATTCATCAGAAATAAGGTAATGACTACCAATCACAAAATGTGCAGAAACTACCAAAACTAGGGAGAAAGGAAATACTAAAAATAAGATAAAAAATTAACAAAAATACTTGGCTAGGGCCACAAAAAGAATGAGAATCTTCTTTTGTAGAAGGTCAGCAACGATGCAATGACATAACAGAAAGAAAGCTTACAAAGTGCTGTGAGAAAGAAAAAGTAAATACTGCATTTAGTTTGTCAGACAGGAGTGGGTTGCAGGAATACAGATGGCAATATGCCTAATTATAAGGGCTCATCCATTACTAGCTGCCTTTGATAAATGTAGAATCTTATACTTCAGGGCTGACACCAGTATCAAATAGAAACAGAAAAAGATATTTTATCCAATGAAAACTAAGTGTTCTTGCAAACTCTCAATAAATGAGTCCTGAAGCAATATCCGGGTTGATTAGACAATGAAAAACAGTCATCACTCAGCTGATTATCAAAGGCTCAGAAAATGAATTATTAGAGTTTTAAATAGCTGTGGATCTAGACAAAACACAAGAGGGACACGGGGACAAATCTTCAGTGTTTGAAATACTTAATGCCTATAACCACTTGTAGAAATCTAGATGTCTCTTCCTGCAAGGGAGATGCTAAGCACTGCTGTAAATCTAACCCATGAGGCCACCATAAGGATACTTGTTTCTCACTTCAGTCAGCAATATTTGTCTTGTGCATAGGGAGCAAAACACTTGAATTAAGTCACATGGTCAAAGCACGGAAAATTTCTGAGGGAAACAATTGTATTCTGTGAAAAAAAATTCTCTAACTGAAATGTTTCAGGGAATGATGAAGTTGTTCTGCCACTCTCAAAGACAAATTACAGGTTTTAATAAAAAGAGTAGATAGATGTTCCCTATTCTTCTCATTAAACATTCCCTAAGTTTTGCAAAATGACTTTTGAACTGTTTTAGTCTCGTATATAGCACAGTTATACTTTCATAGCAGTAAATTGCAGTTGGATAAAAATACAAAGGTCAATGCGCTATGTACAAAGAAGCCAAAAACTACTGTTGGATTTTTGCAATGTACACATTCATGCATATTTATATCCCTAGTGTATTACCTTGTATTCCTGCCTGGCTTTGTACTGTGTAAGAGTTCCCTCTACTGGCTGAGCTACTGGCATTAATTTCCATTTCACTGGGCACCTTGCTGTCTGCTTTAAAACATTTCAGAATGCAAGCCTGATAATTTTTCTAGCAGTTTCTCTGAACTTCTGCAACTGTTACCTTGAATTACTTTGAAATTGAGGAGCCTTCATAAAAGCAAACTTATGCATCACACCAGTATACACTAAAAATCCTTAGAACCAGTGCAGTGGTGACAGAGATTTCCTAGCCAATGCTGATTGATCAAAATAAAATTCAACAAGCAATTGAATATAGATGTAATTGAAACAACAGGAACAATTTAAGTAGCAGGATTCAGTGTATTAACTTAATTTTCCAGTCCTTTAAAAGGGTCGAGTTACAAGACTTACATTGTATGGTACATTACAGAGATAGGATTTTCTTCAGGCTGACCCCAAAAGGTATTCTCATTAGTCTTCTTTATCCTACCATCTCACAGAGCTGTGCAATAGGTGAAATGAAGATATTAGTTTGTGAAGACTGATTTATCTCTATTCTTTTTCTTTCAAGGTCCACTGATGAAATTCCAGGATTTCTTACTTAGTAAAATTGGTTATTTGATCTTTATCCACGCTGGACACAATACTCTTATAGATGACTATTAGAAATTCCTGAATCCTCTCCAAGAATTGTATACCTTTCTTAACTGTGAAGAAGCTGAGCAAGTCCACCATGCCATTTTTACCAGAGAGTGAAGAAATCTTTTTTAACTCCTTAGCAAAGGCAATTGGACTGACATTTAAGTTCTTCAAAATCTATACATCATCAATGAAAGGCAATGACATTACTAAGGGGAAAAATGGGAGAAAACCAGTTCAAATATCAGAGAGAAAACAGCAGAGCAGACATGCCCCTCTCACTAGTAAACTGGAGACAGAAATTTTGAATGGAAGGGTTATCCCTCCTCTTTTTCAAGCTTTTGTTATCAACAGAATGCTCAAATATTCCCTTCATAAAACGACACCAAGACACGAACATAGAAACACTGCAGGATATTCAATAAGTTAGTATATCCCATTTAAGGTGAAATAGATATAATATTTTAGAGGAAAAAGATAGATATTATTACGGTAATGTTTTTTCCCTATGCTTGGACATCAGGAATTCCTTTCTCAATGGAGAGTAGTAAGTTTGGCCCATAGAGTCAAGATTGTTCTGAGCTGTAAATATTGTTGCCATGATTTCATTAGAGAATCCAATTTAAAAAAGAAAAAGGGAATTTGAATGATTTGAACACAAAAGAGAAAAATTTGAGCTGAGAAAGGCACTGCTCTGACAAAGTTCTTAACAAGAAGCTACAGAGCTTATTTTGTACTGACCTATTTCCTTCTAATGACATCTGTGAGCCTAATGAAAATGTAAGAATGTTTCTTTTTATTTGTGTACATGTGTTGAAATGTAAAAATCTATGGCACAAATTCTACTTTGTAATGCACCACTAGTTATACTTTTCAGACAGAGAATCTATAGGACAAGAATGCCAGAAATACCTTCTGTTGCATCTCTAGGTGAAGATATCACCTTGATGTCTCATGAGCATGCATTGAATTATGTCTTTCTCTTTCAACACTCTCATAGTGAAGTTTTAAACTGAAATTTCTACATTAAATATAATGTGATGTCTGGTTACAGATTAGTCTATACAAATTAGATGGCTAGAAGAAGGAGATCACCGTGCAATAATCTCCCAGAGGGCATTGGTTTAAACCTGCTTTATTTTTGTTTAAAAGTAAAGGAATTAAAGTCCGACTAAAATATAGCTTCCTTTCTTAAAAGACAGCCAGGTCAGGGCATATTGTTAAAAATACTAAGACTGAATTTCAGAAGTGAAATAAAACATGAACTTTAAGGAGTTTCTCACTAGCTGAGGTTGAATTATTATTTTATACTGCTTTACGTTTATAAGCGCAGTTTTACAGTAAAAGAGTTTTACCTATTCTGCTTAAATTGAGCAGTACATAAGATATAACACATTCTGTCATGATGATTACAAGATGCTTCAAACCTGCAACTTCCCCATCTCCTAAAAAATTTTTTTTTGGGTTTTTATTAATATTTATTATCAATCCCTTTTGTAGTGCCTAGAACCCAAATAAATTGGAGTCCCATTGTGCTATACAATACAAACATGTAATAGCAATGGGATTTTACAGAACAGTCAGTATATAATCTAAAATCATAAATATATGTAACTCATTGCAAAAGAATGACAGACACTTTATTCCTGTGTTACCCAAGAGGAGCACACAATGCAAGAGAGAAGTGAAATGTGAGAAGAGTTCTGAAGTGAGAAAGAAAACTCATTTGCACATCCTAGCTATTGGACCAAAGTCTCTAGGCAAGAATGGAACATTGACAAAACACAGCTGACACAAATCACTAGGCTTTTTTGCACAGTTTGGAAAAAAATATTAGAGGTCAACACAGGAGCCAAAGTTGGATTTTTAAGGACACAGTCCATTAAACCCATTGCTCTCTTAAATATAAACTTTTATGGTCAAATGCTTTTAGCTACATATCCAGCTATTTGTTCTGCTTGGATATCACAAGTTATAAATATCAGTAAGCTCTAGCTACATCTGTAATCTGAAAGATACAAACATACTTCAGAAGATTCCATACAATGAAGTCAGGAGACATTGTGGTTCTCTCCTGGCCCATCATACATGTACACAGTCAAAAATTACCAGACTGAGGATGACCTGATCCAGCATTGCTGGAGCTGTGCCAATGGTATGGTGTGCACTGTGGTCTGGAGAAGCTCTTCCTGCTGGACCTGGGGCAGCAATGGCAGTAGGTACACTTTTGGGGGAATTTTGTGGCTCCTAACAGACCATTTAGACATACTAAAGAAAGCCCTGGGAGCTGTAATAGGAAAGCCTGCTGTGAGCTGGGAAACTTTTTATGTCCTTTTATTTTTTTTAAATGGTTATGTGATTCATATTGAAGAGAAATTAATGTGGATCAGATGATGGGTAAAATGGGATGTCAAATTGGGTGAGGTAAAAGAGTTAGCAATGATTAAAAGTTAAAAGTAGAAAATATCGCAAACCTTTCGTAATATTATTCAACCATCTGCAATGTAGTGAAATAATGAACATATTTCATTAGTGAACAAATGAATTAATCAATTAGTGAGGGAAAAGCAAGGATCAAATAAACAATTCACAAACATTACTTAGCCATATCAAGAGCAGAAAAAGAATTCTTATGTTGAGGAAACATTGCCACTGAATACTTCTTTATAAAACACATAGAGTACAGAGTGCAGATAAGTAGAGGACTGTACTCTGGAAAAGGCTTTCACTCCGCAAATGTAAGAACATGACATCTTTATTGTCTCAGTAAACTTAGGCAAATGTTCGAAAAAACAAAATGAAAGATATTTATGAGAAATTAAACAGAGGACAGAGTAAGTAACCTAAAACAGATGTTACCGTGAACAAATGTATTTTATGAGAGTCTTCCCACTAGATCAATTAATCTGAGAAAATCAGTGATGTTGTACTGGTGATGTTAAACACCGCAAACAGATACAAAATGGAAGGCCATTTTTACCTCTTTTTGACAGCAGAATCTGTGTCCTTGCCAGATTATGTTTACCTTTGTATTGCCATGCCCAGCAACACTTCTGTATCCTTCAGTGTCACAGGAACCTGCTCTGACAAATTGCAATCATTATCCTTATAACTTACTCTTTTTTTGATTTGACGTGCTTCAACCTTTTTTTAAGTAGATTCTTAAAAAATTCTTGTACCAGGGAAGATTTTGATTAAAATTATAAAGGGAGGAATCTGTTATAGAAATATCCATTTACATGCAGTTTAAAAACCTCTCATCTGAAGAACTCTCAAGCAGATGTGTAAACGTACAAATGTGTGTTGTAAAAATACAGATGTGTATTTCACCTTTTGAAAATAGCTTTTACTTTTTTTCCATCCATGTGGATATATTTAAACATACATTTGTTCATTATTCAGAATTAAGGCCATAGAAGTGATACTCCTTTAGTGAACATAATCAGAGAGAAGGAACAGAAAATTGTAAGTTATTAATGAATTTGCAATTATTTATAATGAAAATGCAGTTTTCTTTATCTCTCGTTACTAAACAAAAAACAAACATTGTTTTGCAGATCACCCATCCTTAAATGAGAGCCCAGTTGTAAGTGAAAATATTTTCTCTCAAACTTATTTTTTACTATTTTTTTAAATCAATAAATAAAGCTAAATTTTTAAAAGTTTAAACTCACAGGAAAATAATTAATCTTTCTTTTAATTGAACTGCAGGAAAGAAAGTGAACTCGCAAATATTATTTAGAACAAGCTTAGCTAGGACCTACTACATCTAGTCCTTCATTCTACTGCTAAAAACTATCTATGATGAAAAACAGAATATCAAAAAAAAAAAAAAAAAAGCATCCAAACTGTTTAATCACAAAGATCCTCAAAATTCCATTGGATGTTTGTTCCAGATTTTGGTACCATCTTGCAACTATATACATTGTTAATCTAAATTTGTTGGTTCTGGTACTTAATTTCTTACATAAGACATCGATACTACTACTTCAATATCCCATGTTTAGCCTTCACATTTATATATTAAACCAGTGCAATTTTTTCAGTTTCTCCTCCATTTTCTGTGTAACCAGCTTATAAATAGCAGCTTACAGAAGGTAGCACTAGGCTTAAGCTGCGCTAATGTTAACAAAAAAAATCACAACTACTTTCTATGTTTCAGTGAGACCCAAACTAATAGTAAGAAACACCATTTTTTTCACAGCTAGCTTGATGCCTACTAAATGCCAATCACTTTCCTGTAAAGTTGCTCTCATGTCAATTATTTGCTAATTACTTGCCAATTTTAAACTAGGTCTTGCTTTTTTTTTTACTTTTTTCCGGCTAAGTGTGGCACATTATCCATTTAAATTTATCTTGTTTATAGCAGCTTATTTCTCCAGTTTCTCAAGATCATGCTCGAGTCTAATTCTGGCTTTCACTTGCCCTGTATTTCTTTTGAGTTCAATGCCTTGGATAATTTCCTGGTGTTTGCCTAACACTACTTCATCCATTTCCTAAATTAAAATATTGACCAGATCTGCATGGCAAGGACATGCTATGCAGAACAAAATCACTGGCTGCTTGAGGTTGGAAAGTACCTCTGGAGGTCATCTGGTCCAACTCTCCTGCTCAAGTAGAATCACCTGGAGTAGGCTGATTAGGCTGATAATGGTATTAGTCACGAGCTTGTGAGGCAAGGCAGCCTGGCTGATCATTCAGCTGCTGTATTGGTGTGTCCATCCCATCTGGGTGTGAAAACATTGCTGTGTCTCCTAGCATTGTGGTAAGCTGGGGGAAGAAGCCTATACTCTTCATCAAAAGCAGAAGGTTTAGGAAAGATATCTCTGCACCAGATAGGTTGTCTGTGGTACCAAATTCCTTTGGAAGAAAATTGCATATTTTTCCTGATCTCTGAAGTGCCTGGTGTACTTTGTGTGGCATATAAATACCATTAAGATCAAGTTGTCCCAGTGCATCCTATCCTAATGCTAAGTACTGAATATTAAATTGAATGGTTTGTAGATGAGGTCTAAATGTAGCCTAATGCAAATTTGCCAATAAGCTGAAATGTTTGTGAATGGGCTGGCATGGAATCTAAATGTGTGTTAAATTTGCTTTAATAATAACAATCTAAGCACACTAGCTTTTCTTGATTTTTCTCTCAAGCTGAGAATTGCTTTCTCCAAACTCAGTGGCAGCATTAAAGTATTTAAAGCCAAATAAGTCGGACAGTTTTTAAGGGCTTTTGTGAATGATTTAAAAATTACAAATTGAGTTAGAGAAACATTGTTTTGCCACAAGTCACGAATAAAAAAATAGCATACTAATGTTCTACAAAAAATCTGTCCTGAAGCAATCTAAACTGGCTGCTGCTAAGCCTCAGGCTGTAGCTGATGGTGTGTTCATATATGTATTTGTGTGTTCACAGGTTTTCCCCCAAGGGGAAAGAAAGGAATTCACCCTGCAGTTCTGCCTAGACATTAATTCGAGCAACTGTGATATATTTTTTGGCAGGAAAATGTGAAATGGAAAAAGACAGATTGTTTACTAAAAGAAAGCTAACAGAAACAAGATACATTTATACTGGGCTGAAAATGACAGAGATTTGCTGATATACAAGCCCCTTGCTTTGTAAAAGTTCAAGGCAGCTCATAGCATCATATCTTAATGAAGTGAACTGTGCAAACAAACAGATAGTTGAGTGGTAACCACAGGGCATGATCTGGAAAGGTTAGACTTGACTTGAGGGTACTGACTGATTAACAGGAAAACAGATATCTTTCTCTACAGAAGGTCTAAATAACTTTTCCTCCCAAACTGAGAATTTGTCCCTCATGAACAAATGTATTTTATGGTTTTACTTTTTTTTTTAACAGAAGCAAACCCTGTAAGTTCATTATGGATATTTTCCTGGACCCTGTGTGATTGTATAAGGGCTGGAAGCCAAGGTGGTAGTAATGATGCACAGGTGTGGTTCCTCATAGGGGAAAGCAATACCTGCTGGATGCTTGGTTTTTCAAACTCTTTTAGTTTCTCTAATAGACCACCAGGCCTACTCAACAGGACTTAAGAAATTTTTTTCCATCAATTCTATTTCGCCCATTTAAATGTGGGCAAAAAGCTGAATCATCCAAGTTCTGTGCTAACCTAGTTTAGACTGACAACATGATTTCAACAGCTTTATTCAGAAAGTTTTGTCTTCCATTGCCCATCTGTGGACAGTGACAATCAGTCCCACATGTTGCTGTAAATTACCTATTTATTCTTAATACCACAGCTGCACGCCTTTGGTAGAAATGCCATGGGAGCCAAAGCCTCCAGATTCACAAACAGACCCTTAGAATTAGTTAGGCTGTCTTTGCCTGTGTTTGTACAACACAGAACAGAAGATCTTTATCCCATTAATAGGAATACTAACCTTAAATACTTGAGAAGTCTTTTTACCATTTCTAATGCATGAAGATCAATCCAGTAGGGATATTCATAAGTTAGCAGAGAAATTGTTGCCAGAAACTGTCAGCAGAATCCATTACTACCCGAAAGGTACAGAATAATTTGGATTGGGAGGAATATCTGGAAAGCATCTGTGCAAAGCTCTAGACCAGAGCAGGTACAATCCTAATCTTCTCTTTTACTGCTTCCTCACACTTTAAAGTTTGTGTATACAGACATGTACATGTGTATATGAAAAGAAGATTCTGACTAAGATTCTGACCGTTTTCCCATATGGAAATAATCTTAATTTGAATTTTCCTGGTAGTCTAGTGTGCCAAGTAGAACTGACTGTTTAGACTGAACTTAATCCTTTGGTGTGATCATTCTAGGCACTGCCGAATTGAAATAATGAGGTCAGTTGAGAGATTCCGTTGTCTTTAACAGAGGCAATTCTGTTCCTAAATAGGGCACTCTTACACATGTATAAAGCTACGAGGAATATCTAAGATTTAAAAATACAATATGGAAAAAATGTTGAGAAAGAGAAAAGAATCACAAATAAATGTGCTTGTATTAAAGAAGTTCAGGCAATGTGGTGCAGCAAATAACAGGTTTCTGTATTTACTGAGGAAAATTATGGGGGACTGAAAAATAAGAGGCATGCATAATTTAGTTACAGCTGACTTAGTCTGCAATGTCAATGGTAAAAAGTGTGAAAACTGTAGCAGACTGGCAAGAAATTGGAAACATTCATGAATGGAGCTGACTGCTGATACCTACTACTGTCTTTGAAAGAAATATTAGTGTTTTAGCAGTGGGAAAGATATTTTTCAGTCATGCATAAAGAAGAGGTTGTTGGATCCAGGAAGAATGCAACAAGGGTCATGCTGAAAATGTGGAAACCAAATTCATTTGTTTCTCCCCAGGCAAATGGCAGTTCAGGCTGACCAGCTAATTACCCTAACCTTGACCCAGGAGGCAGTCTGACTTCTCAATAGCTTACAGGTGATTCACTCTTTTCCGTTACTTGAGCCATGTGTTTCCCCTCCTGAAAGCAAGGCGATCCATTTGGATCAAATTATGCATGACAATTTTGGGATGTAAGTTAAGAAATGAATAGGAGCCAAGCTAAACCTATTTCTTTCTACCAGCACAGACTGAGGTTTCACAGGTGAAAGGGTTTATTTCCCCTCTTCATTTTTTTCTTCCTTCCAAGATTATCCTTTGCGTTTTTGTTTACACAGTTGCTAAGAATTGAGAGGAGCTGAGATCTCAGATGTTTATTAGAGAGAAGTGATGACATGCAACATCCGCACAAATGGTGAGATATGAAATGTGATTCTGGATGCCAAGCAGGTAGTAATTGGCAGGCAGGGTAAACCTGCAAGCATAAACAAAGCAGATCTGAGCATCCAGCCAGAATGCAAACTGACCCTGAAACAGCAAACAGTCACTTAAGTATTTTTAAAATAGTTACAGGAGAGTAGCCTGCTTAGTTTCTGCCTACAACATTAATAAGCTTTACAAAATGAGGGATATTCACCTGAGGAAAGAATGGTACTGACAAATCAAATTGGTCTAGTGAGAACATGTAGGAAAGTTGGAAGACCTTCACCAGAAAAAAACTATAGATATATCAGTTCTCCAAAGGGCTTACTAATACATTTAATTTAGTGAATTATATATATATATATATATACATGGTGAATCTTGGCCAAAGCAATAACATCAGCAGTGCTTTGTCCAATAAACATTTAGAAATAATTTATTTTCTTGAACTGTTGCTTAATCTAAAAAACTTTAATGAAATATATATAAACGTGGAGACTCCAAAATCATTTTGCAGAAAATCATAAAATATTTTTTCTGTACTTTTACAACAGAATATTTAATTCTTATCTTAAAATCTATCATCCTGTCATTAGATGTTGGCTAACACCAGACTAAATGCACAGTCAAAAAACCCCTTTAGACACATTCTGATTTCTTATTATTTCTTGACAGAGGATTTCTTCACCATCTAAGAAATTATTGCATTTATTTAATTTTTGTGTTACATAGGTGATGGTCATTTTATAACTATACATTACATAAGTGAAAACATGATTAAAAAAAATACTGTGGTGTCCAAACATCTGCATATGAATATTTTAGATTACATATAAATATGATGACAGAACATTTTCAGCCTGGAAGAAAAAGATACCAAGAACAAGAATATTTCTTAAAGGAGTAAAAACATCACTGCTATTTAGCATTGTTTGGGCCTGTCTGGTCTTTGCACTGGCTTTTAACAGGAAGTTTACAAATAGGCTGTATCTAACCTCATATTCACACATTTGCTGGTAGGCATGGCAGTAATTCATACTTGTCTTCTATGAGAAATCACTGCAACATTTTTCTTCCTTCATTATGCTTTAATAATTTACACCTTCAGGTTTACTGAAGAACAGGGAGATCATATAAATAAATTTGCTGTAAAAGTGTGTTTAAGGCAGAGATTTGTAATTTTCCAAGGGAAATTCAGAGTAGCAGTACAGCTGGGATTCCATCAGAGAGGCTGTCTCCAAGTCACTGTCCCTCACAACTGAGTAGAAGTCAAGAAAAACCTTGTCAATTAACTTTCTTAAACAGGTTAGTATTCACATCATTCTTGGTTATGAACCTACATAAACAGAATGGGAATTTTAATTTTATTTTTATGTCTCTATGTATTATATTTTATGCTGTGTATCTTGTTTACTACCCAGAACATCCCCCCACCATTTTCTGAAATTTTTGTTAGTAAACAAATTGACACTGCTAAAACAGGTTGATAATATTTTCTCTCTTATTTTATTATGAAATAGATCAGGTAAAAATCTTTACACTATCCTCTTGAAATATCTAATATCTTGTATTTTTTAGCTTTTGAAAATGTCCCTCCAGCTTCTATTTAGGAAGGTTGAGGCTCTTCTGTATTTTCATTAGCTCCTCAAGCCACTTAAATGATTTAATAGAGTACATGCTCCTTGAATATTAAGCTACTGTAGAGATTGCAATATTTAAGAATTTAATCTTTTAGATTTAAGATTCAAGAAGGTGTGGGGATAAATTGCATAAATTTTGTTTTGCTGCCTGTAGTATACAGTGATTAGACAGCACTGACATCACTGGTTGTCAGCTGTTTTGCATAATTAGAAATATACAAAATATAAATAATATTTTTTGATTAAAAATAAAAGGTTCCAGGTAATAAAATGCTCAGTTTTGGGCCAGACCCCAGTTTGTGCAGATCATCATAACTGTAAAGTCAATTGATTTACGCTGATTTACCTAATCTGAGAAGCTACCCTGTCATGGAAAGTTTTATCTTACCATTAGAATAAGCAAATCAATACAACCAAGATAAATCAGATCTACCTGGATGTCAAGGCAAATGCAAGTTTAAGCTACAGAGACTTACCAAGCAAAGAAATGTTCCCCTCTTTGAAACAGCCTGTTTTTTTGTTTTTGTTTTTGTTTTTTTTTGTGATTATAAATGGAAGAATTCTTTTGCAAATTTGATACTGACCAAAAATCAGAATTTATGGAAATATAACAAGACAGTCTCAGGTAATGCGTAAAATATAACTACTGGTTCCATATCATCAAAGAAGTGAGTGATTCTTTGTAGAAAACGACAAGATGTTTTCCCTTTAAAAAGTTTTGGATTTTCCCCCAAAATCAAGAACTTGCATTGCTCCTTTGTGGAAAAATAAATACAGAAATTTTAAAAATATATTACAGCCTCAGGTAGAAAAAGAGCCTGAGGTCTCTGATCCTGCAAATAGAATCTGCAGTCAGTAACCAAATTACTTTGGGCTTTCACTCAGTCTAAAGAAAATTAGGCAGCTCAGAATAGGGCCCAAAATTAAATAACAATTTATTTAGTTGGAAACTACCTAAAGCAGCCTCCAGGAAAACTCTGAAAAGCAGTAGTTGTGCTAAATTATGAACTCTGTGCTACTGAGATGCACTTCTGTTCACCAGGCCTTCTTGGTGCATAACACATCTTTAACCTCTCCTTCTAAATGGAACATGAGTCACTGTTTTTTATAGGAGACAGCTGGAGGAGGATCTGTTACTGTGATACTTTAATGTCATACTGGAGCATCAGAGACCTCCAATAAGATGTGAAAGTCCTGGGCATCAAAGCCCACATCTTGCCTCCCACACGAATGTCCTGATGAGCAGGCTGAAGGCACTTGTTGAGGAGAAGCACTCTCGCTTTCAGCCACTTGTTATGAACCTGCTCTGCCTCGTGTCAGAGGCAGAAGATTCACCATGCCCACGAGAGCCCTCCCCTCCGTCTTGCCTCCCACACACACCTCATTTCCTCTGAGAGGCATGTGAATATATTATATAGCTTATTGTTTCAAATCTACAGCTACAATCAGCGCTCAAGCCAGAGAGTTTGACCCAATGGATCCAGAGCCTTTTAGAAGAATGTTGGATGACACTTCAAAACTGATTAACCTCATAGTAATGATGGTCAGAAGATCACAAATACAAAAATTCATACTTAAACCCAGGTCTTTCAAATTGACATATAACCTTTGAAATGCCAGGTACATGGGGAGAAGAGAGAAATGTGTTCTATTCTTCTTTTATATAACAAATTTGCATACAGAAACTTAGTGCAAATAAGTGGCACAATTTCTGTCTTGTAAATCCCAATATGCTTTATGCACATTATTTGTGTGATTAATCTTTCCTAGTGAGGTCTCAAAAAAAGCTTTAAACTTTCCCTGGTGTGAGAATAAAAGTTAACTACTGCCACCTGAATCTGTGGGCTTGAAATGCCATGTGGAAGCTTGGAAATAGTTTTGAGAATTGAAGTTTTTGGGATCCAGTCTTTAACCCTGCCAATGACTGTAAGTGCCAACAGCTGTTGTCAAAGGACTTGTTCTTCTCATATTTCATGGGGTGAAATGAGAAAGATACCTCAGACCTATGTGTAAATAAAACCTCTAGTTGTCTTTCTAGAGTTTCTAGTTTTAATAGACTGAGAAAAATGAGATTGCCCCATTCTGTTGGATGTATTGTTACTAAACAATGCTGCATTGATTCTTGTTGTTCCCTGAATTTATTCTTTTTTATTTGAATAATTGCTGATATAATCTATGTCAAGTTAAAGCCAATTAAGAATCATTGCAAAAATTTCCCCACCAGCATTTTTCTGCTCAGAATACTGTAAAGAGCTTCTTCATGCATAAAAGAACAAACAACATGTAAAAGAAAGCAATAGGCTATAGCTCCATGCTGCCTGCACTCACCATTCTCATCACAGAATTTCTCATGAAAATGAGTTTCTAAGAACTTGTTGAAACAGAGCTGGAACTGATCATTTCAAAAGAGTACACAGCTTGTTTACTGAAGAGTCTGTGACTGAGACCTGCTAACAGCAGTTTATGTAGACATGCAAACAGCCTTGACTTTAATTTCACTCTGGAGGCACAGGCAGTCTTAAAGCCTCGGCAAACAACAAGCTGAGAAGTCAAATCAACAAGGTTCACATCAGATCAATACTGAAAATGTGATAGAAATCAGTGTGTGCTATATAATTTCAGAAATAGATCCTGCCCTGATCTCAAGTGCATATTGATCTTTTATAATGGGGTATTATGTCCTTTAATTACTTTGCAGCATTCAAACCTAGAATGTGATCTATTTAAAACAGCACTTTCTTTTTTATTCTGTCCTAAAGTACATTTATCTCTGCGGATTAAAATTGTGTATGGGACAAACCAAATATTTTTATGCCAAGCTTACAGAGTAATCTTTTCATTTATTTAGTGTTTATTTTTAAATTTTGTAGTACACTAAGCAGTTCATGCATTTGTGATGAAAATACTAGAGATGAATCTTAGAGACTTGGCCTTTAGACTTTCTTCTGTGCGCTATACTTTCTATCAAGATGTCTGGGACAACTTCAGGGTCTGGTACATAAAAGTATTTAAATTTACAAAACTGAGAATGCCAGACAGCAATTCATCTACCTCTTGATAATTTTTCAACCATCAATCAGACCATGTCATTGATTAACACCATTTTGTCATACTTTGTCAGATGCAGAGTTTTTAATTTTCTTTCTTTCTACTTCTTTAAGGCTTTTATTTATTTTTTTGCTACCCATCTGATAAAAAGGCAAACAGGACCAGAAGCCTTAAAAAGAATTTTAACCCTTTCTTTGGTGCTGGTATTTTCAAAATATATGTTTATGTAGTGGCTACACCCTTTCAGAGATTTGAGTACTCTTTCGTGTTTTGTTCTTTCGTCAGTAACTTACCAGGCACTCCTACCCCAAACTGTATTATAGAAACTGCACTCTGGATTCTGCAAAGACCAGGAGAAAGTTAAAGGCTGTAAAAAAAATTACAAGCAGATTAGAAAGTGAGGGTGGAATAAAGTGCAAAAACTCTCCACAAATACTAGATCCTTGTGTAAAAAAGCACTTATGCCTAAAAATATCTCAGTCACTGCATGAAAATGGCCTTTGCTGTAAAATGTGGGTGTATGCCATGTGTTAGGTGGTAGACAATGAGCATCAGCCACTCATGCATCTAAGAATTCAGATTATGATTTTGGTGTGTAGCAGAAGGAGGAAAAACATCAAATCTGCATTCTCAAGAAAGAAGCAAATCTGTCAATGCAATGTGTAATTAATACCAACTGGGTGCAGAGATACATCTGTCTCCAAGGCAGAAGTTACGTCAATGCTATTTAATATGAAATAGCTAAAATGTCTTCTCAGCAGCTCCTGTAATACTGGCACATTTGCTTGACAAAGATATATTCAAACACATCAACATGAAATTCTGGTATTACATACACAGAAGCAATATTTTCATGGTTATGTTACCACTTAACTATACTGACAATTCAGGTAATATTACTGCTGTATTCTTGTGGCAAATACCAAGGTAATGCCATTCAAATTACTGTCTAAAATTCAATATTCTACATAAAAAGAATGGGACAAAATCTGTTACTGGGACCTGGCAGCGAAGTTCTAGCTGGCAGATTTTGATTAGTGTATCTTTGCTATTAAATATATCCTGTAGTACAGCAATTCTGTGCTATTTGTTGTGAGGAAGATGTTGGAAGAAAATGAAACTATCAACTGTATTTTAAAGAAAAAAGCTGATCAAGTCTTTTTTTGCCCTGTAAAACGCATGTGATCCCATTAGTGCCTTCCTCCTTAAATATGCGCTGTAATTTTATGCCACTAAAATTAAAGGTACAAGAACATCAAAAAATAACACTGGCTTTGGTGAAAGTCACTAGTCTAAGCACCATTGTCCCAAAAAAATTTACCCACTCCAAAAATCTAATAGTACTTTTCATAATATTAGATTTTACACATTAGACAGATGCTAGACAAAAGATATAAGACTAAAAGGAAGTCAAGTTTAGAGCATAACTTTCAGGGTATCCAGGAACTTGGGAAAGAGCTAAAGGCAATGCTAGTTTTTTCTGTTCTTTCTAATAAGCAAGCTGTTAGCTAAGGAAAAAAAAATCAAGCCCCTCAAGATGATGTCTTAGTGTTAGTCTCTAGTTATACCCAGGCTCAAAAATTTTGATAAGTCGAGGCTTAGTTGAAGGGAAAGATGAATATAATGGAAGAAGCAATTTAAGTACCAAAGATAAAGATACAGAATAAATATAAAATATCTCTTTTATAAAATAATAATAAAACGAAATAGTCTAAAGGATTTTTTTGTCTTTTGGAAAAGAGAGAAAATGGTTGTCACTGTTCTCACTGTATGCAAAAGAACAAACTTCAGCCATGGGCCAGGTAATGGGGAGTTGCTCACCAGATCTCCACTGCTTCCCTGGTTCCTGCACTCACTTTTCCAGTTTTGGAGTCTCTGGATACCTCCTTCCAGGGACATATCGCTGCACAACTTAGTCTAGGGAATGTTAATACAGCCGGAGCCCCACAGGACTAAATGTAGTCATGATTTTATAATATCTTCTCCTATTTCAGCCATACTGCTTTCTTTATTATCTTTTCTTAAAAGTCCAATCTCATGCATAGCTAAAAATGACTAAACCTGGTTTTACAGTAACCTTTATTTCTTTGAGCATTGACTTCTCAGGAAAAGGGATTGGACTTTATGTTATACAACAGTGGAATAATTCTACATTGGATTAATTTTTATCTGTGGAAGAATGGAAATTAAGAAACATATGGGGAGGAATGTGTTTAAGTACCATGTATTGACTTAATCCTGTCTTTCCACATTTCTTCTTCTTCTGTTGACTAACTTTGATTTATTTACAGGAAATCAAGATAATGTTTTTTTAAGTTTTGAAATATATAAAGCTGCAGGTGGATTATGGAACTGGAACTGCAAAAGTCTCTTAGAACTGCTGTCAGTAAATACATAGGCACCTTGATCTGGAATGAATTCATGCATTAAGTTTTCCTGGGAAATTCTCTTAACTTGCTGAGTGGTACCTCAGCATCAACAGAACTGAGCTTGAATCTGCTCAGCTAAGATGCTAACAAGAATCTAACTCACTCTAAGACCCCACAAACATTCTCAAATGAATCTTTTTCTAACTTACTTGAGTTTCTTTAAGCCAAAATACTTATGAGCATATCATGTGTTTTACAAAAAATGATTCTGCTTTTAAGCAAAGGGGTCTGATAGTTATTATCTTTTTTTGGAATCACATGATGAATTCCTTGTTTTCCTTCACTTTGCTTTTCCCACATTTGTCAGCATAACTGAGGCCATAAGCACAACACTATTCCAATGAATGAAAATTATCTAGGTAAAAAAAGAATTAAGAAATGTTTAGGAAGTTATTCAATTTAACTGAAATTTTGCTGATTGAATATAGATGAGGAATTATTACAGGTTGGTTTTTAGTACCAAGTCTGGGTGGGCAGGTACACTTTGCAACCAGTTGGAAAGACCAAGCTCCTCACGTGGCACTAAGCAACATCCTGGGTGTACCATCGACCACTTCCCTCCTTCTGAGTCACCCAACACTCCTGTGAGCTACCCAAGTTTTGGAGGGACCAGACTCACCTGTGTGCTCCACAGCAGGGCAGTCACACTTCAGCACAGTGACCTTCTAGATTCAGATGAGAAAGCTGTTCAAGTGCCAAGCTCTGGTTTTACTGGAGGTTAGATCCTTACAGATAAAGGTATAAATAAGTACACAACACCTGATCCCTGCAAAAACACTGGGGTCTACATGAGTGAGGGAATGTTTCCACAGTCAGATGGTTATGATTGACTGCCAATGGGGAAGAAAAGGCGGGAATATCTCATTCTACCTGGAAAATCTGCTCGTTACTGTAGTGTAAAATTCTAGTTGCATCATTCCAAGGTAGGCAGAATTAAAATAAGTTAGATACAGACAACTTGTCAATTAGAGAAATTATTATTACAGCTAAACCAAGTAACACAAAGCTACAAGAACTATGACCTGTTGCTAGGAATGGCATCACCATATCATAGATCTGCACAGCTGCTCAAACAGTTCAGGGTTTGTCAAAGCGTTCAACACCGGCAGCTTCAGGGGAAGGTGCGAAAACCTGAGCTAAGACAATGTGAGGTAATTATATTGCCTTTCCTGCAAAGGTATTATAATTTTCTTAAGTTAAAATTCATTTTACTTCTAAGACATGGCAACCTTGGGTGTTAATATTAGAACCTGTCACATTTTACCCATACCTCCTTTCCAAAAGTCGTACATGACTGTAACACTTGATAGCACATAACATTTAAATGTAATTATGATTTGATCACTCTTACTCAGAAAATTGACTGGGATCTGCTCTTGTATTAATTAGTTCCCTGTGCTCTTCTTGTGTGCTCCAGTATTCCATTTTGAAAGTGCACCAAAATAAGTGAAGTAAAGCACTTGCTGCATAGCTGTATATACAATGCTATATAACAAGATCTACCTGGTTTCTGACACTATAGAAATAATAAAAGATAGCATAATAGAAGATAGATAATAGAAAATAATTAAACTGA
Organism: Vireo altiloquus; assembly: GCA_013396875.1. Taxonomy (NCBI): domain Eukaryota; kingdom Metazoa; phylum Chordata; class Aves; order Passeriformes; family Vireonidae; genus Vireo; species Vireo altiloquus. Next base: position 248,188 of record VZRF01006813.1, on the reverse strand, counting down.
TATAATTTTATTTTTATGCCTACATAAAGGCTACAAGGATATTAACACACAAGGAAGTAAACTTACCTCCTTGCTAAAATATATCCATAAAAAGTCAAGCCTAATCACTGAAATTGGTGTACAAAACAATTCAGATATTAAGGTATCCAATTCCAGGAGTAAAAAATGTTTTATAAAGTATTTTTTCTAGTTAAATTGTAGATTCTAAAAAATATACATTTTAGTTTATTTTTACCAGAAAACTTACATAATTCTTGGTTTCTCTCTTGAGATTTTTCTGGCAAATCTATGTCGGTCTTAATACAGAATCTATAATATATGTATAATTTGGTGATAAGATAGTTAGCTGAGAATATCATCATTTTTTCTTCTACAAGAAGAAATATGCATGTGCAAGTGAAGCTATTGATAAAATGTGATAAAAATAAAAAGATATGATATAGCATAGCCTTTTGTAGTAAAGCGGTTTTACTTGCAATTACATGGGTAGAAAACTCTAAATAGAGTTTATGAGCACAGCTGATTGGCAATATTCAGAGTTTACAATATTAATAATTTTATTTAAAACATTTATATACAATTATAGGATTAATACAAATATATTTACTACTTTTTTTTATTGCCTTCTCTTCTTACAATTTGCATGGGAACAGGATAAGAAATTAAGTTATGTCTAAGAGAAAATTTTAAGTTTTTGTTTTGTTAGGATGTATCCACAAGTGAAGCTCATTTAGGACTTACTGTAGTAATTGTAATGATTCAGTAACATTTGTGTCATGCATGCAAAGCCTAAGAAATAGATTTTTCTCATGAAGGAAATGTCTGCCTTAGTGTATGTAAATCATGTCCATCTTTTCTTTTCCCACTTAGATTTGAACCAGTACTCAAGCAGAAACACAAGAAAGCTACATTTGATTTGGTGAGCACCTCCTGGTTAGGTTTTTCCTTCAGCAAAAAATTTCTACAACAGATTTTCATTTATGACTCAAATATAAGTTCCATAACATTGTGATTTGGGACAGGTATTATTTTATTTCTAATTTGTTTGTATATGTAATTTGAAGTGCTAAATTAGTATTTTAGTCTATAGTGACTTCAGGGTTTTTCATCATGCCCATGAATTAGTGAGTAATTTATATATAACTACAATAGCTATTTCATTGAAATTAACTCAGCTCTGTTCTCAAAAGGAAGTTTGAAACAGAAAGCTGCAAACACACAACAACTGCTCAAAATAATTGCAGTAAAATGAAAACCATTTTGTCACAGTACAAAAAAGTGATGGACAGTTGCTTCGTGAGTGTTCTTTTCATAAAGCTATTGAATTTGGCTTTCAGTCATGCTGATTATTTCAGCAAGTTAAAGCAGTTATGTGAGAAACAAATCTCTTAAACATATGGCAGTTCTGATTATCATATGAAAGCCAGGCGTGCCAAAGCTTTGGAGAACACACTGCTCTAAACAGACTCAAAAATGAAATATAAATATCAGTTTCCAAAACTCTACTGGAAGAAGATACACCTTTCCTGAGGGCATATGCCAAAATTTAGGAACCATCTAAACATTTTTGATTTCATATTTATTTAAAACAGCGGTTGAATCTCTGTCTCTTTAAGAGATAGCTCATTTGGTAAGCTCTGACAGCCATAGCTGCTGAAACGTGGGAGAGGAAGGGAGGGGAGGGGAGGGGAAGGTAAGGACAAGAACATTGTTCCAGTTCTCTATTCTTAAAATCAAACCACCACTTACTATTACTTTCTATGGAAGGAGTCATGCCCGTTCTCCAGAGAAGAACCTGTATATTTATTTCCACATATTTATTTTGTAATTTCCAGTGGCCAGGATTTGTTTAATTTGTGCTTGACAAAGAATTATCTATGAATTTGCTTAAACTCTGGAACTTAGCAATAAAGTATAATTCCTTTATTTATTAGACTTTGAAAGGGGGGTAATATGAATAGCTGAGATCCCAATTGCTGCAAAGTACCAAAAAGGCACAAAAATCTTGAGTCTTCCACAACAAGTATTTAGGCATTCCAGGGAAGATACTTGGACATACAAGCTTTGAAAGCCTTGCCTGGAAGACAAAGATGGAAACCAACAGAATTTCTAGTGATGGAGGTATATACACAGGGAATCTGGCTGGACCTAGAATTTTAACAGTGAAAGAGTATTTGGAATTAGTATTATAGGGAACTATTCAAAAAGTAGAAATTCAAACTTTAAAAAGAGGTAATATATGTGAAAGTTTACTCTCATGTATTTAAATTTTGCTAACACACAGAACAGATACTGATCAGGAGTAGGTGGTAGAACTAATCAATAGAGGCAGGGAATTTTTATTTGTTTACATAATTACATAATACCATTGATATTTCAAACACTTGAGATCTTAGTAAAGAAAGCTTACACAGGAATTAAATCTCTTGTGGTAGGTAAATACACAATTCAATCTTTAATCATAACTTATACTAGCAGTGTCAGTTAAAAAAATTCTCTAGATTTCATTTTTGCTCTTGGGTGTTCTATTGAATGCAGAATTATCTTGCATGACAGCAGCTGTGGAGATTTTTACAAAGTTTATTTCATATTTCTGAAGGCTTGAAAAGAGATAGATATGGTCCTATAGAATTAATAATTTTTAGGGGTCATAACTTATCTGTTATTGTTTGTTTGACATGCAATCCACAGAAAGTGTATTTTTTAGTGGTTAAGACCAAAGAAAAAAACACCAATGTGAAGACAGCATCATTAACAACATTTTGGAACAGAATGTAACAAAAAATACATCTTACAAGAAAAACAGCAGGAGAATAACAGGTAAGCAGAATGTAATTATCCTTTTTGGAAGATGGCCAGGCCACCAAATTTGGTGCATGTGTCATCCAAAGGATGATAACCTGTGCAATTAATTCATTTCTAAGACAGGTCTGAGTTGGTTTTGCATTTTGTGAGTCTAATGAAGACTTTTTCTTACTCTTTTTCTTCCAAAAGCACATAACGTAGCTTTCTGTAGAAATGTTTCACAATATGAAATCATGTTTATTTAGGGTTGGGCCTTTCATTATTTTCAGCCTACTGAAAATGTTTATTTTTACTTTTTTTCACCTTTTATTATATCAAAGAAATATTTGCATGAAAAGGAAATTGCTGTAATCACAGTGTTGAAATGTGTGGGGTTTTTTTACATCCTTTTAAATATTGCCAAAAGTGTTCAGCTTTTGGCATAGTCCTGTGATTATTTTTCTTCAAAAAATTGTTGCTTTAGAAAAATTTTGATTAATTCTTGTTCCTATAAGTCACGTCTACACCATTTTAACTTGCTCAGCAACATCAGTTAATATAGTTTTAAGTGACTGCAAATATGGTCCTGGATTGTCTCTGACCCTAAATTACTGGATCATATAGATTTAAAGACAATAATATTTTCTTTTGTAACACTAATTCACCTTTTCCCTTCAAGATTCCTATTCTAATTTCAAACTCTCTAAATTATGTAGTTCCAGATGGTAAAAGTGTCTGCATGCTTCCTGTTACTTTGTAGTCAAAAAGAAGGTAGACACTGTTGCTGTTCAGCTGTACATAAGTGTTTTTCTTACATAAGTGTCTGGAAATTCGTTGATGAGCCTACTTGCTGCTTTTTCACCCCGTCAAATTCTCATTAAACTTTTCAAATCCATTACAACACTGGGGTGATGTAAATAATTATAAGATTTATTTGTCTCACTCATTTTCTCAGAGATGAAATCTATGTAAATATGAGACTATGGCAACCAAGGCATGTAATTTACCTACAGAACCCACTCAATATGGAAAAAAAAGTTATAGTCCTTTGAGTAGACTTAAGAGCCACATCTTCCAAAGTGATTTCAAAAACAAATGAAACAACTGGTAGTATTGAGATAGGCTGATAATTATCAGCCTAAGTCATATAACCACTTTTGAAAGCACAGATTAGCTTCAATGTGTGACTAACATTAGGACATGAAGGGAAAGAAGACTGAAAATACATTGGATATGTAAAGATGCTTCAGAATAAGACAAGTCTGAGTTTTGGAAATAAACAAATCTGGTGGCAGAAGCTGTGATGGGCTTGGATTCTTCGTTGCATCTGTGTGTGTTATCTGTAACTTCTTCCTCTGCTGATGAGCTTCACTTCCATTTCCTTTGGCTATCCAGCCATCCAACTTTCCTTTGAAGGAGAAAACTAGCAAACAAACAAAGAAACAAGATGTCAGCTGCATCCACATGTCCATGGTTGTTATTTTACAGAGACAGCCTGCCTGAAAACACTGGATCTGATGGACTGTAATGTTGTTCAATTGCCCCTAAGCATGCAGGGACAACAGTGAGTGTGCTGTCTTCATTTCCTGTCCTTCCTAGGCTTCCTTTGCTTGTAATTCATGCACGGTTTTGTGATTCTGGAAAGAACAAAGACAGAAATGGCAATCAATTTTACTCGTCTTTTTGTTCAATATGCAAACCTTCTACTTGCATATGGCTTAAGTACTTGTTAGCAGCTTCTGCGGTCATAAGTTGAATTCTTTTAAAGTGTTTCCTGCTGAAATGTCCTGCTGCCTAGAATTCAACAGCAAATAAATATTGCTGTCCTCACTAATTTGAAACAGTGTGAGTTTTAAATCTTTAGCAGTAGGAGATTTATTAAGATTGCAGTTTTCCTCACCCTCCCTTCAGTCTCATGATATGTCAAAACTGCAGAAACCATATTTTTCAGAATTATTACAGTTGTTTTATTTCTTTAAATTTTTTATTGCATTTCTTTAATTCCTGTCATATAATACAGCATGGTCATGATCAGTCAAAGGTTGAAGGTTGGACTCAATAATTTTAGAGGTCTTTTATAATCTCTTCCTATTAAAATGTGAATTTAGATAGCTGCTTGAAGGTAACCGACGCTCTGTAAAGACCAGAGTCTCAGTTCAGCACAGTCAACATTGGAGTGAGCTGAGGAGTATTCTGCACATCCTTGGCTGCACTGACTTCCACCCTCGGGACCACTGTTCCAGCTTGTATGTCTGGTTCACATGCAAAGATTGAAATTTCAGTATCTAACTTCAAAATTATCTCCGTGCTGCTTTTATTTTTTTTTTTTTTCCCCTGAGGTAGAGTTTATTTTCTTCATACTATCTAGCATGGGGCTGTTTTGGATTTGTGTTGATAGCACAGGGAATTTTTCATTATCATTGAGCAGTGTTTACAGTCAATGCCTCACCCCACCAGTGAGGAGATTAGGGGTGCACAGGGAGTTGGGAGAGGACACAGCCAGGACAGGTGACCCCAACTGACCAAAGGGATATTCCAGACCATATGACATCATACTCAGAGTATAAGGTGGGGGGAAGAAGGAGGGGGGACACACATTTGTAGAGATGGTGTTTGTCTTTCCAAGCCACCGCTATGTGCAATGGAGCCTTGATTTCCTGGGGATGGCTGTACCCCTGCCTGTTCCTGGGAAGCAGTGAATTAATTCTATTTGATTTTGTTGTTTGTGTGGCTTCTGCCTTTCTTCTCAAACTGTCTCTCTCTCAACCCATGAGTTTTCTTGCTTTTAGTCTTCCAATTTCCTATTCCAGTAGTGAATGAGTGTCTGTTTGGGGCTTATTTGCAATCTGGGGCAAAACCCTCACAATCCCCCTCTACAGATTTGATTAATTGCTGTTACACACATGCACAACAGTGCTTGACATGCCCCAAAGCATCCAAATCCAAAAATCTGCACACAGCTGACAGAAGTGGCAAAAGATTAAGGGGAGTCCACTGTCACTCTGTCACACTGTCACACTGTCCAGTAGCTGGAGGTCAGGAGCAGAGATTTCAAATGGCACTGCACATCCATGTGTGGGCATTTATATTGAATCCCACATCTTAATTTGAAAATGGAACACATCCTGCAACTCAGGCAAACTGAATCCCACAGTATATTTCATTCTTTTTAGACTATCACCCTACAGTAATTGAACAACATGAACTGCCACCTCACACACTTCTTTCTTTTTTTAAAGTGAAGTGAATGATTGACATGGCATTTCTCTGAATGAAAAATAAAAGCAAATTTGGGAATATCAAAAGTTGTCTCGAGATAGATTTTTCTTTCCTTACTGTGTTCTAGCTAGAAGGAGGATCCAGGCACAGCAAGCAGAGAAAGCAGCTTTGTGCAAAGGAGAACAAAAAGAAATGGTCTTTGAGGCCAGCATTGGGCTGTTGCTATGATTTATTTTAGTGCTGGAATTTTCTAAACAATGAAGCTGCCAAATTTTTTCTACAAGCATTCATTTAGCACTATCAGAAAATTATTCCTTGCTATTTACTCTGAATTGTAGGTGGAGGATTTTTGTGGGAAAAGAGCAGGCATAAAATATACGAAAATGTTCATGATTTGCGGTCCTTAACAAACTCTCCGCTCAAGTAACTCTTTCAGTCTTACCTAAAGCAGTATGTCTCCAGAATCCTGGTGACAGAAATGGGGTTTTTTTGAATTTTATACAATGTTTTGTTACAAACAGATTTTCTTCACATTTACTCAGAAGTTTAAACTTTGCAATTCACCATAGTGAATAAGAGTATTTGATTTTTTGCAGCTAAAAATAGGGAAATCAATACCAAACCAAAAATCCTGTAAAAGACATTTTTCACTAACTGCATGATTTCAAATCTAATTAATTATATCTCTATTTTTCCTTTAACAGTTTCTTAAAGGACAACCTTGGCTGGAAAATAACTGGTTTTGTTGATGGACATTTTTAATTTCAGGTGATATAAATGAGAAGTTTGATACCCATTTTTGATTGATATTTGTTTCAAAATTTGGCTGTTTTAGGAAGTTTGAGATTAGAAATATTCATAAACAGAACAATTTTGCTAACATTTGGCAGCTTGGTGATCATCCTAGGAGGGAGAACTCTGGACTTTAGAGGTTTCCTATCTTTCAACAGGTTTTTTTTTCTTTTTGGATCTCTCTCAAGGGGGGAAACATAAAAAATTGTGAAAAGTATTAAACCCAGGCCAATTTTGACCTAATTTAGAAAAAGTATTGACACAAAATAAAATGTCTTTAACAATGTGAGAGAAAGCTGTTCTAGTCTATCTGAAGGTAGGTAAGAGCATACAGAATTCATTCTGTGACGTTTGATTCCTATCTTGATTATGATGGTTATGATGTTTGAGTTAAATTCCTTTTGAAATATAAATGCTGCTCACCTTTGGAGAGTTATAACTGAGGGTAAAAATGAAAATAAACTCATTCAAGTTTATCATATTTTGGTGGAACAGCCTTAAAAATAACAGAATAAGAACCAGATCAATTTGTATTTCAGGTGACGGTCTGTGCTTGGAGGCAGATAGTGTCAATTAGCTGTTAAAATGCAATGTACATCTTTACAAGTCTCCACATTTAATTTCTGTATATGCTAGACAGCAAAGCAGAGCTCGAAAGTCACATTTCAGTTTTTGGTTTTGTTTTTGAATGACAGAATTACTTAGGCAGGTTTGTCAGCTGATTTCCAGCAGAGCGATATGAGGCTGTTTTTTATTCCCTAAGCAGCCACTCCGTGACTTCATCTCTCTGCAGCTCCCTCTGACACTACCTTCAAAGGTCTGGTTTGCTTCATTTCCCTTCTTTGTGGGCATTTCTACACATCTTCACTATCCTTTTCCTTTGGATAAGTCACATTAGCCATCACTGGCCATAGATATATTCCATCTTCATTTTCTATCTAGGAAGGCCTTTACTTATACAGTACAAGGATGTCAAAATGCTGAATCTGATACAGGGGATTCCATACTCTTCAAGTATTTATACTTCACAACTTAAAAAACGTGGTCATCTCCTCACTGAAGGATATATATTTTCATCCTGGGACTTGGAGAGGTCTCTCTGTGCATCACACAGCACAGTGTGACACGAGAACAGACTGACACTATTTAATATATTATCCTATTGCTTGAGCAATGAGTGCCACAGGAGAAAGGGATTAAACCCCCATAAGAAACCTAAATATGCCTTTTGAAATTGTTAGAAAAATACCTTCTAGACCCCAGATGGTGATAAACTTGGTTTTAGAGACAAAAGCTGATAAACCCTGCTGTTTTAGTTATAGTAATGGCCATTGTCGTGCATGAATTCTGAGCTACCTCACCTTCCTTTGTAAAGAAAACTAATTGCTGTCTCAAATTGGATTCTGAAGTAATGATGATTGGGACTAGACACTGCTTAGACAAAACCTTGAAACAGTATTACAAACAGAAATGAGCCATGAGGAAAGCCCAGAAGACTGACGAACTTGAAAAAGTGAACTACCCTGGCCAAGAAGAAGTTGATGGTTCCACTGGCTATTCCTGATGCTGTACATCAACAGTTTACAAGATGTTCTGTACCCTCCAGAGGCTGGTGTTTAATAACTTTCACATTTGAAAACTTTATCTAAATACTTAATCTGAAATAATCATCATCATCATCATGATAAAAATAGCACAACAGCAACAACAACAATAGTAACGGCTACAGCTAAACTGCTACTGTCCCATGCTTTAGTGAGATAGAAAACATGTTTGTTTCTTTGCAGGAGGCTTACACTTGTCTGAAGGGTATTCCAAACCAGGTCTCTTTGTTGCCTTTCATATAAACCAAACTCTTAACCTGTTTCCCTATATTGTGTTTTCTTGATTACTGACCAGTGTAATTTATTTGACAGAATATCTCCTAACTTCTGGCAACATTCTTGCAGATCTGTGTATTCCAATATTTCTTCAGCTGATTATGCCTATGAGTAGGAAAAACCTTCCACATCTCTTCTGAATGGTGCAATATTTTTAGTGTTTTTTAATCAATTTTTCAGGATCCTTTCCATCTGATTCCTGTCTCTCTTGTGCATGAATGCATACATGTTGTCCATCAGACAGTAAAGTGCCTGGCAGAAATCTCCTTGCTGATTTATTCTCTACCAGTTATTAAAACAATGAAGCTGGGCTATAAGAACATAGCACTGACTTCACACGTTCAGCAAGATTCACAGGCTCATTAAGAGCTGTTTAAGACCATTGGACCTGAGTCTGTAGCAATGGTGGAACATGGCACTGAACATTAATTCTCTTACAAACTGCACACTACGCCCTTTTCAGATTTGGTCAATGCTGTTGAGAGTTTTTAAATAGAATGTTATCTTTTCTGTACAACCTCAGTACTGTATGGAAACAATTTCATTTTTATGGAATATCTTTTTTCCTCCAAAAGAAGAAATTGAATGAAATTCAACTTAGCTTCAGAAAGATCAAAACATTTAATTTTCCTAATTTATTCAGTAGGGTTGGGGATTTTTTTGTCCGTTTGTTTTAGGTTTCATTTTTTATACTACACTCATTTATAAGTATAAATACTGGTTTCGTTATATCACTAGTTTTGAAGTAGGATATACCAGTTATTATCCATAATAATAAAATATGAATTAAAGTATCTGACAAACAACTCGAATGTATGTTTGCATTCTAAAGAGTGATTTCCTTCACCTGTGTGGGTGTTCAAAAAAGATGTTGCAGGTGCATTTCATTAGTCTTTCAAGCTTTTATTGTTCTGTGCAAACAAATTGCTCAGCCTGATTCATTTGGGAGATACTCAATTCCCAAAGTAAATAGTCTTAGGTAGTCAGGCAAGCCAGAATGTTACAATTTCAGGTTTCAGGACTATGAACTACACAGTCACAATCAACTGCCTGCCAAAATAACATAAATGTGCTTTTTTGCCTTAAATGCCTCTTCACTATACTGTTCAATAAAAGCAATTTGTGCTGTCCATGGCGACCTTTATATGGTATTACCTGGTCCGCAGAGGAAGTGTGTCTGATCAATAGTTAGTTCTCAGGGATGAGAGAACCTGAACTCTTGGATATATCTCCTGCTGGAATACAATTATAACAGCAGATGATGTAGGACTGTGCTCTGTTACCACAAATTAATTGATGACTGGTTTAGAAAACTGTCCTTATTGTTCTGAATACTTTACTAATCTGAAAAATTTCTAAATAAACTTTAGATGTAATTGTATGGTAACTGTTATTGTGGTAATGCTAGGAAGACAGAGAGGGAAGAGAATAGGAAGAAAAAAAACTATGAAATAAATATCTGAAAAAGAATTATCAAATAAATACTTAACCCTTTCAGGGTGAATAAATGTTTCTGTTATCATGGCTAAACAGCAAAGATTCGATCTTGTAAACTCCAAAAATCCTATTTTATTAGAGGACTTTTTATATTTTATTATTCCTTTGGGAAAATTTATAATTATAATAGAGAAGAATATATGGGACCAAAAGAAAAGTAAAACATGTTCATACTGGTTTTAGCCTTTTTACTTTCTTCCTTGTTTAAGCTTTATAGGAAGAGCATATTTCAAGCTGCACTTACCTGTAATGTCAAACTGGTTATCAGTGCATTCACTGTCCATTGAAGCCTTTCCACTCATGGTTTCAGTTGGCTAAGCTGATCAGAATCAACCCTTAAAAGTATACCTGCAGATTTTATGTACGGAATTTTTCATGCAGTTAAGCAATTTCGACCAACTTTCTACAAGCATTTAAGATAAACATCATATTCCAGAAGTCCTCGCTGAAGCAAAGCAGAATGTACGATCCTGTTTGATGACATGGTAGGAAGAAAATTATTCTGATAAGGCAGGGACTGCCAGCTCTGAGTCAAAATTACTCAGCCTTCATCTTCCAGGTTTCTCATAAATTTTTTATCCTACTTCATATTTTCAGCTTAATTTCAAACATCAGATCAATCAATTTCTATATTTTGTTTTTCCTTTCAAACACAATTCAGATGAGAGCAAAAGTCTGAAAGCAAGTAGGAAGTTTAAGCTAACATTTACCATAAAACTTTATAAAATATTCAGTTTTGAATCTAGAAAGGAAATGGAGGATAAAAAGAAAAAGTTTTTTATTATAGACATGGAATGGAGACAAAAACTGGGAACTAAGAACCAACTCCACAATTACTTGACCTTTGCTATGATCCTCTGTCAGAAAACTACTAAGATTTCAGCTGCGTCATCTAGTTGTAGCTTTGAAAATACAGATTCAAAAGACAGACAAACATTAAGCATCCCTCACAATAAAGAGATGAACAAAAATATTTAGCCCAGTGGATTTGGACTAAATTAGAATATTTGAATATTTGAATCTGCTTTGAATATGAGGAAAAATCCCAAAACATAACTAAGATGCACAAAACTATACATAAAATTAACAGTATTTGCTTTGATTTAGAAATAAAGGTAGAATATGGTGGCTTAAGGATGTTAAATAAGATTGGATTTCAGTCAAATGTGTGAAATGAAATGAAATCAGGTATCAGTTTGGATACGGAACTCTGTGCAAGACATTAATGTGGTCATTCTTATTGCTCGTTTTCCTCTCTTTAAGGTAAAAAAATCCACCTTGATGTCTTCTGATATGATTTAAATTTTGTAAAGGTTTTTGCGTAGAAAATAGTTATGCTGGATTAACTGTTACTTGGATATTTGATTATTCATGTTCATTACATTCAAAGTAAACATCAGGAAACAGAAAGCTGGGACTACTTTTACAGAATCCTTTTATTTCAGGTATGGAATTTCAAGAGGAGCCTGTAATTATTTTCCTGGATTATAACGCCTTTTTTGTTCGGATGCATTGTTTGTAGTTCCATGACAGCTTTTATGAGCCTCATTTGCACTCCTGCATTGCAATTTTAGCTTTGCTTGGTAAGGAGCCATATACTATTCTTGATCTTTTGTGCACTTTACATGCAGAAAAGCTGAGTAAAACAAAGAGCCAGGCATGACATAAGATAAATTTCAACAAGCTCCAGTAAAATTGTCTCTAGCTGTCACCCTTCTTAAGAGGGTCCAATGTGCCTACAATGCATGAACAAGATGAGGTGTTTGTCATTGCAGAGGGTTTACAAACACTGTAGTATAATTCTCTGATCCCTCTATGTCATTTTGTGACATGCAGTCTGCCACTGCAAGGTATTCTAAGTAAATATAATATCTGCTAATTTTTAAGTTGATTGTAGAAGCAAAATAAGTTTCTTCTGCTGAGAGACACTGTGAAAAAAATCACAAATTCCACAGACTTACTTTTCCTTAGGGTTTTGATTTTTCGGAGGAAGCTCTCCTAATCCTCGATGAAATATCAGCAAAGTGCAGCTCTATGCACAATAATCAGTGTCATTGAGCAACCTTCTGAATATTAAATAGCAGTTTCTGAAAACAAACTCCAAAGGGTTTCTCCAAAATTTGTTAAGTCTAATCAGAAAAGAATGAAATTACATAAGCGTGTCCTAAAATTAAATGTGACTAAACTACAGCACTTGACAATTTTTACCCTCCTTTCTTAAGCGATAACAAATCTTGCTTACATGGTTAAAAACAGATTTATAAGTATCAGCCAGAATGTATTCCCCAGCAGAACCTGATGATTTCCAAACGGAGGTAACCTCATATATCTAGGCTTAAAAAAAGAAAAAAAAAAGCCATTATTTTTTCCTGCACTAAAAAATTGATGTGTATTGATTCTGCTCAGATTACAGTTGCAACCAGTGGACGCAAATATTCAAAACGGATTCTACAAGTGTGTTATATTATATGAGCTTGGCATAGTCAATCACTTAAACACAGCCAACAGCCTCAATTAGCCCAATTTGGTGGGAACGTCAGAGTTACTGCAGCTTGCAAAATGTGTAAGGCACTTCACATTTCAAGTATTGAAATGAAACTAACAGAGATAAGGTAATGAATAAGATTTGCTCCAGAAGGTAATGAAATCAGGATAACTCTTCTTGGCAAATAACCTTATTTTCCTATTGAAATTAATTATTTTTAAATTATTTTCACTTTTTAAAAAATAAATTAAATTTTACAATATATATTCACTTGACTTTCAATCCTCACATTTCTCCAAAACACTCTCATTAAATAAAATAATTCTATAATCAATTTCCTGTGTCAAACTGGGAAAGCCAATGAAAAATCCAACATATGCATTTTAAATATATCAACTGAAAAAAAAAAATTATTTTGTCATTACACTATTTTCAACAGCTATAGAGAGTAAATTTATTCCTTACTTAAACAGAGGACCTTAATCAACTTAAACAGATTATTAATGTTTTATAAAAGCTTCTGAAAATATTAAGTTTAAGTTTTTGTCCCATGGAAATGATTGAAAAATTCTACTGTAACATTTAGTGATCCATTCAGTGGGTCCGATTCAAAGCGTCAGTGAGTAACAGACAGAAGATGGAAAAATCTCAGTGAGCAGATTCTCAGTGTGTGGGTGCAGCAAAAAGAAATAGAAATTATGCAAAAGCTTAAAAAGAATGTTCTTATGTTCCAATACACATATGGTGTCTTGCACTACTATTTTATTTTTGCTCTTATTTAGCTATGTTTCCTGTTTGTCTGTTTGGAAACCATGTCTGTTACAAGTTACAAAACATCCACTAGATTTTAACTATGGATGCTACAGGTCTGGGGTGGGAATAAACCAGAGCTGGAGTAGAAGGTTCCATGTTCTATTACTAAATGCTCAAGGATGCAACTCATCCATTTTCCATGTATAATTTAGTTCATTTAATAATATTTTTGCTATTGCTATTAAATTAAAGATTTAAATCAAAAGCATTTTGGCATTTGTTTCAATTTTGGAGTTTCTTTGGGTGAATGACAGACAGGATGTTTTAATCATCCAGCATAGCTTCAGCTTTGTTAAGAAAATGACAACAGAAAGATAAGGTAAAAAAATATCATTTTTAGAAACAGATTTTAAAAACATGCAACTGTATACCCACATGTTAATTGACAGTAAAAAAGTACTGACTTAAATTGCATAATATTTTAAAAAATCAGTTACTGAGGCCTAGGAGAACAGGCAAACAAATATGAGAAAGTTGAATTCATAAATTTAACTGAATGTGTATTGGAAATAATAATGAAAAGGTATTAGAACATATAGAAAAGTAGCAAGAAGGACAGCTAGACCTCATCAAAGTTTCAAATGCATACAATATATTTTAATTTGTTATGCTCTAGATTAGGAAAAGTCATTTAGAAAAACTAAAATATTAGATCCACATAGATCATTCTTCTGATTTCTATAAAGCAGCTACTTAAATAATTTTTACTTTTTTTTTTTGAAAGATAAATATCTGCCACAAATGTTTGAAATGAAGGCAGTCTTTCCAAATGGCAGTTCCAGGGCTATGATGTTACTTGAGACATGCAGGTTAATTCGGTGAGCTGGTGCTAGGATCAGACATCTGTAAGATCAGACATCTGTAAGATCAGACTCTATGCAGAGCAGCCTGGAAGCTCACATGAAATTCTGTCATGCCCAATTGTTAGGCACTACAAAATGCCAAACAGACATTTTGCTATTTGCTACTGGGTGTACCTAGAAAAACTCAATGAAAATTCTTCAAGGACAAATTATTCCACAGATGTTTGTGAACTGATAGAACTTTCAGAAAACCTAAAAAGGAAGATTTTTTTTTTTTTTGGGGGTAGGCAATTAGCTGTGTTTGTACTTTCCCCCTACCAAAAGAAAGTGGAAGAGCTTGAAATTTAGATGTCAACAGTTTTATGTAAAATATGAACTTGTCTTCAATGATGAAAGAATATAAACAGTAAATAGTATATCATGAAAAGGAAATGAGACAGAGGAAAATATAAGGCAACAAGCACTGAGGAAAGAGAACAAGTACATAAGTATATATTGCAAAAGTAATATATTCTGATATCAATATATTCTAATTATAGAATGTTGAATGATAATATAAAAATGCGAACATGACTTTGTTGCAACATGGATTAATCTGATATTCACCTGCCTTTTTGTCCTTTCAGCTCACAGAGAATTTCCTGTTTTTCTGGATAGAATACTAATTTTTTCCTGCTAGAATAAATGCTGTTCTCTGGCTGTTAAAATTACCCACAAGGAACTGTTTAGTTTTCAAAATAAAAAACTACCAGATTCGGTACTAAATCCTCTGTGAAAGGAGCTATACACTCCTAATGCATCCTTTTGCTGAGGACTGTGCACTTCCTTTACAAACAAATCTATTTTAAACTTGCCAACAGATATTTGAATAAACGACACACAGAAGAATCTGCAACCTGTACTAGAAGAATAGGAAGGAGTTGCTTGGATTTTTTTTAATTCTTATAAGACAATAAATACTTCAATAAAATTACAAGAGGTTCTGGATTTCTTTTTTCTTTTTTCCTTTTATTTTTTTATTCCACAAAAAGCCTAAACTATACTTTTCTACTTTTAATGGAAGTAACTGAAATCTATCTCTATCTATATTTGTCTTCAAGTGTAGTACTGAGCAGAAATTAGAAATTCCAGAACATTATAACAGAAATCAAGTCTTACAACAGGTGAGCTATTTAAAATCATTAAAACATTACATTTTGTTTAGATGAAACATTTAGATGGATTGTTAAATTGTAAGAGGACCACATCCTGGTAAAAAAAATAGGTTGCTTGAATACATTACATTTCTTACACATCTACAAGCTCAATGTTGCACCATTATATTCTGGTTTGTGATTGTGCTACGAGGAAAAGGAACATGGGAGCTGGAGTTTCATTTTACAGTGGAGTTTCTAAATGTGACTGTTGCAGAAGCACTGCAGCTAAATAACCTTAGTGACAACCTGCTGGGCAAACACTCTTCAGGAGGCCTGATTCTCATTTACACTAAGGCCCTTTTCTCGGCAGTGGTATAGATTAGGAACCTTTAATACATGGTAAGTACAATTTTAAAGCCATTTTACATAGCCAGACCATATCAAGGGGGCTAAAGATAAATGAACATTAAGGTCCAAGCATTCTATGACTCTACTCATTTCTCACAGCATCCCTGATAGAGTAAGCAATTGCTTTTTAAATAAAATATATCAAATACTTGTCGTTTCTAAAGCTTACTGCATCAATGAAAACCTAGAAAGGAAAATGGAAGAAAAGTCTGTAGAAAAGATACAGCTACTATTTTTTTAGACCAGCTGACCAACCTATAAAACAAGTGGAGGCTTTTTGACACAGGAGCTTCCTTACACCCTTCTCTGATGCAATGGTTAAGTTTCTAAGCTCAATAAATAACCATTTAGCATCTAATAGAAGACGCCTTCCTCCACCTTTTAAAACTAATGTAAAAAATAAGTTCATAAGGGCAAAAAGAGAGTTTAATAGAATACAACTTTTTCCCAGCCTTTCTTTCTTATCATCATGCTCTGTTGGCCACTACATCCTCTTTCACAGGGAATCTACCTTATCTATGACCAAACAGGGTATTTTATCCCTCATGAAATGTTTAGCTTTCCTATTTCTTTCTAATATATTTTTTTTCCTTTTTCTTTTTTCATCTTTTTGAGTGTGGGGGCGGGGGGGGAGGGGTAATCACCAGCGAAGAATGTTAAACAGGTTTTCTTTAACTGCTTTTTTTAAGCATCAGCAGCTGATTGGATGACAAACACAGAGATCTCATCTGTTCAACAGCTACTGAATTATAAATGAGAACATTTACTGTTACATTTTCGCAATAAAATGAGATTTTTTGCATTCAAGATTGAGAATAAACCAACTTTTCACATTTTTGATACCAGAGAATTCTAGAAGTATATCCTTCTAGAATTTAAAGGAAAAGTTTTCCAAGAAATCTGGGAAAAGTAGAACAGTCTGAGAGAATTAATTTTCTTTGAGGTAGGCACAAAATTAAAAAGAACAGAGCAAACCAGAAAAGACTAGAACAGCAGAAAACAGAATGAGCTAGGACATAAGGTCACATTGGTTCGTGGAAAAATTTTTTATAATTTGCTTCATTTCCAAAGGAAGATCACAGGATAAGTGATCTGTGGAAATCCAATGCCAGCTGTTTAAATAATTACATGAAAAGCACTTAGGCCTTTAGAGTGCAGTAATTTATTCATACCATAACAGTTTTATTTATGCCAATTTTCATGCAACGGTGTTTCTGTTTTACACAGTGTTTTAAGAAAGATTAAACTACAGCAAGAGGAAGTTGCAAACCAAGACCTAGTTGCATATATCCAAAGATAGTTATGAGCTAAAATGAGGAGGAAAAAGTAGTTTTCTCTCTTTCAGGGGTGAAAGCCATTACTGACTAAGATCTGAATAAAAATGATGAATGAAACATGTTAGGATTTTCCAAACAGTTGATAATCCTGCAGATAGCATAGCTTAGGCCTCTTCAAACCTCTCTGTGCAAGTAATCAGCCTAATGTAATGTTCAAATAAATTAAAAAAAAACTTTTTGAACTATGAACTGTCATAGTGAGAGATATAAAATTTATCAAGAGAGATTTATCAAGACTACTGAAAGACACAACAAAGAATTATTATCAGAAAAAAACATTATGTAATCCTTACCTTAATGCAACTTATGCCAGTATATTATGTTTTTAATACACTATCTTTGAAAATTATTTAAGACAGAAATACCTTATGGGCAATGCCATCAAATAATACAACAATATAATATAAAGTTACAAATGTAATGTATGTATGTTACACACAGTATAGAGACATATCACCTAGTCGATATAATAAATGGGTCAGGAATAATTTTGGATAAAAGAAATGTGTTTATGAGTGTGATAAAAACTGTAGATTGTGGGGAAAAAAATTTACTCAAAATAAGAATGAAGACAGTGAGTTACCACAAGAACAAGCATTTTAAATAAAAATATCATATTTGCAGTGGTAGCAGCCCAAACTACCTGTCTTAGAATAGTTGCATGTTGGCTCTCTTGACCATTAATTTGTCATATAAGCCATTTGGATTATGTCATTGTTAACCATTCCACCTTCACAACTCTTTTTATATCAACATGATGAGGCAAAAGGTTTTATGAGGAGTACATCATTTCCACTAACATTCTTGAAATATTTTCTGATGTCTTTAGGTTCTGAAATATTTCCTTATTTATTGTCAAATCATTTAAGGTGAGTTTTATGCAAACATCATAGTTTTATTTCAATAACTGTCTTCTCACAAAGGAGAATAATGGGAATTATTAATTACCTTAAATCCTGATGTAGTTTTTCTTTCATTTTGACAGGGCATATTTTGTCTTCCTAGTATTGTGCATCCCAGCAGTTTATCAGTGCGTGGTTAACTCAGTTAAAATTCAAAAATCTGGAAACTTTTCTGAACTGACCTCAGTATTTGTTTGCCCTGCAGATGTCAGCTAATAAAACTTGAAACAGCCCCAGGCTGAAGGTGGTGTGCAAATTGGAGCAGCTCTGGGCATGATGACTCTGAAAACCTGCTGTTTTATCATGGTTTCCTCTTGGTCCCAGGAGACAGCCACTTACTGACAGTCTGTAAGAGAAACTGGAAGCTGCTAATAGCAGCTTATGTACCCTACAAGTTTTGTAACTTGCCCAGACACTTTCTGTAACAGTATATATGGGTTTTTTTAAATTGGAACTCTATGATTAAAGATCTAAAGAGGAAAGGAATAGCCCAGAAGAAACAGTTGCTCAGTTAATGAAGACAGGCCAAAGAAGAGTTTGTTATACCTCTGAAATAATTGAACCCAGCCTGAGGAAGACAGACATCTTCATTAACATATGAATCCAAAAGTTCAGACTACTCACATTACTGTGATAGACGTTTTCACAGATTTTCACATTTTATTTCTTTGCTTTCTCCTACCAATTTCAAATAAATGTTATTTTTGCTTAAGCAATACCTCATTTATATTTTGTATTCTCAAATTCTCTAAAAGACAGAAGATGTCTGTGCTCAATTAGTAATTAATATGCAATTGTGGTAACCAATGGTTAGGAGAACTGTGGAATTCTATCCTGGATTATGTACAGACAAAAAACACAGGATCATAAAAACAGTGTTAGGGAAGAAGATGGAAGACAGGAATGAGCAGAAGTGTAGCAAGTCATGTGAATGTAGCAAATGCATAGAATTATTCTTCTTTTTTGCTTTCCTGGGCAGAGCAGTTCCTGTGATCAGTGAATCTTCTATCCAACAGTATTGTGAGATATTGAAGAGGTGATACTGATGGAAACCATCCATGCAAATATCTCATCAAGCTATATAATGTCTTCTTCTTTAGGGCAGAATTATTAAGTATTTCCTGTTTATCCTGTTAAATTTTCTAAAATTTTCATTATTTGGGTGGTGGAATTATTTGATGGTAGAAATTCAGGATAGAGTGTCTAATATCAGATATCAGCTAAAAAAAAAAAGGCATTCTGACAGCCAGTTTTGGAAGAAGCTCTATCCTTATCCCAAGATTTTGTGAGCTCATTTTTTAAAGGAAAGACAAGGTAATTCTGGACCATTTTTTGCCAGGGACAAGAAAAGCCCTCAAGAAGAGTCTTACAAAATAAAAGTTTTAAAGTCATGAACACAGGATCAAAGAAAAACTTAGATTGGAAGAGACTTCTGGAAGTCACCTGCTTAAAATTTTTCGGAGTCAGACCAGCTTCAAAATTAGACCAGACACTAGAAAGCCTTCCACAGCTTAACACTGAAAGTTTTCAGGGATTGTGATCCTTCAGCTGTTCTAGAAAAGCTGTACCAATGCTTATTAACTGATAAGGGGAAGAACTTTTTCCTTATGTCCGATTGTGCTTGTTGTGCGGTCACTTGTGACCACTGCACTCCACTGCGCACTTACTATGCACCAAAACCAAGTGTGGTTCCAAGTTTTCTACAAGTTCTGTTTTAAATAATTAAATACTGCTATTAGAAGTATAATTATTACTTATACTATTTATCCTTTTATCACTCAAGCCAAATCAATTTGGTCAATTTTTTGGTTCTAAGGTTATATGTCGCAGCTCCAAAACCATCTTGGTGACCTGTCACTAAGATCACTCCAGTTTGATATTTCTCTCATACAGTGGCCCCAAAATTGGATAAATTATTCAGGAGCAAGACAGAAGTGGGAAATAGAGGAGAGTCAGCACAATCTGTACTGGTGGGCTACTCTCTGGCATGTTGTATTGAGTTTGCATGGCAAGGTTTTGGTAGTAAGGGAGAGCTATACAAGTGGCTTCTGTGAGAAGCTGATAGAAACTTCCCCAATGTCTGACAGAGCCAATGCCTGCCAGATCCAAGACGGACCTGCTGCTGGCCAAGGCTGAGCCAGTAAGTCACAGTGGTAGTGCCTCTGGGATGAGATAGTTAAGATGGGAAGAAGTTATTGTGAAGAAGGAATTGCAGTCAGAAAAGACAGGAGTGAAAATATGTGAAACAACTCTGCAGACACCAAGGCCAATGCAGAAGGAGGAGGGGCTGGAGGTGCTCCAGGCACCAGAGCAGAGGTTCTCCTGCTCCCTTTGTTGAAGACCATGGTGAGGCAGCTGTGCCCTTGCAGCCCATGGAAGGCCACAGGGGAGCAGAGATCCACCTGTAGTCCATGGAGGAGCCTCATGCAGGAGAAGGTGGATGCCTGAAGGAAGCTGTGGTCCTGTGGGAATCCTGCACTGGACACCTGGCAGGACCTGTGGTCTGATGGAGAGAGGGCCCTAGGCTGGAGCAGGTTTGCTGGCAGGACTTGTGACCCTGTGGAGGTTGTGGCCTTGTTGTGATCCTGTCCCTGAAGGACTGCACCCCATGGAAGGGACCCAGGCTGGAGCAGTGAACTTCTGGGAAGGACTCACATTAGAGAAGTTCATAGAGGACACTCTGCTGTGGAAGGCACCCCTCTCTGGAGCAGGGCAAGAGTGTGAGGAGCCCTAACCCTGAGGAGGAAGAAATGACAGAGAATACTTGTGATGAATTGACCACAACCCCTCTTCCCTCTTCCCCTGCACTGCTGGAGGGGAGAAGGTGGAGAATGTAGGAACAAAGTGAAGCCTTGTAAAAAGGGAGAAGTGGGGGGAAGGTGTTTTTAAGATTTCATTTTATTTCTCTTTATACAATTCTGATTGAATTGGTAGACAATTAAACTCATTTCACTAAGTCAAGGGATTTTTGCCTGTGATGGTAATTGGTGAGTGATCTCTCCACATCCTTACCAAGACTCATAAGCCTTTTGTTATATTTTCCATCCCCTGTCCAGTTGAGATAGGAAGTGGTAGAGCAGCTTTGGTGGGCACCTAGTGTCCAGCAGGTGCCAAATGATCATACTAATGCAGCTCTGGGAGTGTGGTTAGCCCTGATCACTGCAAGAATGCATTGGACTGATGCATTTGTCTTACCCATGAAAGTTCCTAGGAACCTGCCCACAAGATTGCTCCTCGCCTGCGCAGATGCCTGCATTTGC
Source organism: Vireo altiloquus (assembly GCA_013396875.1). Taxonomy (NCBI): domain Eukaryota; kingdom Metazoa; phylum Chordata; class Aves; order Passeriformes; family Vireonidae; genus Vireo; species Vireo altiloquus. The sequence goes on along the minus strand of VZRF01006813.1, from coordinate 226,872 downwards.
TCTGTCTGCACTTTTCATTGCTCACCTTCATGGAGATCCACTTGTTGTGTTCCTCTACTGCCTAACCCAGTCCACGTCCCACAGCTCATCCAAAAATGATTGGGATAGCATGCTAATCAGTTCTTACTTGAACCTAAATGACTTGGTGTAAATTAGAATATCAGTGTTACAGATTTATCCATAAAAAAATCAAATCTGCACTTTGAAGCCAGATGTGCTCACTAAAAGAGGCAGCAGTTTTTCATTTGACATTCAAATGTTAAATACATGACTAAGAGTATGTTTGGTTTTGTTTTTTTCTTTTTAAGTCCTCTACTCATCCAGAGGTCTGTTAAAACAAAATGTTACCTGGTTTAATAGATTTCAATCTCCTGTGTTATCTGCTTGAGTGATACTTTTTCAGTCTGTTAAAAGAGATTTGGGATTGGGAAGGCAGAAAAGAAGAGCACTAAGGGTCTCCTTTCAGTTCTGATTTCTAGAATATACAATGAGATGTTACTTGCTATTTCCTTGGTTCTCATGGCGTGTTTATATAGCATATCCCCCCCTGACATGTAAATTGTTCAGACTGGTAAACATTCTCACTTAAGCAGTAAAAGAAAACAAATAAGGAACACAAATGAGATAGAAAAGAGAAACAAACAAAGTGGTAAAGAAAACTGCTGTGCAGTTTGGACAGATGCCTTATTCTGCTAGGAACTGTCTTCACTGACAACTAAATCTCTTTGTTCTCAAAGGTACCCTGTTATTTAGACTAGAAAGCTAGAAGATACCCTGTTCCTTTTTTCTTTGTTTTTCCTCTTACTTTATCCAAATAAAAGTCAATAAATCCTTTACAAAGATTAGCATAATTTTAGTTGTTAATAGTATGTAGGACAAGAAAGGCTGCATTTGACAGTTATTCTTTTTAAGTAGATAGAATGTACACGTACCTTCTTCATCACAGTTGAAAACATTTGCTGATATAATGCATGATTTATAAAAACTCTTATTTATTAGAATATGAATTATCTGTTAGAAGCAGGCTTTTTTTCTTTTCTTTTTTTTTTTTTTTGTCAGAAATACAATTAAAAATACAGTGAAGAATGGCTACCAATACAGAAAGTAAATGTTTTTACATTTTAACAAATGTTGTTTGTTAACAAGTTTTATGTCTCTCTAATAGCATTTCCACTGTCCTCAATAAAACAATTAGGGAAATATTTGCTTCTGAGATCTTTATTCTTTTTTCATGGCATACTGGGCACACACATATTTCCAGGCAGAGCCTGTTACACTGTTCTGGGAGATATATTATACAGAATCAATATCCTGCCATGCATGGAGAATAAAATATTTGGGGGAGGATATGAAAACATTTTCATTTACATGATGAAGTAAGAAAGATTTCCAGCAGAGAAAAGGGACCTTACTTAAATTAAAGATATTCTGCATTTGGATGTAAACAAATTAATATGGGAAATAAAGATGCATATTAAAGCACAGTTGACAGCTTGATATTTTATTTCTGCAAGCTATTATCTAATAGCAGAAATATTTTCTCCTTATTTATTCCCCTTCATCTGACAACATTTGTGAACATTAATTAAAACATCACAAAAAAGCAATAAGTATTATATTGTTGGGTTAAAAAAGGACATTGAAATAAGTTACTTCATGAACAACAGAGTCGATTAAACTTGTATTTCAAAGCCAATATTCCCAGATACTCTTGGTGTTTGTATACACCAAAAAGCTTGAGTACTGCTCTGAAGATTGTCTAGTCCCTGGGCTTTGTCTTGGAATAAAATAAATAGCTTCTGCTAAATCAAAATCTGGGGGAGATTTCTGGGACGGGTGCAGAGGCTGTTCCCTGTAAACAATGAGGAATGAGAAACTGCCAATTTTGGCTTCTCATACCTTCCAATGCCTTTCAGATCTGGTCAGATAGTCCTGTGAACAATAATGCCTTTGAACATTAACATATGGTGTCAGCATGATTCCGTGTGATTTTATTTAAGTACATTTATATATATATATGTATATGTATATTTATACTAAATTATAATTGTCATAGGAAGATAAATTGGGTCCCAGAGGGCACTGAACTGAATAGCTATACGTTAGAAATGCTCTCATGGAATGTCTTTTTTCTGTCAGAATATCAGGAAAAACTTTTTTCCTGTGAGGGCGATTGAGCACTGGCAGTGATTGTCAGGATAGGTTGTGGTGTCTCCATCCTTGGAGATACTCACAAGCTCTCTGGACACATTTCTGGGCAGCCTGCTCTCAGTGACCCTGTTTGTACATGCATTTGGACAAGATGACCTTCAGAGGTTCTTTTCAACCTCAAACATTCTGTGACTCTGTGAATAAATGGAAAATAACTTACAAATCTGATGCAGATACATACACATTTGACACTGGCAGATGCCCACCTGACAGCATAGATGTGCCAGCCTGAGGGGAACTTAGAGATTTTTCCTCAGTGGGGTCAAAATTAGAGGATCTTTTCCATGTGGCATTGCAAAACAGACAGATCCTATGAAACACTAGTATCTGTGATAGCTCTGTTTCTATTTGTCCAATAGTTGAAGTTGTCTATTGGATTTGCAAGTTTCACTGTGAGAAAAGCCACACAGACACACAAACAATACTCTCACCTCAGTTTCACCACTCTTGAAAAGCAGAGTTACTGGAACAAAGGGTAATTTGCTACCATTCCTATCACAGCACGATGATGGAATGGGGAGTGCTTCCCTGCCCTTCAGGTTCATCATTCTGCTTTCAGAAATGCTCTTTCTGCTCTCCCTTCCTTTGTGGGTCCTTCTTTTATTGTGCTGAAGTATACTGAGCATTTTGAACTGAACTATCCTTACGTAGTCTATACGTAAGTATAGATGTAATTTTATATTAGCAGAAAGTGTCACTCCCCTAAAAGTGGCTATTTTGGTAACAGCAGGTTTATACTGATGCAGCCTTCATTGAACAAAATTAGGCCACTGCAAAACTGTTTAATATAGCTGTGGGCATAAACCAGGAAACTCATACCTTTACATTGGCTAATCCATTTTTGTGGAAAAGATTTGATTTAATTGGAATGGTGAAAGGTATACCCTGTTTTAATAAAGAGAAGCTTCCAGTCATTCAAAGAAAAGCAACAAAACAGAGCCATCAAAAACATCAGTGAAAAAGGTATTACTTACATGGACCAGGAAAGATTCATAAACAATCTTGGAAGGGGTTTTGGGCTTTTTTTCCTTAGGAATAAAATGTAAATAGTGGGAGTTAATGTTCAAATTTTTTTTCTCCAAGGTAAGTAATATATATGATAACACGAGAAGAAAATGATGGGAACCCAAAGGAAGGCAAGACCATAAAAAATATTTCTAGCACCTGCCAATTCATATGCAGAAATCTCCATTCAAGAAGGAATAGGTCAAAATAATTTGCACAACAATTGCTTTTCAAGAGGAAATAAAGGCAATATATAAACATCTTCTATGGTATAGCTGTGAGCAAGATTTTAAAAAGCTAAGAATGGCACAATATTTATTTTCTGCTTTAGAAATATTCTTAGAGCTGACAGGCTTGTCTAAAGTGGTCTATAATGATTGATTTGTCCTTGTTGTATATAGAAAAGATACCATTTATATATGTAAATTTCATCATTTATGTTACATACCAGCTTGTTAGCACTTTATCATGTTAGCACAGATGTTAAAAAAAAATCCAGAATATTCATGCAGTATTTGACATAGGTTGCAGGATTTTTCCACAAACAAGATGATATAAAAAAGTCTCTGGAAATTTGGTTTCTCAAAATATTTTCAAATTTTCTAGGCTGCTAAATCTATGGATGTTGCAAATGTTTTGGAACATAATTAAAATCCAGCTGTACATGGTCAATATCAGCCTTGACTCCTTAAAACCAGCATTTCACCTGACTCTACCCATCTCAGAGTTAGTCATGTTATCTCTGCTACACTTTAGGTTATCTTTAGAGTCGACACAAATCAAAATCACTCCAGAAAGTAGCTAGTCCCCCTTTTGTTGTGATGTGTTCATCTTTCTGTACCATCCATAAAAGTAACTTACACTGCATACCTTACCCCTTTAATCTCATTTTTCCAGTGCAGAGAAGTTCACAGAGACTAACAGAAAGAAATTGTGTCTAATGGAAGACCCACAAAGCTTGATTCTATGTGCTTTAAAACTAAGATGTAATTTTTCAAGTTTACATTAGTATTTTCATCTTCCAAAGGAGGTTCTCCTCTGAACAACACCAGTGCCTCCTCTACCTTCAGAATCTGTCTCTGTCCCTTCTTCTGTCTCATTTTGTCATCTGTATCTGATTATACACCAGAATGATTCCTGTAGAAACAGGAACTAAGTATGAAGTAGATACAAACTGATCTTTTTCTTTGCTTTGTTTTCAGTATGAATGGGTCCTTCAAATTAAAGTTCAGAATACAGTCACTATGGCATTTGAAAATCATCATTTGCATAGGTCATTATATCTGTTAAATAGTAAGTGGTGATGGAAGCCATTAGATCAGACATTTTAAATTACACTGAATATAATTCTGCAGTTTCCATTATAAAGGATAATCCATAAGAACAATAATCCTGTTCTAGAAAGGGAAAAGGATAAAACATGGAAAGTCTTTTCTTTCACTATTAATCTGTGACAGCCTTGAAAGGCAGCATGAGGAACCACAATACCTGCTATTGTAAAGCAAGATGTGCAGTTTCCTTGAAATGTAAGTGAAAGTCTTAAGACAGGACAACCATAATGATTATATGACTAAACTGAGCGAAAATGAAATTCTGGAAAACTTTAAAATTATTTTTCATTCTATATTAATGGAGAATTAAACATTGACTCTGGCATTTGTCCTACAAATTACAGAGTTTTCTCCATGAACAAGGGCTGGATTTTTCTTTATTGCACTTGCTCAACATTTATGAGAGGAGAGAATGGCATTAACTCACTGGCAACTTCAGAGAACTTCAGAGAGCTATCACAGAGGGATATGACATCATTGCTCAGAGTGGGTGACATGGTTTAAATTAAACCTCAGCATGCAGGAAAGAAACCAAAACTGGAAATTTCCAAATGACAACCTAGATACACAGGGCGAAATACTTCTTACTTTCATTCTGTGCCTAACAGGGCCAAGAAAAACTAAGATACAACAAAGACACTTTTCATGCTATCTTTAGCAACTTTGTTGAAGCAAAATTCAGACTAAACGACATTCAGAAATACTGTAGATAGAATGTTAAAAGTATACAATAAGTGCAGTACAAGTGGAAACAAACTATTGCTACATTCACATGCAAGGTGACCTAATTTGTTCTGAATACTTATTTCTGCTGTTTTTATGTTTTAATATTTGGGTTAATTAGTTACATCCATTAGCTTCATAAAATTCATAGCATATTTATTTTGGGGTGTAAAACACACATTAAAAACATGTGAAATATATTGAAGAGTATAGTACAAGGCCAGATGTGACAGCTGTGATGGATCTCTGCTGATTACCTCTGGTGTGGGACCTGGTACAGCACCACTAATTGGGAAGAACCCCAATGTGGCTTTGCACAAGAAAACAAACAAAAGTCCTCAATACTCTGGTGCTCTGATGTCAGATGATCTGTCAGGTTTGGCAAGGAGGAAGAGGGATGCAAAAATCAGAAAAAACCAGAATGTAACAGTCTCCCTTTTATTGTTATCATTTCCCTAAAAACCATTCCAGATAAAAATGAACTCTGTTCAAATACAGTAGCAGGCCCCTGACTGAAAATGTAAATGCTTTGAATAATAGTCCTTTGAGGTTTCACTGTACTGGGTAACCAACTGCTGATTTCTCCTCACCTCCTTCTTTCATTTGATATTCCTTCTGCATGCACTATGGTGAGCTGCTGTGTTGTTCTCTGATGTAGAGCTGCTGGCAAAGTACTAAAATATTTTTGCCCTTTAAAATTTTTAAGGTTCCCATTGACTTAAAGATCTATTTTAAGGACAATCAGCTGTTACAATAAGTGTTTTAAATGTGCTCGAATGTATTGGCTTTTATTAAGTATTAGTTCAATCTTTTGGAGTACTAAATGAGTCACATTTTCATAATAGATCAATTAAGTGTGCAGCCGGCATCTAACTAAAAAATGGTTGCGCTTTTCAAACCTATTATTTTATAACTTACATATATATGTTCTCCAGATGTAGCTCACCAGCGTGAAGTATAAATATTACATTAATGTGTAAACGGGGGAGGGGGGGGTGAATATTAAAAAGCCTTTGCCTTTCAAATGGTGCTAAAAAAAATTGATGTCAGAACATCAAATTTTTTTGCAGGATGTTTTCTAACCAGATCTCTGGTTACCATGTACCCCTTTTATATTTCTTGTTACATACATTATAACTCTAATTCTAGATAATTTTTTTACTTGTCTTTCTGATACTCAGTTAAAATAGTTACTACAGTATTTATGTTCCAGTGTTATCAATTCAATATTAGTAATTGCTCCATCAATAAAATAATATGGCCTGTTTTCAGAATAATAAAACTAATCCATGTAGCAGGAATGTATTTTTATATAAGTATGTATAAGTAAACCTAAGAAACCATCAGTTGGCTTTCCTCCTTGGGTTTTGTTCCTCTTCTCCTTTATTCTGGCACAATGTTCCTTAACAAATAGGCTTACCTTCCCTATGGAAAATGGTACCTCTGAAAAATAACCTCTCATTCTACCTGAAGAGGGACCTAATTTACCATAGAGCACAAACATATGGTTTGACAAAGCCTTGTCATAGCAAGGCACAAAAAAAATAATGCAAATGCAATTTTATGAAAGCAAATGATATGAATTAAAATTAATATATTCAAGAGATAATCTATTTTTTGACATTTTCTAAATTAATGTTTTCTTAACATAACATTTTGATTCTTTTAAATATTTTTGGACGAGTAAAAGGTATTATTACCCGCTGGAATTTCCCACCAGCTGGACAATTACTCTAATTTTCAGGACACATTACATCTAGACAGCCTACATTTCCATAGGCATTATAGGAAGCAAGGTATCAATGACTCTGTAAATATTTGTCTTTTAAAAAATTTCCTAACAGGCTTATATTAATATTATTATAGCAAATCGAGGATAACTGCTGCTAATGAGAAAGATCTTAAGGTGGAGCAAGTCAACAGAGTTCTGTTAGAACAAATGGCACTATGCCAACATATACTAATTATGCACTCATTAAAGTTAAAAGTAATGTATAAAATGGCATATCTTAGTCAAACATTCAGTAAATCAGTTTAAATTTATTTACATATCCTAGTGATAGTAAATCTAGATAGATACATATCCTAGCTACAGTGTCATCTTTTAGAGTCTTTCCATGCAAGCTTGTTTAGCCTTTGCCTCCACTACTAATGACCCTTCATTTAATAAATCAATGTCACTTTGAATCCTATTAATGTATGTGAACAAACAATTATTTATTTCCATGGGACTGTGCTCCAAGAGTAACCTATTCTTGAATGTTTTCTCTGTTGTTGCAAAGGTTACAAAATATATTATAATAGTTGCTTTTTCACCTCCCAGTTAAAGACTCTGATTTTTTTTTCCTAAAACTGAATTAGCAGTCTTGATAAAACATAAAGCAGACTAAGAGCCCATTTCACTGTCAGTTGCCAAATAATAGAAGATATTTTCTGCCTGAGAATGAAAGCACCGATGATCCAATTGCCTGTCTCTGACAGACCACATTTGTTTTCAGGACTGCAATATAGGTGTGAATATTACTTTATGTACAGGCCATGAGTCCATTACCTGAAGTCTTGACAGATTTCAAAGGAGAAGGAATGTGGTCTAATGAAAACACAAAAACTTGAAAAAGAATGTTGGTCACTCATTTTTGAGCTTTGGAGGAAGATGATTGTGACTGAGTAATGGGAGCTGTACCACTTTAATTATAATGCAGTCAAAGATAGACTGACAGGAAAACTAATCACTGGAAAACACTTATATAAAAAACAGCTCAAAAAAAATCAGGCCAGTTTTATTGAATAGATAAATAAGATAAGGGAAAGGAAAACCAGTAATTAAAGAAACTGATGTTTTAATTTTTTCCCCTTTTCCTATAACTGATGAAAAGAGAACATGTGATTAATTGAAAAAAGGCAAATCCCAAAATAAATATATTTTTTTCTGTTGTAATGCATAAATGGAAGACTTCATTATGTCATCATATAATCTGAGCTTCAAATTTATAAAAATTTAAATAATGTTTTTCTATTTTCTACCTTAAATGGTAATCTGAATAAATGCAAAGAGATAAAGATCAAATTTTAAATGTGTGTGAGAGAGGTGAGAGAAAGAGGAAGAAGATATGAAGAGTTTGACATCAGTAGTATTCCAGTGACAAAATCTTTTCTACACACTGACCCAAATTGTCTCAAACTAGGCTGTTTCTCCAGCCAGGGTAGATATTACTGAAGTTCATCTCAGGATTTTTACTAAACGGTCCTGATGATTTTTCTTTTAGTGAGAGAAGAACCTGTCAGTGAAATGAAAAAGAGAAGCAATAGAATGTGTTTTTTGCATAGTATATAAATCCCCAAAGGAACTTGGAGCTGTAGTACTCGGCAATGGCAATATTCACTAGGAGAGGTGTAGAAAACATTTGCAAAAAGTTGAGACAAATGCTGAATTTTGAGTGAAGTTTTGTGTTAAGCAACATGATTTTTTAGTGGTTTTTGTTGAGAATATATATGTACCTGTCATGTAAAACAAGCCTTTCTACTTCTTGTTTGCACATTGCTTCTTACCAGGACCCTTGTCTCCTAATCCAACAGAAATAATAGCAGAAAATAGTCTGTCAGTTACTGTTGTGATCCAGCAGATGTGATCCAGCTTTAGCAAAAGGTGAGTAAAATTTTAACGGTGAGATTTACTTCAAAAATACCTCTCATGGTATTTACACACCATACTGTGGTATGTAAAATAATCATTAACAGAAAAGTTCAAGGACGAGCTTATGATAAAATGGTTCATGATTTCTGTCTCGTGAAGGAGATCCCAAACAGGGAAAAACAAGCAAGGGACATACTAAGCTAGTAAGCTTTGCAGAACATGAGTACCTCCTAGGAAAAGAAAATAAGGCAGTATCAGCCTTGGACTCCCAAAGTGCCGACATTTCTAATATGCACTTTAAATGCTCTAAAATGCTTGCAAACCATTTAATAAGTGGAGATTTTTCATTTTTCTCTGTCATATATAATGTCCATGGCTGCAGACAGGGTTTTGAACCAGGTAGGTAGTTATGTATGAAAGAAGGAATTTCAGAAGTGCACCTGTCCCTGGGGCAGAGTGTACAGATGTTCTAAACACAAATTGACTGTGAAAAACAAGAGATAGGAAATAAAACACTGGAAATATGTACTGTGGCACTGAAACCACAAATGCTGTTTGGCTAGTTATTCACCTCTACTTGACATGTCAGAGGTTTGAACAATTGTCCGCACTAAAATTAAACTGAGACAACGGAATGAATATTGCTGCATAATAAACATAATATTTTCTATTTCCCATGCCAAATCTATTAATGCTATTGCCCAGTCCCTCTTCATCTATGTCCCCATTTCCTCAGCAGTACATTTTTCACTTGCTGATGCATTCTACATTTCATAGTGAGCAAGACGTGAACGAAATACACATCTGATATGGAAGGGCTGCTATCTACATATAGAGAACTTGTTCCCCACAAAGCCATGTATCTGAACAGTCAAAAATATTCATAAAAATTAATGTAAATTTAACAGACCAACACAAAGTTAATGTCAACCTTCTCTAGTTACCACTTCATTTTTTAACATAGACTTGACTTCTTCCGGGATCATGTTTCTGTAGATGAGCATAAACACATGATTTTTCTTTTCTGTCTGTCATCTGAGAAATATGTTCCTGTGATCCACTTTGCAATTTGACTCTTGGCACTTCTCTTCCAAGAACTACCTAATCCTCACCTGAATACTATTTGCAGGAGTAAGAAACCTACTTGCCCACAGCTGACCTTTAATAAAAGAATAAATAGCATCCTTGCCTACTCATTCTGTCCAAATAATCTTTCTTTAGTTGACATACTTTATAAATTAAGTTCAGAAATTGAATGTAATCCCAAATGCCATCTTTTAGCAATTTTTCAAAGATATCCAGTATTCGAGCTTTTTTTGCTATTTGAAATATCCACATATGGGTCAGACTCTCAGTTTACCAAACTTAACTCTATTAAATGAAGCTATACCTATCTGCACTCAGGTCCTAGCCCAGTGAAACTCTGAAGAGTCATTTTTCCAGCTTTCTATTATTATATATTTTGCAATTAGTTGAAAAGTGGCAGGATTTATTTCTGGGCATAATTAAGAGCAACTGTACTCAGAGAAGGCTAACAACAATTACCCCATTTTTTCCAACAATTTACTGGGCAAGCTGTCATATTTTCATAGGCACCTTGACATTTGCATGAAACATTTTAATCTTATTCCAGACCTTGCAGCAATGGATCAAGGACACTATATGTTCTGTATTAGGCTGCATGGCATTAATGACTAAAGGAGATTCTTTTATTAAACACAGTAAAGGACATATATGCAGTAAATCAGAAAGCTAGGTTTTACATGACTTTCTGTAATGCATTGGAATCCTAAATGTTGGCAAGAGGTATCTTTGTCTCCTCCTGATTACACATCTGAAGGTTTATAGTCCATTTCTATATATTTCTCTTAAATTTTAGCTTTCATGCTTTGTTCCACTTTAATTTTCCTAATAAAAAAATTAGAAGCAACCAAGAGTAGAGCATAAAGAATAAGCAAGATAACAAAAAAGCAGGCTTATAACTAAGGAATATGAATAAAAAAGAACTGAAATTGGGCTCGCGCAATCTAAATAAATAACGGTGGGTATATGATAACCTTAGATAAATAACAAACATGGATATATGATTACCTTGTGCAAGTATTTGAAGAGTTGAAACAAAAAAGGCAAAGAACAATTGCTTATCCTATTGAGCATGATTGCAATGTAAAATATTCAATTTTATCTGAAAAAGTCACTAAGGATCTTGGAGTTTATATTTCAAATATCATAAGGTTTCTATTTAATTGGAAATATACTAAATTTAGTATATTCATAATGTCTGATAAGAATGGATGGACTTTTATAAGACAGGATATCAACATTTATTTTGATAAAACATAGTCTATCATGATAAATGGCATATTCTTTTTATAGATTCCCTGTCACCTCTAATTCATCCTTATATAAAGAAAAATAAAATTGCAAAGAAAATCTCTTTAGCAAAAGGATGTAAAAAGAACCATCTCATGTGTTGCTGTGTTCTGTGAAATGTGTCTGATTCAGAAATTCAAACACTAATTTTGAAGCCATATGGGTAAAGAACTCTCATGTTTTGGAATGATAATGCAGGTTTTGGAATGTTAAGGGTTTTTTTGCAGCGCAGAGTATAAACATGTATTTGGTTAATGTCAGTACATTCAAATGTGTAACAGAAATAGATTTATTTAACAGTGCACTACTTCTGACTAGTAATAATCATCTAAAAGACATTTCTTAAGAACAGCCCAAATTCTTCCATAAAGAGCAAGCATAAAAGACTTCAAATCTTTAAGAGAGGCCTATGAACAATCTTCTGAATTCATATTATAGAGGCTGCTTGGGCATGACATGACAGTTGTCCAAGCAACACAGAACTTCTGTAGAGACCAGAGACTACTGTGGTAAGCAGAGTAACCTAGGAAACACCCAGAATAATAACTAAATACACACTCACAAAAATGAATATGCAGAAAGTATATGGCCATTCTCACTGTATTAGATTATTATGGGAATCAGCAAGTTAGAATTGCAGATATTTTAGGTCCAAAACCATCAAAGGCATCATGGTACTGGTATGTTATGAACAAAAATAGTAACCCACTGTACCTGCAGCTGTTCAGAACTCCATCAGTGCTGTAACAGTCTCAGCTGTGATGTAGGTCTTCTCGTGAAATTTGTACATTGGGGGTCCTTACAAAGAGAATTTATATTCTGAAATCTAAATCTGTTTCATACTTGTACTCTGTCAAAGTCCAATTGAAGTCTTTACAGTCAGCAAAAATATGATTGGATCACAACAACGTGAGATATTTTCTCTGTCAAGTCTTCTTTTCTGTCTTCTAGGAAGGCAGGGAAGGAAGGAAAAAACCATTCATATTCTACTTCTTTTAATAGCTTAAACTATTACCATTAGACAATTTTCACTGTCAGGAGAAATACAATACGTAGTCATCTCTGAAATGTGGCTAATAGAAATAGAGTATGCTACAAGAAATCTTTTTCTTGGGAATACTTACTTTAATGCAAGTGTTATTTTGCAAGAATTATTGCTGAGGAAGCTGATTCAGGAACACAGTTTGTTTCACAGCTGATGACAAAAAAAATCAATATAATCAATAAAGAAATAAAACTACAACACCATTAGATAAATTGTTCTCTGTTTTTCAATCTCAAACACTTTCAAATCTATTTTCTTTATGCACTTACATGAATAAAACCTTTGGATGTGGGACTATGTGAGACCTCAACCTCATTTCTCTACTTATAAGACCTCTTGTTATCAATAAGTCTCTTTTAAGGTCTGCTCAGAGTCAAAATCTAATTGAAGACTTGTGAGACGCAAAAAGGTCACATTATATAGTAACCTCTTGAAAGAGTTGTCCTTCTCCTGTGAGAACGAGAAATTAATTTTAAGACTGTGTGTAATTCCTACTGTTTCTTTTTGGTGAGCCAAATAACATGTAATTCCGTGCCACTTGTACATATCTTTCTTCCAGAGAAAGAAACAAGTTGAGTAAGAAAGAGAGAAAGCTGAGCATAAAGAACACCAAATAAACAAGAGAGAAAATTAATAACTGATATGGTAAAAATGAAATTCAAATTCAATATTGCAAAATAGCTTTGGTGGTCCAAAGCTGAATATACCTGTTGAATAAAACTTAAATGGATATGTATTACAAAAGAATTGTCAAAAAGGAAGGGAAATTATTTCACCTGTTTTTTATAGAAGTTGACAATTAGAAGAGGCCTAAATCATCTCTTCAAGCAGTTCCTATCTAGGTTTTTAAGAATTTCATTTTTTTGGTCTGGTGGTCTATTTTATTTTGGTGATTTTTTGAAAGGTTAGCTTAAACTAACAACTTTTGAGGAGAGTTGTTTTATGTTTGCTACAAATAAGTCGTGAAAATACACAGCAAACACAAATTAATCTTTCTAATAAAACAAAGAGTGTACATGCTTAAGTGAACAGTGGCAATGTGGCAATTTAGCAATGTGGCTAAAATAGGAAGTCCTAAATACTTTGTCTTTTTTATACTACCATAGGAGTCTACTATTAAATGCAGTAGGTGGGGTAAACCAAGAGGGATTTTAAAAAAAAGCCATCCACATTTGTGAGTTGAAGAAAATATTTTTCTAGAACTATATTTCCAAACCTGTTGTCATCAGGGTATCTTTCTTTGGAATCAAACAACACTCAGAGGATGTTTGTATTATCTTTTGGAATTTTTAGGAGTCCACCTAAGTAGTCTTTAAGTAGGATAATAAGAATGTATGGTACAATTCTCTTCAAGACCAATAGATTAAACCTATTTTCTTTTTAATAATTTCTTATTAATAATATCCTGTATAGTTCTTACTTCTGACAAGCTTGGGATTCTCAGTTTCCTCCATTAAAAATATTTCTTTATATTCATCTACAGCATTAAATAGATAGGATCTCCCACCCTAATTAACACCCCTGGGCATTCCTACACTGGTCTGCTGACATGATCACGTTCTGCTCTCCATTCCAAACCACTCTTGTACTGCAAGTCATTCAGTTACTGAAATTACTATAGTATTAAAGGGTCGTAGTAGTGTTGGAGATGAGCTAACACAAACATTTAGCCCAGGCTCAGAAATGGGGTATCCCTGTTCATATGACATCGAGCTAACTGCAAAATATCATTTAGATATGCTGTAAATGCTGTCTCACCACACAGGAAACCTGACACAGATATCATCAGAGAAGACTACTTAGAAATGCACAAAATGTGACTTGTGCGTAAGAGAGTACTTCATGTGAGATTAGCATAGCAAAATTTAAATTTAAAGCAGGTTTTTACAAGTGCTATTACACCTTACTGTGTATACAATCTAGTGACTCTAGTGTACTGCCAAGCTCTGTAGTTAATTACCAGTCTTTCTGCAGTCCAAATCCTATTGACTTTTAGAAGAAATTTCAATGTAATAAAATTGATAATTAGACCACAGAAGACTCTTGACAAACAGAATTTTGTGTGTGTTTCATAAGAAAGATTGCAAAAATTAATGTTAATTACCAAATTTTTTCAAATAATTTTAGAATTGGTGATATTACAACTTATCATGAAATATGTCTCTTCACCTGCATGTTGGAAAGGGAATAACCAAAGAGAAGAATATATTGGGTCTCATTTGATTCCTACCCCCAATCTCAACACAGATTCTTATGGTGTACATTTTTTCCTTTGCTAAAAATTCCATCTGTCTGTCTAAAGTGCAACATGGAACATGCAGTGCAAAAACACAGCAGGTAACCATGTCTTTATGCTAGTCTTCCTTCATACTTGATTGTTCTCCACAGGTCACATTTAACTGATAAGCCTTACATATGCTAATGGTTGGTTTGTCAGTGATAGGATACACACTGTATGAAAGCTCATTATTATCTATACAACATAGATAATGCCAGAGGAATATTTTTAAACCATTTTCTGTGGGCTTTCCAATAATTTCCCTGAAGTCATTAACCTCACAGAAGTGCAATAAGTAAATCCTACATAGAAAAATCCTACACAGAAACAGGTGATAAAGTATTTATGAGAAGAAGGAATGTGTTCCTTCCATATGAAAGCCAGGGAAGAAGGCCTGATTATGCATCAAAATGAGTTGTGGCACAGCTTTTAGGAGTAGGCTTGGAAAAGAGCTGCAAATGTCAGATCAAAATCAAGTCACTCGGAATTCTTATGAAGAACACACAGAAATTCAGCAGGTATTATTCCAGTCTATAAGGTTAAATGAAAGCCACAACCTCCTGAATTTTGGGCCCAGCACACCATAGCCTTGTATTGAGGCTGGATTTCACCTTTCCCAATCCTCTTGTAAGTGCAGCTGCATAAGGTGTGAATAACCAGTCTTTATGTGTTGCTCATTAATTTCACCCCCAAGGAATATATTTTATAAAGTTGAACACAGTATCAAAAATGATTGCAGTGCAAAATTCGCTTTTATTGCTATGCCAGTCAGTTCTAAGAAGTAATTTCAATCAGTGAGAGCCAAGAAATCAGGAGTTCATCTCAATTTTGACAATGACTCCTTGTGTGAATTCTAGTATGTCATTCAAATGCTGGTTTTCCAAAGGGACTTCTTAGTTTGGGCACTTTTAGTCTTGGGTACCTACTATCTGAAAATACCATGAACCCTGGTTTCATTGAAATTCCTCGAACTTTTATGTTCATAGGTGTCAGAATTTCAACCCTATGATTTTTCTTTCAAGAATGCTGGATTTCCAGTCTCTACATACTTCCTCTGGTCATCAGTTTAGAATGCCTATAACCAGGCCCTTCCTGCAGTTCAGCATTTTTATTAACATTTCCATCAACAGGTGAGCAGTTACAAATGAAACCAGCTCTTGTATTCAGTTACAGTAATGAAGACAAACATTAAGCCCAGTAGCTGGAAAAGCACCATAAATTTGCAAGCCAAAATTATGCTCAAGGCAGGTGTTTGACTCTTTCCTAATGAGGATTCATCCTTCTGTCTAAAAATGTGTGGAAGCCTTACAGACATTTATTGCAATTAACAACAATAGCTGAGCTACCGTCATGGATCACAATAGAACTGTGGAATATTCTTTTTATTTTATACCCATGACTAAGACCTGAGTTCACAAACACAGATTTATTTTTTTTATACACCCTTCTGCGTCTTTAACTGTCAGGCACTACTGATGATTATATCAGGCTATTACAAATTATAATGCAATGGCACAGGAAAAGGAATATGTAATAAGATTTATTTTTCTTAAGCTTGTATACAGTACTGCAGCTTCAGATCTATCTTTGTATTTCTGACTTCATAGCCCATCCAGAAAATTTCTTGAATCTCGTCTAGAAATGACAATTCAGACATTGTGTCCCAGGCGATTTGCTGAATAATTACAACCTCTGCACACCAAAAGCACTCAGTTCAACCTTTTAGCTGTTTTTGGTTTTTTTCAAACCAAATGCTGAATGTTAGATTTTGAACCTAAAAATACAAATTTCTGTTATGCGTTTAAAAACTATTCACTTCAGAACTAAATAAAATATGCATCAAATATGCAGAGATCTAGTGTACTGAGTTTTTGGTTTCTCAGTGTAATATGTACTTTGACAGAAGCAAAAATTCATTTGGTGCCTCCAGCCAGCAACGATTATGCCTCTCTGCCAGCTGCAAATCATTCTGACATAATTCAAAGGTTTTGTTTTGCAGCCTTGAATTAACACAACCTTGGAGCAGGGGCAAGGTAGCTTAAGAGGTTTTGTGTGGTGCTGTGTGGTCTTGCATAATATTCTCGTGCACTGTGTTGGATTTCATTGCTGACACCAGACCCTTAATAGGCAAGGAAGTGTTAGATTCCAGATATGACACAGGCACCTAAATTCCATAGCTGAGGTTCTTGGGCCCTCTACTCTAAGCACCTTGAAAGTGTATTTACTCCTTTCCTCAGACTCAAGCAGGTGCTCTTGAATAAGAATCACTCAAGATAAACAGAAGAGTCTAGGTATTTAATTCAATAAAATTGTCAAAATTGCCTAAAAATTCAATCTATAAAGACAAAACACAAATAAATAAAGTGGAGCAACTAAGAAACTACTTACATGGTGCCTTTGAATTGAGTGTAAATATCAGGGGAATTATTTGATTATTCTGGTTCTACCAATTGCTCTTCAGATGTTCTGATGTGGAAAGAACACACCAGCAATCACCAAGACTTGAAATGGCTTTATCTAAATTCACTAGTTTTATTCTTATCTGCTCTCTTTATACTTAATTTCACACTCGAAGTTTTCTTCATATTTCAGTATGTACATGTTATGCAACTTTGAATTTCTTTATAAAATTGTTCTTTCTGTCCAAATTAAGCAATCAAGCAATGAAAAGAATTATTTGGCCTCACAGAATATTGTTTTGATTTATGCTGGTCATAAAATATCAATCATAATTTTAAAGCAATTTCATAAAAATGTCATTATAATCACCTTTTAGGAAAGTTGATTCACAGTGATGGAATAATGCATGAAAAGATGATAAAACTGTTGTCTATTTGCTTGAAAAGTGATAAAAAAACATTGACAGTCTCTCTATAATTTCTTTGATTTTTTTTCATATAAAGAACGGCAGAATGAAAACTGCATAAATAAATAGATTATTGTGGGAACTTAAAAAATGAAGGCACTAGTAGGACAAGATCATTCCCTTCTCTCCCCACTACTTTCCACACAAATAAAACATCCTAGATGTTGTGAAGGCACATCTTATAGGCTACCTGCATCCCACCTGCAACATCTTATCCAAAACAAGATTTAAAATCAATCTTCAAAAACCTGTTTTATGGCTGCATTTCTCAGTGATTCTGTGCTCTGTTTGAATGTAGTTATAAGAAACAAAAAAGATTCAGAGATTATGATCTCACTTCCAAACTACAGTCCAGTTAAGGGATAAAGAATTAAACATCTGCTCCTCGTCTCCTTATACAACTTTTCAATATCCAAGTTTTTCATGTTATTTTCAGTAATTTGTGGTATTTGTTGGAATAATACCATCACTAACTGTAGCAAGAAAAAAATGGATTGAAAATCTTTCTGAAAACTATTAGGCATTGTATTTCTTCATTGTTTAGCCCAGCGGCCTGTGTGACAATAACAAGATACTAAAAAGTAACCAGATTATTGCTGAGGTATTTTTTACACCATTTAACACCTAACTATGTGTTAAATCCATACGATCTTTTCAATAGGTTTCAGAACCCAATATATTTTAACACCTCCATTTTTTTCATTTGATTCATAATAATTCTATCCTATGGAGCAGCATCACAAATTAAATCTGCTGATAGAACCACCCAGGGGAGATTCAAAATTCATAGGACATAAATGATCCCATAATGATGAGTTGAGTGTACAAGGAAATCTGTAAAAATGTATGTGCTTAGGAGACATTATTTTTTAATAAGTGTAATAACTAATGCATGAATGTCTGTTGCCTTTGGGTCCGGTGGAAGTAGCAATAATAAGTACAGTGTGAAAGAAAAATAAGAAAAAAAGGCCATACTAAAAAAAAGAGAAGTTATAAAAAAATCCCCAAAACATGTTTATTCATCCAATAAATTCACCAAGTGAAAGAGTGAATGTGTTTCTAGGTAGATTTTCTCAATAAGCTATTTTTTTCAGGAAATATAAAAGTGCATGACTGAAGTTACTGTATTTTCTCTTTCAGACACTCCCAGCTCAATTAAGCCAAGCTATTTTTTTTTTTTTAAGTGTCACAGTGTCAGACTTGGACTAAAATATTTCTTGATTTGGTCTGTGACAGGTCATAGTCAAACTAAAATGTTTCACAACTGACATTTACTCATTATTTTGATTTCAAGTGAATTAGAATAAATAGTGCTTTATTTTTTAAAAAAATGCATATACATTTTGAGATATAGAGCAGATTAGAACATGGCAGATATTTCCATGTATTGTGGCTGCCAGAATAAGAGCAAAATAGTTTTTCTGAGTTATTGTACTAAGCATGAACAGTGTATGATGGCAACAAAAACAAGATGGCAACTTTTTGGCTTGAACACATGATGCTAAGAACATAAAAACGAGAAATCAAGCAACATATATGGAATATGTTTTTATAGCCATTATCTTTAGAAACCATTGAAATATTAACTTCGTGTCAATGGTAGTATTCATTTTACTGCTAAAGACTGACTTCTAGAGATGCCTTAGTAAGTGAGAAAAATTATGGAAACAATTAAGTTTTCTAGTTTTACTTACAGTCTTATGAATTAAAATTGGTTTTCTTGTGGAAAAATATTCAGATTTAGTCAAAGTAATAAAGTTGGAATTTTTTTTTTAATAAGTAGGAAGTACTATTTAGCTTACAAGATACAAGAAATACGCAGATTTCTTACATATAATAATCTCCTTTATGACATGGATTGCTTGGGCTTTATCCACATCCTTGTATGCCTGTAGAGAGATCAAAATTCAAGATTAAGGGGCAAGCATTTGATTTTTGTTTGAGACCCACTGGGGCCCCTAATTGGCTGTGAGCAAAGAGCAGGCAGCATGCGTTTAAATTCTGTCTCATCATTCTCTTGATTTCAAAGACAGTGTGTGTTTTGGTTCTTTTAAAGGAGAAAAGAATAAGAAGTTGTAATAATATCTACATTTAAAACAATCAGCATAACAATTCAGGTTTGAGTATTCAGTGTTATTGTGCTGACATGCTCCCTGAGAGTTATGCTCCAGTATCTCCTTAGCAAGGTCACTCAGCAAACGCAGAGAATTTGATTATCTGGTTACCATTTGAAGTGTTATTCAGTATATTTCATGTGTGAAAGAAAATATGTGTTCTTCCACTAATTTAAACGATTTACCTCTAGTTACCCAGTAAGATTGCTATTGCCATGGATGAAATTTGGATGGTGAAATCTCAGCAGAATCTATGATCTATATTTTTCCAGCCATATTTTTGCTTCCTCCATACATCATAGTAAAAGTAGGCCCTAATGAATACTGATACCATATCAAGCTTTTTATGAAGGCTTCCAAGATCTAAAGCTTGTTAGGTTGGTTTGAAGAACTTCTTCTAAAAGATTTCTTGTATAAATACCACTATTCTCAGGCAAGATAAAGATTTGACAAGTCTCCTTCCCAGATGTGTTAACATTTATCCTATGACAGAGAGCAATTGATGGGTTTCACCTCGTTCTCTGTAGGAGCAGGAAACTAGATTCAGTAATACAAGAGATCTTTACCAGCACTGTTTCTTTCAATTGGAACCTGGAAATACAGAATTTTGTTTTAAAAATCTATCAGATGGCAGTGAAGGTTAAAGAGATGCAGTAGATCACTTGCTCAATTTATCTATTAGGATAATATTGCTCTTTTGAAAATTCTGCTTTGTATGTTGCTCAGTGCAGTTTTAAATATCTCAAGTATAAGAGGTTCCATCACCCCTCTTCAAGAATCAACTTGGAGGAAAATAGGTTTTATGATAGAGTGTCTCTCTGGCTACATCCATGTCTTAGTACATTAGCCATAGGTAATCCCTGTCTAGGCTGGGGAGCTATTCAGAATAAAAGCCACCCTTCACTGAAAATTAGTAGTTGAGAGAAACAAAAAACTAGTCTTTCAACAGCAAGGGGTCTCAACAGAGGTGTCTAATCTTCAGAAAACTCAAAACTCCTCTAGACTTTCCTGGACTAAAAATTTTTGCTGTTTGTGGGGGAGTGAGCACAAGACCTACCTGATTCTTCTACACTTAACACACTCATGCAATGTCAGAGTGATTAAGTCCAGCATTTATAACAGTTTGTGTTCTTGATTGATGCCAACACCTAATGTCACTGTGTCTGCACAATCCTGCATTTCTGAGCAGTCCTGGATTGTCACCTCTCCTGCTGGTTGATCCATCTCAGTCAGATCCCAGCCTGAAACCATATGCTTATTCACTCACAAGTGTCCCTTCTTCATGGGCTTTGTTCCCTTCACCCCTATATGCTTTTCCAATCTGCTTTGACTATTTTCACAGTGAATATTAACAGGTCCCCAAAGACATCACTTAAAAGTTGTCAGTGAGTCTTTTCACTTTCCGTGAAAAAGTTACCCTGAACAGTTATGTCAATGGTGCTCTTTTCGTTCTCTTTCAAAACACTAAAACACTCTTCCCATGAGTTTTCCATATAAAGATGCTGAATTACGATACTGTGTGATTATTACAAATGTCCAAACTATTGTGAAAATTGAGATAGTAAATCTAAAGAGATGGAAACATCCAAATGGAGTTTAATATTGCCTTGAAATTTTTAACTGTCTGCAAATATTTTTAATTAAGGTAGAAGTGACCTTGACTATCAAAACATGGATGCTTTCAAATTATTTTTTAAAACATTTTGTCTAATAATATAAAAGCAATTTTCGTATGCCTACCTTTGTTTGCCTCACTATTCTAAGACCTTATAATAGTAAATCCATTTTCCTTGGAATTACCATAAAATTATACAGCAACCTTATCTACAGTTTTTAAAGTGTTTTACATTTCAGTGATCTAGGTCTCTCAACATCTTTTGAGTCATATATAAATATCATTGTCACAATTTGAACAGATGGAAAAGCTGAGATGCTGAAAAATCAGTTAAACCTCTTCTCCAGACTCAGTTCAGAATAATATTCACAATATGTCTAAATCATATCAGAGGTGCCCTTGGATTGCAGCATCTCTCAAGTGAGGGAGGTCCACAAATGGAAATAGTGTATCTATTATGCTTCTGGGGCATGAGCTATTATTTCCAGGTTTTGCACGCTGTTTTGTCCACATCCTTTTTAGGTCTTTTTAGGTGTCTGTAATATTGCTCTACTCTACTATAGCAGTGTGGCTTGGCCCTCAGACAGGCCCTTCTGGTATTTCTTGTTTCAAGTTCTACTTATGGCACCAGGGACAGAATGCATGGTGAAAAGAGGTACTTTTATCTGAGTACTTTTCTTTCACAATAAGCAAATGAAATTAGTTTTTTTCAGTTATTTAAACTCCAATGGATTTGGATATAATTTTTTCTACTGAAATATTTACAATATCAATTTTTTATCCTTTTTTCTTCTTATTTTTTCTTTTTTTTTTCCCCCCACAGAAAATGACATTTTTTAACATCTTTGCTACAGCATTTAGTTATTCGGAACTAATTGAGGACATGCTAAAGATTCCTTGCTGTCAGCAAAATTCATTAGCAGCAATGTAGACAAATAGTGTATCAGTATAGTGAAAAAATATGCTTTATACTGCATATTTTCCTGAGTAATCTTCTTCAAAACATCATAAAATTAGATATGGGTGTGGAGGTATTGCAGTAGTTATATTCAAGTCAGTGTAGAATTTTTAAGTGCTGCTGACCTTGTTTTGTAATATTATGTTCATTTCCTAACAAGAGAATGACAAATTTCAGAAAGGTTTTTGTGTGGACTTGAAAAATCAAAATAATAAAGATGAAAGCATACACATGCACAAAGTAACAAAGTTACTAAGAGACTTTATGGAAATATATGGCTCAAACAATATTTAAACTAATTAGAAGGGTGAAGGTTACCACAAGCAAAGGGTGAAACTCAGCTCCTGCTTAAAATACGTGTATAATCTAAAATTCCTCTTTGTAACTATGTATAAACTGGAAGCCCTTGTTTAAGCATTTCCAGAAAAGTGGAAGACAAAGTTCAGGTGGTGTAGAAAGAAATAAGTGCTGTCTACAGTATATAGGTTTCCCTGGAACCATCATGTTGTCCTATGCTACAAGAGGGTCTTAAATAAGGGATCTGGTTTTTACAATGGGAAGAAAAATTATTTACATCTTTGGAGATCTTATTCCTTTATGGAAATGTGAATTGTGTGCAAAAGAAAAAAGAATTAAAATCTCCCACAGCCAAGCTGGATAATTCTCCATACTCATATTCATCTAGGGAAAAAAAAGTGAATTTCTATACATTTCAATCAGAAACTAAAAAACAAGGTGCTCCCTATCAACATCAAAGAAATAAGCATCTATAACATGTAAGTAAAGCTCAAAAATAAAAGAAGACTCTTTATGCACTTAGCTGATGTTTGCTTTACTGAAGGTGACTTCACACTGATGTACCTTAAACCAGATTAGAAAACACTTCAACAAGTTTATACTCTGATTAATTTTTTTATGAAATGCAAATGAAAATAAATTGTGTAATGATATTGTCCTCCTTATCACTTGAGAAGTAGCAGATAACATTTTTATTTAAATTAGAGAGTCTCACTGGGGATCTTGTCTTTTTCACATTCACTTCCTCTCTTTAGATAAACCTCTTTATTTTTCTTTTAATAAGACTTGCACCTCTCAGTCAAAACCATTATCCCTGTAGCATGAATACAGGCATTTTAACAGCTGAAAATACTTCATAGGAAAGTTAAAAAGACATTGCAAAGGGCAGAGGATCATCCTCCTTAGTGAAATCTTTGCCAAGTCTCATGTCATGCTCATGAGATTTTTATTTCCCTTGCAAATCTTGTTCTTCAGTGCTTTCTAATTATAACTCTTCTTATCTCTATATATATGCATATTGACTTGCTGGATATAGCACAGACCTTAGCTTCAGCATTAAATAGTAAAGCATGTCATTGGCTAGTTCTGTAGCATGTTAAAAATATACCTTATTTCAGCAATTTGAGACAGTCCTCTTTTACATACTATGTGAGGTATTACATTCCTTCATTTAAGATAGGAACGCTGGAAACTAGTAATCTACCATATACAATTTTGTGTTTTTCTCATATCCAAGATATTTCTTTGCAGACTCACTGTATACTGAGTTGCTGACTGGAGACTTTAGGCCCATCATTTAATAACTATGCTCAGATACCTACCTTAGACTTCAAGAGCTATCAGCCCATATAACAAAACTTTAAAAAATTACTTGAAACAAGATTGCTTCTGCCAGTATTAAGTGACAGGAGACACAGGACTACACAAGTCCTGAACTTCATTAACAAATATCAACTTTCTCTGGCAGCGTCGATTTCCCTGCTTAGTGACACTGTTCACATTTATGATCTTCCCTTGACAAATTATATTACCAAGGTATGTCATCAGAGGCAGGGCTGTGTCATCGCTCTCACAGAAATCATTCCTTGTCAATAATAACAGTAAATGTGTACCTATTCAAAGGGATATATAAAGAAGGAAACCCAAACAAGACCAAACTAACAAACAAAACACTAGCGAGCAAACAAACAAAAACCCCAGAAAACTATAAATCCAAGCATGTCATGGGATTCCAACAGTGTAAGCTTAGAATTTTGGTGACAATGCCTTTTTCTACAAAATAAATCGTCTCAATATGGATTGTCCTATAAAACCTCCAATGCTCATAGAGGAAAACAAACAGCTCGAGAATACCAAGTTTATACAAAGAAATACAAAGCCAAAAGTAGGTGGTAGAGGGGTGAGTTATTTCAGCTTAAATGTAGACCCCTGCAAAGATTAATAACCAAATGACATCAGCTATTCAAAGAGAGAAAAAGAGTGGGGAGAGGAGAAGGAGATAGAGAGAATAAATGGTGTGCAGCTATAGGGATGAGATCTCAAACTGCTAGGGGAGCCAGCCAAACAGTGATCATTTAGAGTGACACAAACCACAAAATGGACATTTGAGCCAAATCTCCCTTAAATTGAAACCAGAAGATCTAATGTTTTACTGTAAATAAAAACAATCATTGAATGGGACTGTATTCTTAAGGTTTACATTGATGGTACATCCAAGCAATCCTCACATCTATCACACTCTCTCCTCATGTAAGATACGAAACAACTAATGGTATATCTGGCTTTAAAAGTCACTGGGTCACAAATGGCTGAAAAGAAGAATACTCTGAGGCAGCAGGACCATGCACTTGGTTTGTTCCTCTTCACCTCTAAGATTTAGTATTAGCAACTGTCAGAAACAGCATGTCAGCCCAGAGGGACCTCTGACCTGGCTGTGTACCCTTGGGCTTACTCTTTTTATGTTCCTACCACATGGTCTCTATTTTTCCCTCTAGGGTTTGCAAATCCATCTCATGATAATCACAGCAGTTGACACGTTTTTATACAGGAACTTTTACCTCTGATTTATGATCTGGGTGAGTTTTTCCTCATTAGAGCAGCAACTTTCATTCTTCATCTTTCTAGCCCCTGCTTTTTTTCTTAAAAATTAATACCTAATCTTCCTTTCCATAACATGGGCTTTTCCAGAAATGAGCCATGTGACAGGACCACATACACTATCACAGAAGTCAATTAAGCAGAACAAGAAACAATACTAACATTAATGAGTCCACGAAGAATTAACCTTACATCACTAAGACCCACATAAGCCTCTAAGGCGTAGACCTGGGTGAAAATGAAGGTGTTTTGTTTTTCCGCTCGATAAGGTGTTTAGCCGAGATTCACGTGCAGAGAGACAAGTGGTTTGGGGATGTCGGGGTGTCAGGTTCCAGCAGGCGCAGAGGGCTCGGGTGCGTCAGGAGCTGGCGCTGGGGCAGCAGCAGGAAGGAGCCTTTGTCCAGCAGAGCAGCTACGGAGCTTCCAGCGGCATCTCCTGGCTCTGCCCGCCTTAATTCCCGGCAAACACGCCCGCTCCCGAAAGGGGGATAGCCCTGGCGTCCCGCAAATTGACCCGGCAACTCATTTTGTTTCACCCCTAGCTGATAAAATAACAAAGCTTCTATCATTAGCTTCTATCTGGCTAAAACAGTAGACGTGGTACTGGGAGTCACGAAATTGTCTCCGAAATCTTCCATGTATGATGAGATTTTGCATCACCTTGCTGAGCACTGCAGCTAAAGGTTCAACACACTGAACTGGGAAATGCAAGGAATTTACAATTGCCTCAAGAGCTTTGTCTAGTACCCTCATAGATGTCACCACCAATAACACAGCAGCCTGAAAAAAACCACACAAAAACATGTAAGACAACTTCCACCAAAACATATCAACACTTCCGAGGAGCAGAATTTTAGAATAAAAACTCTTGGAGATCAGGATTTTAAGTAACATGAAAATCAGTCAAAGACCTTATATTGACTTTCACAGAAAACAGAGCAAAAAAGCACAATTACACCTGGATTGGGACTGAGTATGTGGTAAGCTCTTGGTTCTAAATTATATGTTACAGAAAACCTGGCAATTGGAAGTTATAAATAATTTTAAATAGTTACAAAATCTAAAACAATGATAGATATAAAAATATGTATGCAATGATGTGTTCTTTCTCAGTCTGGATATTTTGGTGGTTTTGTTTGTTTTTCTTTAGTTGCTTAGTTTTAAGTTCCAGCTATATAAAAAAAAGGACAAAAATGTGTTTCTGGAAACTTTTAGGACCATTGAACTCTCAGTGTTCACAGTGCATTAAATTGTGTTATTTAGAACAGAACTTCCTGTAATTGCCATACATTAAGAAAATAATGCAAGGTTTAATGGTGTACTAACAATTGAATTTATTGCAAAGTACTAGTGGATTTCTCTCAGATTACTTGGAATTTGAGTAAAATGCAGTAGCTAGCAGGGAAAATGCAGCCTTTCAGACTGCTCCATGTTAAGGCAAGCTACATTGCCAGAGTATTTCTCCCTATGTTCTTGTCTTTATATGGATGGATCATACCTTTTATCAGGAAAGGAATATGGAACGCAAAAGACACTGTGTGGGCTTTGTAGAACCAATAAATCAAGGACAGGATTTATGTAACTTTTTTTGCTAGCAATACTGTCACAAAAAAGGTGAACTGCACGTGAGAAACCAGACATGTATGAAAAGCAGATGGCTAAGTTTTCACATAGTTAAGGCTGTTTGCCAGAAAATTAAGTCACACTGGGCAAGCTGATACCATCCTTCCCTAAAAGCTCTTTTTTTTATTTGTCAAGGTGGTGCACAGTTTTATGTCCAGTGGGCTTTTCTCTGGTGGATACAGAAATAGATGTCATTAAAACTGATTTTTTATTTGTATTAATTTGTGTGCGTATGTTTCCTTTTTTTTCTGTTGTCACTGTATCAAGTTATTACAACATAATCTCTACAGACCATGATAGTTATTTTAAAATTTCAATAACTTTATCAAATGAACAGCTTTATTAGTGGATGAATACACATCGTTGAATCAGTAGAATTGAATCCATGTAAATTCATTATTAAATATGCTTGCAATTCAATATGTATTACCAATATCCCTAGTTAATCAAGGCAAAACCAAATATTTTAGACTGTACTCTATGGAGATTTCAGACTTTCAGTCTCTGCACTTATTCTTCAAGAGAAGATGAATAATATAATTTTTTAATCACTTTTATAACTCAAAGACTGTAATTGCACTTTATGATGCTAGAGTAGTGAACACCAGAAGTAACTTAGAAAGGAGAGAACTAAAAAATTTAGAAAGAAAACAAAACCCCACCCAGTACCCTAAAAGTTTGATTAATTAGAGTGACCTGCTTTGTATTTCATATGTCAAAGAAGAAAAATGAATGTGTACACTAAAGCCATTTACTGTGCTCTTGTTCACCAACCTAAGTATCTTAAATAAAAATAAATTCCATATATTAAGGTATTTAGACAAGGAATTTGAAATGTAACAGATGACAAATTGTTAGGCTGGTGTGTTCCAAAACACTGTGAGACATTTTGGAATTTTTTTTTTCCTAAAGACCTTTCTAATTTATTAGCTTAAAATTCATCTAATACAAACTTGTTTATAATACTAGCTAATGCATAAGTCAGAAACTGCTTAACTGAAAATATAATTGAAATTAATTCTGAATATAACATATTGAAAATTAAGTTCAAATGTTAATGAGTTGCAATGATCCCCTTGTGTTTCTTAAGGTACACTAATCCATGTAAGTTCTGGGTTTATACAGAAATTGTGTGAGCAGGAGACTTCTGCCATTCAGGTAACAAAACATCTTTAGAGAAGGAAACTAATATAAGTAGTAATTATGACTTTGATTTGTCATCAGCATTAATATATACACATTTTTATGCGACATTATTAATATAATATTTCAGTAACAATAATTAAAATTAGTCTATTTCTTCAGATATCCTACTAGGATATTGTTAGCAAAGAAAACCAGTTAACTTTGATATCTTTTTTTATTAAGCACTGGATTCCAAACTAAAACTACATTTTTGCTTTCAAACCTCTGAGGTAGGTGAATATTGACAGCATGTTTGGAAATGAAAGCATTTAAAGAACATGAGAGTGAATCTCATGAGCAAATTTCTTTACTTGTTTACTTAAACCAAAACTAATCAAAGTTTCCAATTTTACCACCTCTGGCTGTAAGACTTATATTCCTCATATTCTAACAGCAATTGCAATTCAAACACAATGAACTAGGGAATTCACAACAGAATAAAGTATTTGTTAGAGGTTATAAACTCAAAGGCCATAATTATGTGTAGACATTAGGTAGGACTAACAGAGTCTTTCCATACAATGCTAATTAGAAGGTATAAAGTAGCAAAACACATCAGTGAATAAAGTTGACTCTTCTGCTGGCTGAATACATGAAAAATAAGAAACCTTAGATTCTGAATGGAAAAGTATAGAAAATTTTTGAGGTTGTCCATTCAAAGAGGAAGAGTTTTAACCAGAGGGAGCTGATATGCCTTGTACTCTGCCACATTGAAGGTTATGCCTGGATATTTTGTACATTTTAAGTGGAGGAATGTTTTGATTGGTTTTTTTCCTACCCTAGAGCAATTTATCAAGTGTATCTCTAGAAAACACGGTGGTTAAAAAGGAGAAGATTGGGAGTTTTTTTTCAGCTACATAAAAATAAAAAGATAATTTGAGAAGCTATTAAAATGTGTTTTACGTAATAAAAATTACAGAGTTTTCAGTTCTTTTGCTTCTAATTCTTTGAACATAATTTTATACAGTTTACAACAGACTGGAAAGGATCATGTGTTAATTTATCAGTCTAAATCAGATCTAAATTGAAGATCAAGGACCTTATGTTAATTAGAAGAATGTATCTCCAGTACATGATAACAGGTAGGCAATTTCCATCATCTTTCCAAGAATCAGATTATTAGGCTAAGGGGAATTTACAGATATCCCAGTTCTAGAATGGGTGTGAGCAGCTGCTCTGTAATCTCAAAATGCCCTTAATCCTCACTGAAGTTTTACTTCTGTTGCCTTAATTTGATTATGATTTTTTTGCTCTAAACATCAAATGTTAAACAAAGAAGAAAACCTATTTTTGATTAAACAGCACTAAAAAAACAAGAAAATATTTTATGTCTCATTCATTAGCAGAAAAAATGTATGGAGGAATCCCAATCATATTTTAAAAAGCCAAACTAGAAGAAGATCTCTTAAAAAGGCTATGATTAGAGCATGTTACAGAGGAGGACACCTAAAATATAATCCTGAACCTAGAAAAAACTCACCAAATCACGTTCAACCACTGTGAAACCTATTTAATTTTATTCAGCCTGAGAATTAGTTAAACAGAAATGCAACAGGAGATAAAGTATCACACCTTAATTTACTCCAACAAGTAAAGCCTAGTTTTAATAATTCATTATAGCTTGCAGTGAGCTAGTAACTAAGGCGAAACATACTTTAGAACAGCAAGGATGAAGTAGGAACCTTTTATTTTCTTTTTTCATTGGTTACTCTGCAATTGGCTTGTGTCTTTCACTCTAGGGCAGTTTGCTTCGTGACATGAAGGAGTCCATAAACAATATTTGCATTGAATATTCTAATATTTTTTCCAAAATTAGTAAATAACTCTTCAAATGGCATAGAAGGTAGAACATATCTTTCGTGTTCATTGATGAAAATATTTTATCATCTCAAATAGTTGAGGGGCCCACAATAAGATCTAGAGCTGATCAAAAATAAATTTAATATCTTTTTCCTTTGAATCCAAATTTTTACTAGTCTCATAGTAGAAACTCCAAACCATTTTAAAGATACCATTTTTAATGACATAAGAAGCTATGGGGTTTTTACTGTAAGGTAAAGGCACCACTCAGATGAAGCTGTACATGCACTGGTAGAATAGGGAACTAAATTATGGTTTTATTTCCTCCTTGAAGCCTGGAATTTGTTTAATAAGATTTTCCATAAAAGCATTTACTGTGTACATAAAGATAAAAACTTTAAAATCCTTACAGTGCTGCTTTTCTTCGCACATAAAAATAAGACATAAAGAAATGCAGCTTTATGCCAAGTAATGTTGTTAGATGCTTTCTTATTCAGCTCATCTGTGCTATTATGTTAACAAGCATTATGTCTGCAGTGCTGTGCCTTAGAATAACCATAATTGGTGAGATTAAATTGCAAACAAATTCTTATTATCAGTGATTTTTGAACTTGCAAAAGGTCAGGAGAAGGGTTGGGAGAATTTTACTCTCTACCAATGTGCAAAACAGACTGGACATTCCAGGAGGAAAAAAATAAAACATTTATCAAAATAAATAGACTTGCATGTTAAATCTGTAAAAAAGGCTGTAGTTAATTTAAATGTCATTGAGGAACATGGGCTTTTATTAAATTCTCTGTTCAAGAATACTCTAATACCAGCTGCCACTTACAGCTTCTATGAATGACAAAGTAAGGTTTCTTTTATTGCCTACTGCTTTCTCATGCTTTCCTGTTATTTAGTGCTATCTGAGAAAAAATATGTAGTGATAGGATGACAATTTAATCCTAAAACTTATAAAAAATTTTTTCTTCCAAGTTCTTTTTAAAAAATGCAAATTTTTTATAATTCTTTGCTAATTCCAGCACAATAAATTCATCATGTACAGATGCTTATATGGGAGATAAATTCTGTGGGGTTTGTTTTGTTGTTTTGGGCTTTTGGAATTGTTGGTTGTTTTGTTTTGGTTTTTTTTTTTGCTTGTGTTTGTTGGGATTTTTTTCCAGAAAATATTAATATTCTCATCAGACATACTTTGTTGGGGTAGCGATCATGATTTCATACACAAATTATACATTTAAGCATTTAACTGATTAATGGCATTGGAAAATCAGTTACAAGAGTGCACTTCCCAATACTGATAAACTCCTTAGTACCATGTATTGGAACTTTTGCAGCCACCAATCTCAAAAAAAAAAAAAAAGTGCTTATAATCTCCAGTTTACAGATTAGAAAACTGACACAAAATGGTTTATGTGAGCAGAAAGTGGTTTATGTGAGCACCCAGAGCAGACCCACACTTTTACCTCTAATTTTTTTGTGACAATCATCCCTAAATTCACAAGAAGATAACAGCTCAATAAGCATACAGTGTTGCACAACAGCCCCTTTATATTTTAAAACCAGTCATCTAAGTCACATCTCTGATGTAGATGGGAAGCTATTCACAAATAGCACATCAGGGTAAATTACTATCTTAGTAAGAACAAAGTTCTCCTTTTAGGAATAAAATCTTACTCTAAATTAAAAAAA
>VZRF01006813.1:162119-195502 GCA_013396875.1 Vireo altiloquus | reverse complement strand
AAAAAAAAAAGGAAAAAAATTATTCTCCAAGTGTAATTTACGTGGACCAAAATACATTTCTCTAGAATGGAATGTGACACACACAAAAAAAGAGTAGGAATCCAATCTAAAACAAATGTTTTTCACTCAGCCTCCCCATAGACTGGTGTCCAGACCACCAAAACCTCCATGCTTTCACACTGGAGAACAGATCCATCATCTGCAGATGAATCCATATGGTGATAAAACCATATTTGTAATCCTAATCTCAATGATAACATGTTATAAATATGAAATTTTAAGATGCTGTTTAAAATGCTCTGTTACCTTTTCTCAGAATAGGACTAAAGGAAAAACTCTGGTTAGTAAAAGCAGTATTTCACTATGAAACTTCTGACTATTACACAAAGTAAAAAAAAAAATTAAATACACAAACCAATTCTGATTCTTTAATGCTGTCACATAACAAGCTGTTAAATCACTCAAACATCCCCTTAGAAAGCTATCAAAAAGTCCCTCTGATCATTTCACTACATGAAATGAAAGGGGGCAAAAAAACCAGAAACCTTTAAAAATTTGACCCATTTTACAACTGAGTTGACAGTAAAAGTCAGCTAGGGAGGAAATGAGTTTTTACATGGTTCCAGTTTTATGTGGAAAGATAGATAAGTTGCTGATTGCATCAGTGGTTGTATTTATCCTTTAATCAAATGAGAAATTAGAAGCTAACCTTAGTAATTCAGATGCTACTGAATATATTATCTCTTCTTGATATAATCACAGAGAATTTAACTTCAAATTAACTCTTGCAATCCAGGTAATACCTTTTATAAACTTGAACAAACATTTCTTCTCAAAGATAGGCACATTTCTCTACCATTTTTCATTTGAACAATCTTTGCCTGAAAAGAGACATCTTTTGTTTTAGAGGTCACCTGCTCCTGCTGTTTGTTCTGCCCCTGAAGTCATAATCTTCTGCCTGTGACATCACAATTAGTTTCTGCAGAGCTGATTATAGCCACAAACCAAGGATTATGACTTCAGGTGAGAGAGAAGCAGCAGGAACAGACGAGCTCCTGAGGAAAATATTCCCTGCTCATGACTCTGTCCTTAGAAACAAAGTGCACAAAGAAGAAGTTGTGCTCAACTCAAAACAAAATACTTTATGTGAGATGGCAGTAAGAGTTAGGAATTGCCTATTGGTCATATGCATGTAATTATTTTCCAGATAAGTGCTGAAAAGAAAGAAATGGAAAATATACAATAGATAACACCAAGGTTCCCAGAACTACATTTATTTCAGACTTACAAGCCCCAGATTGTCTCATTAGGTATTACTCATAGTACACAGTAGATAAGCAGTGCATTTCACAATACCAGTAAAGATATTGCACCGAAGCACTTATAACCTAGGCTGAATGAAAACAAACAGAACTGTAAACAGGACTAGAGTACAAGATGCCAGGGTAGAAAAAACCAAATTAAATCATTCTGAGGGAGGCTAATATATAGATCTTGAAACTAACAAATGTAGATTTTAGTGTGAATTATTATCTGCTCTGTGTTTAAGAAAAGGGTTATTTTTTATTGCCTGTCAACTTTAACCCATTGAGAAAAGCAGTGTTTTCTGTCTCATAGTGACACCAAGGGGCTTTGGGACTTCACCATTTGCTTGCTGAATTACTTTAAATAAGTCACTCAATGCACCCAGATCTCATTAACTGTTCTGTGAAATGCAGTGCTGCAGCCATGAGAGAAATAAGACCTTCAGATGTCTGTATGTTCTGAATGTCAGAAATATCCATATCTATCTATCTAGTAATTCTCTCACTATAAATATATGCATGAAGGCTTTGGGTCAGGTTCTGTACTGTAAGTTATAGCCTTAGAACCAGCACGCCTACTAAAGTCAAGGATAGAAACTTTATAGATAAAGAAGTGACAGTTACATTGTAACAGAAGTACAGAATGAAAAAATCATTTCCCCTTCTGGTTTTGGATCAAGAAATACATTTCAAAGGCACCAGAAATTATAATTCTTGGTAATAAATTAATTATTTTTTAAAAAAACCCTGTTGTTCAGGAAAAGAGAAAAAAAAATCCCCTTTAGTGAGATTGAAAATAATAACCTTTTTAAAGCTGTAAAAGTTTGCCATGTTGACATACTTTGAAACCTAAAAAAGCTTTCATTTTGACTCTGCAGAAATAGAATATCTGTGCTCGAAAGCTTTTCAGGTATTATTATTTCATAAATTATAATTAATCTTTTTAAGTCTTATCTTGATGAAAGAAGTCAAGCAGCTAAAATTAAGTCCTTAGTCTTTAAAATTTTGACTTGCCCAGAGGATATTCCACTGGGCTCCATACTCAACCCCCTATTGATTTTAATTTATATAAATGATCTGTTGCCTCTCTCACACTGCTGTAGGAGTGCCATGTACACTGGAAAATTAGAGACAGGCTGGTGGTAATGAATTACTAGGCAGACACTTTCCACATGGGCTGCTGCTAAAACTGATTTAATTATTACTTCAAGAAGTTAAAATTCAGGTTTAACTTCAAGTATTGTCCAGGCTGTGGCTGGATGGCTAAGGGAAGTAATACCTATCAGGGCTTACTTGACTACAAATCATGTTTAAATTCAATAGGGAGAAGAAAATAAGTAGACTAGTATCTAGTACAACTAATAATAATGAAGTACCTAATCCAAGTGGAACTAGTTCAGAAAATGTGAAAAAAGGCTGAGGTCAGTGCTAAGGTGCACGAGTTTGAAACAAGAAGAAATTAAATGCACCATTTTGGCTGCTTCTGACATTCAGAAATACATTTCCATTTTTCTCTGACTTATATCTGGGCAGAAGGCCTGTACATTTAAATCTTTCACATGTCTCTAAAAACATAGGTGGTGTGCAATTTTTACAGAAGTTCTCATCAAACTATTGAAATTTAACTTGGGCAAGCTGGCTTTTTTCTCAGTCTCTGATAGCTAGATCTGCAAGAGCTCTGTGTGAGGTCGACTGGGATTACAAATGAGGCCAGCCACTCTTCTGAAAGGCTTAAAAATATACTTCTAAATTCTCATGCTCTGCTATTGCACATGGCACTTGTAGTTTCATCTTTAGCTGCTCTGAAGTTTCCTGCAGAGTGTTTTGAAGTTTGTAATTTCTGGTGGCACACAAAAGGAGGGGACTTGTGAATTACTGCATGTTGGCCTGTGATTCCCTCAGCCATGTGACCTCACAGTCCATTAAAAGAAGACAATATTTAATTGTGCAAATACCTACTGTACCATTTGAGCTACTACTTGAGTCTCAGCTAGAGGCCAGTTTACCTGGGACTACAGAACACTGTTCAAGCAGGAGGCTCAGCTGAAAACTCATCAAGTACTTGGAAGTCTATGAGGAGTTACAGACAAGGAGCTGGTAAGAAATCCTTCTTAAAATGTATCGGAAAATTTCCATTGTAAACTCCACTGACCATCCTGGTATGCATAAGGAGACTGCTGAGAAAGCTGAAAGATACTTAAAGATTGCTAAATTAAAACCTTTACAAAGACAAGAAAAGGGATTGTTCTCAAGGGATTATAAACTAAGAAGCACTGAATATGATACTTTACAAATGCATCCAGAAGTTAGAAAAGTTATTTTGAAGTTCTAACACTTCCACATTTGAAAGATGCTGGAAGGCAGGGTTTCTTGAAGGCAAGGTCTTGGTGTGTCTGTCTGTTTTATTGGTGTCTCCTGCATATTAATACCTACTGACAGGAAAAAAAAAAAAAGGCAGATGTCAAAGGGAAAAATTCCCCAATCTAAAAAGAACAGGGGTGTTTCTCAATATGTACATATCTTGTTGAATATGCAGATGCTCCAATTTTATTTGTAACTATGACAATCCCTAATATCTCATAATGCCCACAGTGGAGAAAAGGCTCCCTCTATGAGGTCACCTTTGCAAACCCCAGCTGTGAATCTCCTCCTTGTTGCAACCCACATGTGCTGGATACTCTCTGCTCATCTCTTTCTAGAAAAGGCAGAGCTATGATGTTGTGGAGAAACTTCTTGCAGGGTCAAACCAGGTTTGACTACTGTTGTTTCCATCTTCCAGTTCTGAAGTCACTTCCCACTGTTAAAAATTTTTGTTCTTTTATATTTAATTTCATTTTATATGTCAGCTAACTCTTTGCTTTTGATATCAATTTGGTTACTCTTTAATCAAGTTGATGGTCATCTTAAGTAAATGCCACCATTGCTGATTCTCTCACAGTATTATCAATTTTGGCTAAAATCCTCTTACTCAGAGGTAGATAATAAGGTAGTTTATTCACATCAACAGTTTATACTCACACTCTTCCCCTATTAGCTGCTGCTATCCAGGCCATGTCACCACGGACAGGCCATTTGGACTGCCCCAAAGTACTAAACTCCCTGAGTATTGCCAGGAATTCCCCATCTGATCTTGCAGCACAGATCCTGTTGTGTCCCACTGGAACTGGTATATGCCTCCTACACCATAAACCCTTGAGATCTACGCTGTAGGTTTATTTGATAAGTCAGAAAATTCGTCCTTTCTAGGAAGTACTTGATTTTCCTCTTGATTTGAGCCAGAACCTCATCTGTATTGGCCTGTCCTGGGAAACCCAAAATATTACTGTATTCTAATAGATATGTTTTTAAATTCCAGGCTCTTTTTGTTTTGTACTTGCTCACTTTTGGTTGTTCGTTGTGGGAAGAAGGAGTTTTTGTAATTGTGTTTGGCCGTTTTCTGGGTTTTTTTCTTTCTCTCTTCGCTATCTCTCAGCACACATAGTCGGGAGAAGGGGGAGGGCTGCATCCATGTGTGTCTCCCCACACACACCGTTGTCCTCATCCTTGGAGGATGCCAGCTTGGAGGAGGGGTTTCTCCACAAGTTTTAGTTTCTCTTCGTTGCCAGGGGATCCTCAAAATTTCAGCAAATTTGTAACTAGTGCTATTACCATTATTTTTCTTGGCTGTTGCTATTTTGGTCTTTGAGTAAACTGTGGGGTTTTTTCCACTTACATCTACTCCTATTTTTCTCTCCTTATTGGTGGAAAGGCATTAGTAAAATGACACAGCATGGCAGTCATTGAGCCGCGTAGCACATCTTTCCTGGAGGGTGTCCTTCACCGGGCACTCCAGCGCAGCCACTCAGGCTCACGGCAGGCACATGGACACAGCAGGCACATGGACACGGCAGGCACACGGACATGGCAGGCACATGGACACAGCAGGCACACGGACATGGCAGGCACATGGACACAGCAGGCACACGGACATGGCAGGCACATGGACACAGCAGGCACACGGACACGGCAGGCACTCGGACACGCTCGTGCAGCTGGGTGCACCCAAACACTCTCCCACCAGGATAGCTCAGAAGCTCAGCGTCGCTCAGGGACAAAGACGTGGAAGGGAGTCCTGGTTTGGAGATCCAAGGGTCTATTCCAATGGGGGATCCAACAACAAAGAAGCCAAGGAACAAAGGAGGGCCTACAGGTTTTATCTGGGCATGGGAACCGATGGGAAGGGGGCAAAGGGGAGGAGTAAAGGTGGGGTTGGGGTACACAGTCCAATGGGGGTACAAAGAGGAGGGGCTAAAGGGGTAGCAAGGAATGGAGAACCTTCTAGAATGGGATACATCTAGGGGAGGAAGGGCAGGAGAGCAGGTGGGGGATTAATGGGTTAACTGAACAGTGGGATTAAAGACAGAACCGCACTGCCTTGTAGGGAAAGCCTTCTCCTCGCTACAGCCTGGGGGCAGGTTGTCCTAGACCTCCAAACTGCCCACCAGCAGCTTGCTGGTTCAGGCAGTGCGGGTTCTCTGCTGCTCAAGCCCCAGGCTGGGCCACTGCAGCAGCTAAAACTAAAGGGACAGTAAATAATTTTAGATCGTCTGTCTCTTAAATTGTCTTTAAACCAAGACATTTCTCTTTTTTATTTGGAGAAACCAGAAAACTGAAAGTTTAATACTTCAGAGTAATCAATAAAACTGTGGAATACCTTGCCTGAGTTGAAAATTAATAAATTGAGGAATGGTATTCTCTGCTCTGTCAATGCCAAGGGATTTGTATTCCAAAGATTTCATTTCACCAGTGTCATGTAGATCTTGAACAGACGTTTCACACCACTCATCACTTTCAGAGACAGAGAAGCTGCTGTACATCAAAGTCTTTAATGACACCAGTGACACATCTCGAATGAAGAGTCCCCCATGTTTATCCTTAAGGATGTCAGTATTATTTCTCCATTTCTAAGTATTCAGGCTTGTTTGTGGGTTACAAGAGCAATATCTTCAATTGCATGAAGATGCCTTTAAACCCAGGGACATAGGATTATAAGAGGGATCCTGGATCATCAAGTGCAGTCTCCCTAACATTGATAATATGTACACAATTTACCTGACTTCACATATAATTCAGGCTCCACTTTAGAGACAGGGTTTCCTCTCATCACATCAGCTTAGAGACCTGGGTTTTTTTGTTTTCCAGATGCTTTTTCCTAGTTTTAATTATTATTTTAGTTTAGAGTTTGAATGTTTGTACCTATCACCACTTTATATCCATTTCTTCCTATAGCATTATCTTTCAGATAGAGAAAATAGGTGTTTTTCCTAGTACATATAAAATTGATGTGTTTTTAAAGTGGAAATATTTTTCCATATAAACTTTAATTTTCTGCCCTTCAGTTTTCCCTAATAAGAAAAATTTTCCAGCTTTTTAGTTACCAATGTGGGCCTTGTAAATCTGTCTATTAAACAAAAACAGTAACTGTTTTTATTTAGTACTTCAGAATAGCAGACACATTATAAATGAGATTCTGTGTGAAGTCTCATTGGTGACGGTGGCTCCTGGAAATATGTCCTCTAGTATAAGGGTCACATTGGATTTTCCCATCAGTGTCTGTACTCATATTGTGAATAAATAAATAGTCTTTTAAGCAGATGTACTTCCTGGTTGACAAATTTCTAGCTTTGATATAAATTTATCTCTGAAATAAATCTTTTATCTTTCTTTGTGGCAGAGAGATTCTGTAAGACACATACTTACAAAGAATGATACTTTATGATACCATGCCTTGTAAAATGCGTAGTTTTGTTGTTTAGGTTTTTTTTAAATTTTCTGTTTTATAGCAGCAGTTTGCTGAATATTTTTGACAAAAAGATCCTAATCATAGTATTTGTTGATGTTGATGTTAACTATCTTTCCTCCTCTCTGCCACTTTTCTTTATGGTGATTATCATATTTTCTCTTTTCCTTTATGGTCATCTGAATGCTATTTTTGTTTTTTTCTTTTAAATCCAGACACATGTCCTGGTAACAATTTGCCCCTTCTTACCTCCTCTCCATCATGACCTCCAACTCTTATCTGCACATGATCCCTTCCAGTTTTCACCCGTGCCCTTCTGCAAAACTTTCACAGGTGAATGCTGGTGCTTCAATGAGCTGAGAGGAAGCTGTTGAGGACAACTCCTTCACTGCACCCTGCAGATTCTGCAGCCAGGTTGTCTCACCATCTCCCATGCTCTTCAGCCCATCTGGCTCAGCAGCTGCCCTCAAGTAAACAACACACAGTTGAAAAAAGTCCTCTGTGCATTTTCCTATACTTTCTCAGCACGTTGCTGCCTTATTGGGTATTTTTTATGTTTTCTTGGGTCAGTCATGCCTTCATTTTGGTCTGTCATTCATCAGCTGTTCTTCCTATGTCACTGAAGGCAGAGACCTGTCCTCCAATCTGAGCATTATCCAGATTTCTAGCTGTATGCACAATACACATTGTCATAATAACATAAATTAAGAAGTTCAAAAACTAGCATATACATCAAGAAGCTTGAGATTTGAAACATATCATGCACCAAGGGATTAATTTCATGCTTTTGAAAGTCAGTCTCTAATTTTGATTTGACAAGTACTGGGTTTTTTTGGCAAGCTGTTGTTCTAGAAGTAACATGTATTATAATAACTTACAATGAATGCAGATATTCCTATCTGACAAGATTTACAGAGAACTGCAGATTTGAAGACAACTTATTTCACATTTTATGACTAAATATCCAGCTTCGTGGGATTTTTTTAAAATGTTTCTAAGAACTGCCAGGTTATTTCTTAATAAACTGGATTATTAAATACAATATTGATTATTTTCCTTTGTATTTTATGAGTTATGTGTAAAATCTAGCTGTATTTTTTCTGCCTAAAGACTTCCACCTTCTAGATACTTTGAAATTTTAGCGTTCAGCTAATTTGGATAGTATCTCTTCCAGAGAAAGGATAATACATTTTTTAAGTTTCACTTTTCTTGTTCTTCATCTCAAACTGAATTAGACAAGTGAGTCTGGTCTCAAAATATTAAAGTTGTTCTGCACAGGGCTGGTAAGCCAAGTCACAAAGAGAATTTACGTATATCTTTTAAATACTTTTCTTCTTAGATTTCACCAAACATTTACTCTAAGTTCAGGAAATGAGTAGATAGATTTGACATTTGAATCCATATTTTAAGTTCCTTACATCACAGCCTGTACAGCAAATACTTCTCTCTAGATTTGTTTGCATACCTTGTTAGCATACCTTGTTTGCTATGTTTATGAGAAAGAGCCCAAGAACCACTTGTCAAATACCCAGCAAGTTTAAGATAAAGAACCCAAACCTAAAGAGGAAAAAAAAAACCAAGCACCTTCGACTGAATTTCAGCTTCACATGACACAATAAATAACTGGCCAAAGTTAATATATCAGAAATGCAATTACAAACATCATGAACATGCATATTGACTTTATAAAACAGATGCATTCCTCCAGACCATCCAAAGAGGTAACATGAGAGGCTGGTTTGTGATGCTTCATCTCATTACTCCACATCTGCAGGGTTTCTTTGAGTTCCTCTGCTTCTCATCTCTGAGTTCTTCTGCTTTCCTGCATTTCTTGAACCTTCTCAGATCTATCAGTACTTCCAAACTCTGCTGGGTGCCCTCACTGCTGCATCATGATTCTTGTCTGGCTGATACATTTCCAGGGTAAGAGCTTTAGGAAGATGCAAGCCAAAAAATGCAGAAAGGAGTGAGACAAGCAAGACACAGGATTCTCAAGGCAACACTCAGTTTTCAAATTAATTTCAGCAATAACAGCTCAGAAAAAAAAGGTTTTTATTTCCATGGATTTAACCCCATGATTTTTTAAAACTAGTTTGTCAAAACTAAAATTGCTCAACGAGACTCTTAAAATATTTACTTTTAGATTATATATACTGTTCAAAGTGAGGAAAATATTTGCTAAACTACATTTACAATACATTTTAATTTCAGAATCCTAAACATATTCCAAAATATATTTAAAATTACTATGACTTTTGAGATGCTTAGATACTAAAAAGGAAATAATTGGATATACAGTCAAGTAGAGGAAGACAGAACTCAGATATCAGAGAAGGAAAACATGAGACAGAGGATATTCCAATATTCTGAAATGTCAAATATTTTTAAAGAAATTATCTAATAACAATTTGTAAAATGATTACAAAAATATATAATTTGGAAATATTTTGTCATGTTTGAACAACTTCTAAATTTGTGTTAATAAATATTCATAATAATATATTATAATTAGTATATGTAAACAGAACTATTTTTTAATATTTTAAATATTTTTGTGATTAAGAAATTTTGTCCCTTCAAATAAAATTAACTTCTCTGATATCAGACAAAAAAAACCAAACCCTTATAAGTCTTAGTTAATTAATCAAATCTCTCAAATAATTAATATACTGTAATGGACTGAAGAATACTATCAATAAGTATTATCTCGAAAATTCAAAAACATTATTTGGGAAAAAAATCACATCTGAAGATATCTTTTAAAATTCATGTCAGCTTTCATGAATATGAAAGATGGTCTGATTTCAGCCTATCAATCATTCTTTGTGAATTATCCATCCCCCTTTCATTGTGAGGGACACATCTACTGACAGATGAGGAATGATTCCAACTCAATTTCTCTGTCTGGGCTAGAAGGAAGTTTAAACACAGAGCTATATTGAATCTTTATGATTCTTACACATGATGTAGGAATCATAAATCACTTAGCAGGGAAAAGAAACTGTATCTATCCTATGAACCCTGGCAAGCATTATAAAGATGGAGTTTCTAAATAAAATCAAAGATAGTTACCCTAGCAGCAACCCTAAGAAGCCACGATCTTTGTTTTGGTCATGATTTTATCAATATATACTTCTGTCATCTTAGTATTTCTAATTAAAATTCTTGAGTTCTGTATCACTGCCCCCACCTCAAAACATGAGTAGTTTCGATCCTGCTGTCTACCTTGTTAAAGTTTGCATAAATGCAATATTCATATCTTTTTTAAGT
Source organism: Vireo altiloquus (assembly GCA_013396875.1). NCBI lineage: Eukaryota > Metazoa > Chordata > Aves > Passeriformes > Vireonidae > Vireo > Vireo altiloquus. The sequence continues at coordinate 185,149 of VZRF01006813.1, read as the reverse complement.
GTATTTTGTCAAATGGGCCAAGCTGAAGCAAATGGGGTTTTTTTGCTTGTTTGGGAGGGAATTAACCAGAGGCATCAAAGTTTAATTTTATACTTCTTATTTGTGTTTTCTGTTTATTTTCACTCAGTTGAAGACCTTAAGAGTGGTTATATTTCTAACCTCACTACACTTATCAGTGCTATACTAAGTCCCATGAAAACAGCATAGGAAAGCTTAAAGATTTCTTTTAGCAATACAGAGGAATTTAGCCATCACAGCCAGCACAAAGTTTCTTTCATCATCATTTGCCATTCCAAAGGACAAAAACACAAAAGTACACCAATGAATCTCTCATATTACATGTAGTGTTTTATCTTGCTTAGCAACATTTAGTAAAGATATCTGTCATGGCTTTTGTATAACATATAGTTAAGCCCTAAAGTCTGTCTGATTTGGTGGGTTACTCTCGTTATTCCTGATGCTTCATGTATTATGCTTGCATCCACAAAGGAATCTAATGTATTCAGTTAGAGCTGAGATGACTTTGGGGTAACAAAATGCAAATGAAATAAAAAATTGAAGGAAGGAAATTGAGACGTGGCAAAACCAGGAAATGAAAAATACACAAAATGCTTACTATGATAAAATTCTGTTCAGCTCCAGAATTACACTGTATTTACACTGTAACTAAAAGATACAAGATTAAGTATTTGGACTATTTCAGAGGAGGCAGGCTGTGCTTGATTTGATTTACAGATGTATAAAGAAATTCAAAACTTTGATAAGAATTATCATGTTGCACCACTGTTTGACTTACAATGAATAGGCATAATTTCAGTTCATGGAATCATAGAATCATACAATATCCTGAGTTGGAAGGGATTGAAATAAAAGATCTACAATTAAACATAGTATCTAAAATACTACTAATTTCAACCGATTACTTCATAATTACTTACAGATTACTGCAATTGAAAATCCCTGTAGAGCAGGTAAAATTAATTCTGTTTTTTCCTCTCAAACTTTGGGATAAAGTGACCTGTAGATATAGGCTGTTTTCTCAAGTTTATCTTCTTTATTTCAAAATTTAATGCCCAGGAAAGCAACCTGCCAAATCGAGAAGAAAAAATTACTTTCAGTATTTTGATGGTTTCATCCTAAGTTACACAAAGATAAATAAATATGCAGAGGCAGATTTCCAGTTTTACTGGAGCAGCAGAGAGGAAGCTATAATGTCTAGCTTGAAGATGTTAGACACAATATTAAGTTTTTTGCCTTGGTAGACTACAATCTAAATAAAAAAGTTAATGAAATTGGAAATATCGATTTAAATTTAAAAAAATGTTTTGTTTAGTTTCATTTTGTATTGATGAATTTATTTCACCTTTTGTTTACAATGGCTCAACAAGTGCAATCCAAAATTATATGTCTTAGTTATTCATACTTAGACAAAATTAATTAATCTCAGTTCTTTGTTGATTTAAAGATTTCTTTTCAGAGGAGTAGCAGAATTATTGCAGACCTTTCTCTTGTAGTAGCAGTCACATTAAACTACTAGTGCCCCAGTGAATTCCAGGATTTTCCTGTCATGTTATATACAGAAGCTGTACTGAATATAAACAATTCAAACAGCTTGACAAAGATACTAAGGAGGAATGTAAAGCAAAAAGACTGCTATCTTAATTGCCTACTCTTAAATATTAAGCTTCCTTAGTTTGAGTTATACTGAGGGTGTTTAAAATAAGTCAGGTCTAATTATGTTCCACTTTATTAACAGCTATTTTATCCTGATGGCATTTACATGCAAGGGGATCAGAAGGACAAATGGTTTCACTTATTTATACAACTTGATGGAACATTCCACATCTCACATCACGTTTCATAGCATTTCTTAAGCAATAGGAAGATAAAAGCTTGAAATATGTTTCTCATCTTTTCACCAGTCAAAGTTTTCACAAACTTGAGGCTTTGCAGATTAAAATGCAAGTACATCTGCACACCAAATGGAGCAGCTGTGATCAAATGAAGATGTTTAAGTACTTTATAAATATAGCCATATATACAATACTTTTAAACTTTGTTATATTGTACTAAAAGCTCTTGATTTGATCACAGATGTTCCATGAAAGATGGCATGTTCCTCGTTGGAAATACATAGATATAATACTCCATACACACAGCATTTATACTCACAACAGCATGTAACATATAACTTAGAGGAGGCAGAACAATGATCTACACCACCAGTGGCATAAAGGTGAAACTGAACTGATGCCAGGGCAAAATGGTGAAGATATATACCCTATTTACAATGCTTTGGAAACTTTTTTATTTTATATTCAGCATTTCTGTTCCTGGCAGTAATATTATCTCTGATGTTTCAGTATGGATAATGATCCTACCATGCCCTGCCCTGCTAAACTTTATGAAGTAGAAACTCATGTGAATGTTTCAACAACATTCTTGGAAGAAGAAAAAAATAAAAAATGTCATTGTTTTGCAGCATTTATCATTAAATACTTTTCAAGCCCCTATCTTAGGAAATCAGATAGAATAAGGTCCATAAGGAGAGTTTTTGATACAGGTTTTGAGAAACTCAGCAAAAGTGGGATTCATCTCATCTCAATGTAGCTAGGAAAAGACATTTAATTAAGTCATATCTGTAATGGAGTCAGTGAAGAGCAAATGACTCCCAGTCAGTGTGCCTTTATTAAGGATAATCAATTATTCTCTCATGAAAAGTACTATGGCAAAGTCTGTACAGGCTTAAGATCAAGATCAAATGAAAGTTCATGTTCCCTGAAAATAGTAAACCTAAATTGGTTTATAGCTTGAAGATTCTCATCTACCAGGAGATCCCCTTTGAATTTATTATTGTGAGATGCTGGAAACAACATTATTTTCAAGATTTTCAAAAATCATAGTATATTTTAAGAATGTGGGTAATTTTTTATTTTCATCTCTAATGACCTGGTTTACCATTAACATTATAAGGCTCATCTACATAATCTTTTGCAAGCAGATGTAAGTTCATTTCATGTTTGATTGAAGCCAGATAGACATACATCAGTGCTATGTCTCATCCAGTGCTACAGCTTAAAAACTTTCACAGTTCCTGAACACCAGGGTGAATATAAAAGAGAAACATCTTTGTAGAAAATGCTAGTCAATGCCATATTGTACAGGTGGGAAGTCAGAGGGGGTACTAGCACCATAAGGAAGAAAAAGGGAATAAAAGACAGCTAAAAAGAAAAGATGACTAAAGGATAGTATTTTGTAAACTGTGAATTTTGCCACATCCTCTTAGCAGTCAGAATATTTTAAAAGAATAGTTAGTTTGGCATCATTCTACTTTATGGAATCATACAGTGTTTTGTGCTGGAAGGGACCTTTAAAGGCCATCTAGTCCAACTACCCTGCAATGAGCATGGACATCTTCCACTAGATCAAGTTGCTCACTGCCACATCCAGCTTGGTCTGGAACACTTCCAGGGATGGGTCAGACATAAATTCTCTGGGAACTTGTGCCAGTGGTTCATCGTCCTCATCATAAATAATTTCTTCCTTTTATCTATTCTGAATCTACGCTCTTCTAGTTTAAAACCATTATCCCCTGTCCTACTGTAGTAGGTCTTGCTAAAATGTTTGTCCCTATCTTTCTTATAAGACTTCTTTAAGTACACAAAGGTCACAATAAAGTCTCCCTGGGGCCTTCTCTTCTTCAGGCTGAACAACCCCAGCTCACTTAGCTCTCCTCAGAGGAGATTGTTCCATCCCTCTAATCATCTTATGATCCTTTGCTGGAATTGCTCCAACGTGTCAACATCCTTCCTGTGCTGAGGAGCCCAGAGCTCAGTGTGGCTTGTGGGGTTGTGGAGTCTCACCAGAGCAGATTAGAGGGGCAGAATCCCCTCCCTTGCCCTGTTGCCCACACTGATTTGGATGCAGCCCAGGATACAATTGGCTTTCTGGGCTGTGAGCTCACATTGCCAGCTCTTGTCCAGGTTTTCATTTACCATACCCCCTAGTTCTCCACAGGGCTGCTGTCAAATTCCTCACAGGAGATCCAGACTTCATTCCAGCACAATCTCTGGTACTACCTTTAGACGTGACATCATAATTAGAGTAATCCTATGGGACGTCACAGGCCCTCAACACTAACTGGAACAGAATTAGTAGTACATTCCAGGAAGTTTTGAGCTTTTGGGAGAAACTTAAATTGTTAATGGCTTAAACATTGCTAAAATCATCAAAGAGCTTTTCCCCATTATAGTAAACTGCAAAGAAGCAGCTGTTCATCTGCGACCTTCCCCAAATATACCTATTAACTGGAATTTGGATTGTGATGGGAAATTCAGATAAGATTAAGGGGGGTACTATTGTCCAGTCATCCCAGGTCTGAGGAGAAGAATGTATCCACAAATGGTACCAGAATAGACTAGAATGCTGCTGGCTCAAACATTGAGGCTGTGTGCTGCAAAGTAACCTCTCAGGTGCAGAGGGAAAGCACAGCCAACAGGCTACAAGATGGGTGTTGAACAAGGTAAGGAAATAGGCAAACCCTTCCAGACAGCTAATGTCTCTTTGTCCTTACTCAAGGGAACTCAGCTGTGATAAATCCCCTGCTAGGGAAGTACTGGCACAATCACACACAGCCTGAAGGTGCTCATCTCTGCTGACGGGCCATCATGGCCCATCGTGGACTCAACTGCAGTGGGTTAATAGGCAGCTCTAAAGACTTAGACCATCAAAGCCTGCCACAGTATCCAGTGACTCACAGCATTACATCATCCAGTGTAAACCAGGCTGCCTTAAGGGCGGTACTGGGAGCTCCCAGCTGAATCTGAGGGCATATAAACCAAAGGGTGGGTGAATATTCCCCTGCATTGCCACCACTCCAACTCCAACCAAGACTTCAGCTACCACTTCTGACCAACAGATGTTGAAATTGCAGTAACCAAGTCTGAGACCTAGGGGTGGTGAGATCTTTCTACTCTTATGCTTTCTTTCTATTTCTTTTCCTTACAAATTTTCTTCAATATTATTTTTATATTGCTATATTACTAAAGATAATAACAACTAAAATGGCCACATACTTGTTTTCCTTTGCAATCCATTTGTTCTAAAATAAGCACATATATATACCTACAAACACTGGTCATTCAGTATCATTTCACTCTAATCCACACCAAGATATTGATGCCTTAGGTTTTAACTTTTATATTTTTCAAATCCTGCCCTGCCCAGTGTAACTCTGAAGTTTCCTGTAGCTTGTTAAGTGCTGTTCTCTTATGCTAAGATACACATAACAAAGCCTCTCTAGCTTGTTCTCCAAGGACACCCAGACAATCCTAGGCTGAAAAACTGTAAACCATCATCTTGGGGAGAGGAAGGCAAGCTTGGCGAAATTCCATCATTGGCTGAGTTCTGGTTGGTGAATTTATGCTGATATAAGAGTGTGAAGAACTCGTGACCTGTCGTCCATTTTGGGATCCACTGAGGCAGGACCCTCTGGAGCCCAAAAGTGTACATCTGAAAACCTTTTAAATAAATGCCTCCTTTTTTCCTGTCTAGTCTCTGTTTCTAGGTAGCCATTTGAGGCATCAGTATCTATTGACAAGAACTTCAATTACTGTTGTCTTCTGGGGTGGGTCATAACTTGTTGCCACAAGATTTTTCTGACTCTTCGGTTCTTATACTTCTCCTTATTGACGTTCTATTATTTCATATATAGACTTGCAGGAAATACTGTTGTTATATTATCTATATATTAATAAAGATTTTGAGAGTATCTTCTAATGTATTTTTATTTGTTGTAGTTGCAGTTGATAGTGTTGGGTAATAGTGATAGAATAATTTTGGTTATTTGAATAGATTATAGCTATCTTAAAATTATATGCAAGGTACCCTAACACAAAATCTACTGACATGTTCTGGCCACCTATAGGTGTTGTGACAAATTATGATAGAAAATATGTTCTTAATAAAACAGTAGCAGTTGCTAGTTGACTCAAATGGCTTGTTAAAGATGTTAATAGGGCAATAGAGTAAATATAGCTGCTAATGACATAAAGGGGGGCATAAATGGGTCTAGCATATGGTGCTAGACGGAATAAATATCACAATACACAGTAGAGATGTATCAACAAGGATTTATGGTATTTTAGGGGTTTATGTTTAGGGTGTACTAAACCTAAGGTGCTCAGGAGACTGCAGTCTGGGACCTTTTCCCTCAAAGTGCTTCCTTAGCATTGGCTCTATCCTTCTCTCAAAACCTTTGGTTATTTTCTAGTACTGATGGTAGGTCCTCACCTACCATAGCTTTTGTATCAACTCTACTTCATACAATTATATGCAAATTGTATGAAATTTGTCTTTGTAAGTAAATTGTATTTGGACATCAGCTGTTGTCATTGGACAAATCTGCTAGGAACTGCTATGGTGCAAAGACAGAAAGAATATAGTGGACCAATATTATTCTAGCATTATTTGTATTTACTTACTACCAGAAGATAACACTTAAAATAATCATCTACACTCAGTTAAGCTTTGTTACTTTATATCTCAAACACAGGAGAATAGAGATGTTTGCATCTCTCTATTTTAAATATCTATGGTGTCAGAAAAATCTTATCTTTTTAGCATATTCTTTTCAATCTCTAGCCATAGAAATATAATCTGCCTAATTAAATTAGCTCAAACCACATATTTAATAATCTCAGAAATAATAATGAAATACTTGTCTGAAGTCATGTCTTCCTGCCTGTTTGTCAAACAATCCACTATTAAACAGTACTGATAAACATTCCAATAATCTCTTCAGGTACTGTGTTAATAAAACATAGAGAATTGTTCTGCATCTTTCATGGAGTCTCCAGGTGGTGTGAGTAGATTTATTTAACTAGAATTTCATATGAATCTCTACAAATCAAACAACCAGTTTTCAAAATAATCCATATACACTTAGCACACCACCCCAAACTGACACACAACTCTGGTAACAACTATTCATAGACCCAATATTGGGTTCCAATAGTTTTCAATTTCATTGCTCAATTTTTCCTTGGTATTTTTGAATTTTGTCATGGTTTCCACAGATAATAAATCACTTAAAATTCAGTAAAATAATTATTATTATAAAAAGTGTCCTAGAATTCACCAGATGGTTCCTGTCTCATTTTTCCTGTCTTCATACCTAGCCAATCACCATGATTATCATTCAAATTCTTTATTTCATTGTATCATAAGGCAGTATAAAATTTGTTAAAATTATCTTAGGTGCTGTGTAGTGTATGAAAAAGTGATGTATGTGCTAGGTGTACAAGGCACACTTACAGAATTTCATTCAGTTTTGGCTTTTACATGGTTAACAAGGTCTCCTTTGATATTAATAAACTATCATCTTCCTGATGTAGACTTTTCAGGAAAGAGCATAATTGCACAGAAATGCTCCAGAAAATCATTTGCACTTGTTATGTAAAGAGGAAGACCATGAGTGAGTGACCTTTCTAAAAAAATGAAGATTTGTTCCAGCTTTTAAGTAGATGCACATGGTAGATAAATGCTTTTCTCTTTGGCCATTATCCATGGAATATCAGGGCCGATAAAATACACAGTGGATTTATTATTAGCTGCCAGAATAAAGTGCTCAAAGACTGCCTACAAGCACCACTGCACTGTTGCCAACATTTGAGGGGGCCTCCAGACTCCATGATTCACTATGAGGCTCAAATTACCTATATTGCCACCCTGGCCACATAACTGTCCTCCTAGATTCTCACTGAATTTGATATTTGGTTTAAAAATGCAAAATTTCTCAACATAATTTCTTCCAGAATCACAGCTGGACTCCTTCTTGAGTTTGCATTTGTAATGAACATATTTTACTTGGGCTTTCAAGCGTGAATCAGACTGATTCCTTCAGGAGAAATACCTTTATGTGTCTATATATATATATATATGATTAACCGAATAGGGAGTGTGCCTCTGTCCTTTTTCTGTCAAATGGCACACTAATGTAGTAAAGTAATACAAATAACTGGCTATAAGGAGGGTACATTTCAGAGCTGGAAGTCTGAGATTTGCCCTCATTTTCAGAAATTTGTATTCTATCATGATTAATAATTATTATAATAGTAGTCAATGAGAGACATAATCATTCAACATGCCAATTAAAATGTGTAATTCTTTCAGACCCGTTTTACAAATTTATAAACACTTACATGTGCTTCTGAATAACTGTTTACAGGAACCAAAAAAATCTGTCATGTAAAATGTAAGGACTAAAAACCTTTGGGAGGCCTATCCCACAAAATGTTACCCGTTCTCTGAATAATAGTCAGAGATAAAAGAATAGCAGGAATGTATGCCTGTGGTTGTCCTACAGTAAAATCATAGAGTGAGATATTGTTCCCAGTGAAATCCACATCTCACTTTGTAGAAATACTGTGAAATAAAAAAAAAGACATAAAAATACAAATTATTATGGAGGAAATAGTATTATTTTGCTTCAAAAGATGGGGCAGATCTTATACAAAAGTTCAGAATAAGTGATCCTAATTATCCCTTTCTGATTTTAATTTATTTAAGGGTGAGAAGATGACTTTTTAACTTATAAAAAATGTGAGTAGAAAAATAATTCAGAAATAAACCTTAGATTCTGAAATTTTAGTAGCACATAAGAACTTCAATCAGGGTTAATTTAATGAACATATCTCACTTGTACTCAAGTCTTATCAGTTGTCAGTGTATCTTTCTAATTGTCCTTTTCTCCTTTTCCTATTTTATCTCTAATTTATGCCTAGAGTAGCCCTTTTGTCCTCATTCAAGTGAAAATCACGCTCATACCAAAAGTCTTGAAGGAAAGCCTGTATTTATGAACCACCTTACACAATTTCAAGATGAAAGATTTTTAAATTATCTTTAGATAAACATTTCAGTAGAGTTTCTGAGTTGGAGCAAGTCTGTATAGCTCCATTAATTTCAGTGAAGTAATGTCTCTAAGTCTACCAAGGATCTGGACTGCAGGTTTCTGTAAATTTGAATTATATTCATCCTTGAGTCTTTGAACTTTATCTCAGACTACATAACTGTATAAACTCTACAAGTGACTCTTTTTAGAAACAAGGAATATTTTACTGAGGTTTACAGAAACGATGACATATCTTCAAGAACATGTAGTTTAAATAACTGATATAAAATATGTTTTAAATCATAGCAATGCCTTGTAAAATGCTGAACCCATAGTGCTCAGTTCTGCTCTGAACGAACTTCAAACAAATTTGTGGCTTTTTGAAAATACATTAAAGATAGAAGCTACCTAATTCTCTGGGGATTACAACATGCAAGACTAGGAAGTTTTGAGTCTAAAGACATGGGGAATAACTTCCAGTGTTGCAAAAATGTGTCATAAGGTTGTCATTGTCATCATAAAGTGTCTTCACCAGGATTTGCTGGAATTCCAGTATATAATTCCAGTATATAATTCAGTATAAGTGAGCATATTATTTCCACAAATGAGGGATTCATATATTTTTTGATCATAGATGTGAATCTGCACATTTCTTGAAGTCCTGTGATTTTGCAGTACAAAAAGGAGGAGTTTTTTCCCCTAAGAGCTTTATGGTTGTAAGCATATTATCCTACATCCTGTCCCTCACTAGTGAAGTGCCTCACAAATACTTTTTTCCATTGTCAGTTTGTCGTTTCCTACCTTGATCCAGGGTTAAAGTACCAAAACACTCATAAAAACCCAAATACCAGCCTCCAGCAAATCCCTGCCTACCAAACACTGAATGAATAGTTTTAAATGTTAAGGAAAAAAAATTGTTCATAAGCATTAGTTTTAAACAGAACATTTGGTTAGGGATTTTGCCTATTAGAAACATTTAAAGTTTTTTTCAGGAGAGGGAATATTGGAAGCAGGGGTGTCACATTTTTTACAATCCAAGGTGCTAGGTGTCTTCAGGGGGTGCATGATTAGCAGGAGCTTAAAGCTACGTTCTGCCCTCGATCCACATGAGGAACCAGCACTCACATCAAGAGCATACACAGACCTCAGGCAGTTTATGGCCTGCAGTTAGGAATGACATCCTAAACCTTTCCTGAACGTAATGTCAAACACACTGCAGTGATATTGATTAACCTAATTTTTCTGTGCTTTCCGCTCTTGCTGTGGTGATAAACTGCACTATTACAAGCTGACACAAAGCCTGAAACTGCATTTAGAGTAATGAATGCCTTTTCATGACACAAAAGGGGCGAACCAAAGAAGTATTTAGCCTGAATTAGTGGCGAGGACAGGAAATAGTCAGGTAATGTGTTTCTCCTAAACTGCTACTTCTGTCTTGAAGAATGATCCCTTTTCCCCTCTTTTCGCAGTTCTTTTTGCTTGTCTTTCAGGAACAGAATTTCTACCTGTATCACCAAAATAGGTCACAGTGTTTTAACAGTGGTTGACATGGTTCAGGATCAATTACCAGATTATGACTGCAGTCAGCTGCTGCCAAGAAATGTCCAACATAAGTTATTCCCCTCTGCTTCTTTCCCTCTGTCATCAGGTACGATTGAAAAAGTAAATAATAACCTAATTTAACCTAATAAATGCAAGCACTTTGTAAAATACAATCAGCATGTGAAGAGAAATTCAACAGTTCCAAAGGGAAATGGTACTAGTCTCTCTCAGGACAAGGTTATCCTGCTCTGAGAACTGCAACCTATAAAGGAGTTCTTTCTCCTTGCATTTTCTTCCCTTATTTCAATAACAAAGCATATTTCCAGTTTACTAATTCACAAGAGTTAGTGAGAATTCTCAGAAATGTTAGATTGTGTGACCTGGAGTATGATGAGGTGAATACTACTTACTGATCTATTATTTAATGGTACTTAGGATGCTGTTACACCCCTCAGTGTAAGAGACACTGGAGAAAAACAGGACCAGAAAAGACAGGAGAAGCCATTCATAAATAATTGATTACTTAGACAATGCCTAGATTGAACATTGTAAAAAAAAATATTAAAAATTAATTCAGGATTTCTGAGATAACAATATTTTATAAATTTAAAAATTATTACATTTTTCAATTAACTTGTGAATTTTTCAATTTCTGAGGATTTTTAACAGTATATATTAGGAACAGGGACTGAAATACTGAAAATAAATACTGAAACTCTATTCTGGAAGTCCAAAGTGGCATCTCTGCTGGTATGCCTCCTTATTTCTCCAAGAGTCAAAAATTCTGTAATTTTTGTAATTGTTGTGCCTAAGACGGCCTCCAACTATAATTTTCTTCCTAGCAGCTGGAGCAGAGCTGTGTCTTGGGTTCAGTATGAGAATGACATTGATAACACACTGCTGGTTTAGTTGTTGCTGTGCAATGCTTACCCTAAGACAAGGACTTTTCAGTTACCTATGCTCTGCTAGCAAACACAAGAAGTTCAAGAATTTATTTCAAGTATTAAATTGTTCTTATCCATGCACTTTTATCTTTTTCAATTCTCCTCCATTTTGACAGAATGTCCCCTAAATCAGATGTTAAAGAACAGAAATAAATAAATGGAACTCAGTTTAAGACTAATTTTGGAATATTTTCTTTACACTCACTGTCTGAACCAAACCATACCAACATGCCTTCTTAGCATCCTTCACACACTACTACAATTTATTTGCTTGTCCTTTCTAAAACCAGACAGTATCATGTTTCAGTTTTTTAATACTTGGAGTATCTGTGAATTCACTCTCACTTCCAAAAAAAGCTTGCTGTTCATTGGCATTTATATTTCTAATAGAAATGGACAATCAAATTTAAAAAATAGTTATAATAATTTTGAGTAAGATATTTTTAATCTAAGTTCTACTCTGAAGGCAATGGGTTAAGCCTTGAAGCTGGGTATTCATGCTCAGTAGAGATGGAGCTTCCATTCTCAAGGGTTATTTCAAATATTTGTATTTCCAAATCAAACAAAACAAAATTATCAGAGAGTATATCTTCCTCAGCATTTCCAAACATGAGGAACTCACCCAACCTTTCTGTTTGTCTGTGTGTATGCCAGTGTGTGGGAGTGAAGTTTCAAAATCAAATCTAAGCCAATGGTCTGTCTTCTGTTCAGAGATTTAAACCAGGCTGAAAAACTGTGTCTTTCAATAGCATTCAGATAGAAAGCTCCATGGTCTGTTCAGATGTGCAAATATTGAAAGTATTACGATTATAAAAGTACTTATTCTAAAATAAATTTTGAGTAGGGAGTGAAGTATCACTTCCATAGGCTGTCATCATCATACAGTGAAATGATGATTTTATTTACTATTCAGATTTATGCGAAATGTTTAAAATTTATTTCTAACACCTGAGTTCAGAATTTTCCCTAGGTATTGATTTGATGGTGAGCCCTGTACATTGGTTTTAAGGACTATGACTATGAAGAGCATAGTATCTAATTCCCGGATAGATCAGACAACTTCTGCAATGTTAACCAGTCTCTGTTTCCAGATGCAGAAGAAAGCTTCTCTACAAGAAAGATTAACCATGTTCTCAGTGTCATTGAATTATTCAAACAGGATTTTCTTCTATGAGATCTCTCAGCAGTTAGTCATACACAGCCCAATCTTAAGCATGAGGCTTTTTCCTCATGCTTTTATTCCATGTTCTGAGTTTCAACAGTGAAATTATTCTAATCTATTAAAAAATCAAAGAACTGTTCTCATGAGGTTTATGATTAGAATTTTCCCATTTTAAAAATGGATTATAAATAGAAATTTTCTGGATTGTGCTGGCAATTAAAAATATAAGGTACAGTTTTGAATACTCCTGTCACTGGGAGTTTGGTCAATTTCTTCAAATAAGAGAGAATGATTTTAAAATTCAACCCTCTTATAATGGTCATGTGTCTTAAATTGCATATATTTGCAAGAGTAAAAATAGGAAATGCAACATTTCCAATTCTTAGTTATTGCATTCTTATTGCAAATATATCTTATCATTAACAATTTTTAAATTAAGATAATTTATAAATTTTGATGGTACTCCTTTTCCAGTAGAGCATTGAGGTGCCCTATGAACTGAACAAATGAAGAAGAAAAAGCAAAAGGTATCTGTTGTTAAGTAAAATGTGTTACTGTCAGAGCAAGAGGAAAAAACCATGCACTAAGAACAATAAGAGTAACTGAAGATGGGGAAATTGGTTTAAATAGGTTAAAAAATGATTTGCAATAAGTCTGAAAATTACAGTGAACAAAATCTGAACAATTTTGCATTTTAAAGGTTTCTGTACTAACTTCATTTCTTTCAGCCACTGTTTTCAATTTTCACCTGCCATGAATTCTTTATTCTGGACATTATCTGAAATTGAATTATAAAAGACTGTGTTCTTATTCACCACTTTGAATTCAATTGCCTAAAAAGTACTTCAACAAGGCACCGACTGTTATTATTCCTTCCTTAGGAAAAAAAGACTTATAGCTCTAGGAAACATACCCATTTCCTGAGGATTCCATCTGACCATTATTTGGTAAAGAGACATACAGGATAAAAAAAAAGTTGCAGTTTTCAGCGCCTGTGGAAACAATAATTTGCTAACTCTGAGTTTTACCTATAGCAGATTAGAAATCTCATGGAAGAAAATGTTGAAAATGCACTTTTAAAATATCATCTCTCCAAATAAATTGCTTACTCCATTCTGTTAATTTATTGTGAGTTCAGAGATCCAGAAGAGAAGCTGTTTTAATTTTCTCTCAGATCAATCAACTTTTTCAAGTGTGCCTTGCAGATGCACTGATGTCAACTAATAACAGATAACCTTTCTGGTATACAACATGATAAAATGACAGTAAATTTACATGTATAAGTTTATCTCACTATAGATTTATGTCCTTTGTTTCCTTTGAATTTTTCTGTCACAACATTAAAGTTACCGTAATTCTGTTTAGAGTAGGAGAGGCTGTTCTTTTTAAGACATGAAATCACTGGTAAGGACATTTCCTCTTCTTTTCATTCTTATAACTAAAATTCGGAGTAATGAACACAGCTTCATGCAAGACCACAAAAATTTCATCATCATGTTTTGTAGTTTAAAACCTACATTTACTTTAAATGAAAATGTAGCAGAGGGGCCAAAGGATTTTGCAAATATGTAAGAACAGCAGATCTGTTCACAGCTATTAAGATGAATATAAGACAAACTTTGTCATACAATATCTTTATGAGAAAAAAATTTACCAAGGTGATTTTGTGTGTGCTCTCAATATCATGATGTATCATTTGCTGTCTTTTTAGGCAGGTAACATGCTGTGAATCTTTCTGCTATAAGAATAAAAACTTTTACACATGCACACTGGTATGATGAGGAAAAGGACCAGAATGCCTTGTAAAATTATGTGGTGCAGGTGTGCAATATAGTTGGCAACTTTAAACCTAAAAACAGCTTCTAACTTCAGCAGCATTAAATCACCTTTCAAAGTGTGACACTGCAAACTAAAAAGCTTAACTCTAATAACAGCATGTTGGTTGCTTTTTACTTAACTAGCTTTCTAAACATATGAAAGGCTCAGTCTGTGACAGAGCAGTACTTTGAGTCTGTGCTCTTAAAACACTATTTCTTTGCATTTACATAGTATTAACACATTTATGGCATCACAGCATCATGAGTCCTACATTACAGAATAATTTGCTTTCAGGCAGTAAGAACCTGGACACAATAAAAGCTTTAAATTAACAGACTGATCATTCGCATTTAAATCTGATGTTTTTCTTTATATGTACTGTGACAGTTTAGGATCTTTGTCATTTAAATGAATTTCTGTAGTTTTCAACGATTTATAGAATTTTTCAAACTGTTTCCTTTTTTTCCCTGGAAGCAACATTTGCCATTAGAATCCACCTATGCCTTTAGCTATGGACTCTGCAAATAACTGTGCATGTGAGTCTGTGTCAACACCAGCTGTGTAATTCTGCCCCAGCTACTCCTCTCCTCCATCCACCTTGACAACCTTGTTTATAGGTGTCAAAGATAACGAAAATTGACAGCTTTTGGAAAAAAGAATACTAATATGTTTTTCACCAGTGAAACAAGGATTGAGCAACAATGATAAAAATTTGGAAGACCAAAAATAGCTTATTTCAATACAAATATTTATCAAAAGCATTTCTTAATTTTTCTCTGTGAAGGTTTCACAGTATTAATAAAAATAGCTCCAGGTCCTTTATTCTTACACATATATATGAACTTCATATTTTTCAGATAATTTCTTGAATGAAGGTATTTCTAACCTGTTCAAACCTGTTTCCAAAAACAGACACACAAAAATCTCTATTATCCATAAAACCCATGAATGAACCTTGACTGTATAAACATCCAGCTTTGTCTACCTTTGTCTGCTTTAAGTATCGCAAGACTTTGTTTTCTAAGTTTGTTCCTCAGTAGCATACTCAAGTTAGATTCCTAAAACTACAGTAATTTTTTGTCCTTTTGAGAATATTGCCTGACTGTCAAAAATAAGTTTTCATTAGTTTACAGGTTTGAAATAGATCTTCTTAAAAGTTGAAATCCTGACTAACTCTTAATGATTCAGTAACCCTGGCAGTGCAGCTGCCATCTTGGAATTCTTATTTTGGACCAAAGCCCATCTGTATTTTCTTTTTAGGAAGAACAGTGAAATTATCAAAAATCAGTCCAGTATCATGAACAGCACCCATCTCCTAATCTGACATACAAACAGTAAAAAAAATACTCTATCTCCTCTAGAAATGTCAATTTGTTACCATAGAGGTGTGAAGGGCATCATTCAGACGAGTTTTGTTTCTGAAACTAAATGTTGTTGGAGTCTGATTATCAAAATAAGCACATGTATATGGAATTTCCTCAACATACTTTTTGCAGCTGTATTTTTCAGTACCATAAAACTCAGGAGAATAGGTCCTTTGCACTTTTTCATGAGCAAAAGTCCTTTCTTCCATAAAATTAAAATTAACTTACATTTTATTGAAATTTTGCAATAATTAAGTTGGAAAGAGGAAGAATGCAATTTCTGCAACTCAGTCAGTGACTTGTGATTACTGTCATGTTATCTGCAGCTTATCTATTAGGTGGCTATGATATCACATATTCAGTGGAATTAAAAAAAAAGTCTGTTGTCAGCAGGCCACAGTTAAACAATTGCATTGCCATTGACTTGCGAACTGGGGAGAGAGGGTAAAATGCAACTTAAAAAATTTGCCGTTGGAAAAATCATCTGAGAAATAAACCTGAGATGTCTGTGATTTATTTCAAGTGTGCACATCAAAAATTCTCCTACGCAACAAATTCAATTCTACTATGTTAAGAAACAACAGGAAATTCTACTATGCACAGCACCTAAACAACAGAAATGCTCTTCATGGATGAAAGCAAAAGATCCTGAAGAGATCCCTGGCTGCAAATTACTGATGTTCCTGCTGGGTCTGGAACAAACATAGAGGATTTACCTGCTGATATGGTCAAGGAGACTCTTAACCTCTGTGACACTCAGAAAATTGTATGGTGAATGCAATGTGTTCCTTCTGCCTCTTAATGCTGTTTTTAAAATTACAAAGGCTGCAGTTGGAAAACTTGTTTTTCCATATTGATTTAAACTCTATTGGTGTTTATGGCTGCCTGCTGGTTTACAGCCATGTTACACTCAAAATATCAGAGCAAGAGAAATAAAAAGTCTCCTAGTGTCATAGCAGTATATTCAGTACCTGGCTTGTTTTTGTTACTGGGAAAGATTATTTACTTATTCATTTACTCACTAATGTCTCAGCTCATTTTTAAGAAATATTTTTTTGGGGAGTGCTGTATTTGGGAAAGCAGTTCTTTTCAGATGAGCTTAAATTACAATTGGCTTTTAAAATAAAACTTCCAACCTGTCTGCATTTCTTCAGTGTTGAAAAAGAGGCAGAGGTTTTCTATAGAATTTGTTACTTTTTTTCTCCTGTTCACTCCAAATAGGAACCAGGAAAGTAAGAGTCTCTGAACCTTCCAGAGCAGAGTGCTTTGTACCTGAAAGAGGAAAGTCCTTGGAAAAAGTGAAAACCTTAGGATTTTTCCCATTTCAGGGTTACTATTGAAATATAGCCTCCTGATGTCCAAGCAAATACCACATGACTGCAGGTGATGAGCTCAGATATATTTTCCTATCTCTGGACTGGTGGGATCACTAGCCAGGGATTTTGTTCTATTTCTGCTTTTACTTCTCTGTGAAATGGAACTTTGGAATGGAATTAATCTGAGCATATTAGAATGCTTTCAGATCTACCAATGAAAAATACTTCTGTGTCCATGGAAATATTATGCTCTCATTTAATTAGATAAAAAAATCGGTAAGAGACTTTTGTACACTGTGTACATATGTCTACAGTTTATTTTGAAAAGCACTCTTTCCTGTAATCCACTGATCCACATCCAGTGGTCACTGGGTGTGAAACAACTTTTCAGCCTCTTCAGTCAGAAATTTTAAGACACTTCAGAAGACAAAATAATATCTTGGGGCTTCATATTCTTCCAGAAGTCAGGTCTGTGGTCACCCAAAAGCACTCTGTGTTCTGCTGCAAGTAACATAGATATTGCTGCCCTTACTGAAGAGATTGAAAATGTTTCCATGCTTTCCCTAAAAATATAAATTCTATTGATTGTTGCTGTGAAGTATATTTAATAAGTAATTTGAAATTTAATCAAATTCCCCAGTTTTATGAAAACTCTCAAAATTTAGTCCCTTTCTCGGGGTTTGTTTTAGACATACATGAAGCAGTGCAGTCTAGATATCCATCCAAGAACTGGAATAGGATACCTTATGCTCATTCTAAATAAAATTAAAACCAACAACAAGAAAGCCACAAACAAACCAACCCCCACAAACTGTTCTCAAGAAGATCTGCAATTAAAATATTGTTGATTCAAAAAATTTGCTGAGTCAGGTTGGAAGTGGTACATGAAATCTGAACCTTTTCAGCTCCACTATTATTAATGTATAATGGAAAATTCACTCAGGCAGTGATGGCAAAATACTGTAGCTACTGTAGGATGAAAGGTAAGCTATTCAATGCCACTGGGCTCACTCGTGTTGTTTAGAGACCCTCCTAGGCATGCACTGATGAGAAGATATTTTGCCCTAGAGCATGAATAAAATGGTGTTTCCAGAAATTGAAGGCAATGCATTTGGATTTCTGAAGCATGATTGCACCTTAATCATCGACTCGGATGAGGTGAAGTTTCTTCTCAGCTTCCCCCCTAATTGTGCAGAAAGACAGATACCCATCACAAGCTGGTGTAGATAATGTGTACAGTGATAACAGGATGGGCAGATCTTATAATTTCAAACATGACAATTTTAAGTTAGTAGAAAATGTTTCACCTTGTTGTTAGGACATGTAACAGGCTGATGAAAGTGGCAGTGAATTCCTTGCCCCTACAGATATTTAAAACTAGATGTCCTAAATAGTATCACCTGCTTGGTAATGGTCTGACTAAGGTAATCCAACTAGATGACCTTTATGCATCCTTTTCCAAACTAATTCTGCAATTATACAACTATTACACTCCACTCCTCAAAATGATGGCATTGAAACAGATACACACTTTCTAGTATTTATATCTCTCTCTGGCATTATCTCCATCCTCTTTCTGCCCTTTGGCTCCTAAAATGGGGGTACCAGTCTTTGAGGATAAGAATCAGCATGCGGTTGAGGTAGTACCTCAAGTTCTTTTGTGGGAGAAGTGTTGAAGCTGATGCTTCCTTCTCTCTTGGGATCTCTCTAGGGAACTTTGACATGTTCACTAACACTGTGCTCGTCTGCTCTTTTCTCACACTTAGGTATATGCTTTACATATGTGTGGTACTTGTTCTTTGTTCTCTTTTATCTCTGAAACAAGTTCCACTTGGTTCTCAACATGGCATTTCATTAATGACCATGAAATGATCATTTGTGACCTCAGTTAATAGACCTGGCACCTCTGGCATTGTTCCTTCCTTGCACTTTCGAGGCCTCTGCAGTTATCCTATACTTGAACTTTCAGGGAGTCTCTGTTACAATCCTCTGTTTTTCTTCAACAGCCTTCAAGCTGTGGTTTCCTGATAGCATAACTAACATTTTATTAGCACACCTCATCACATATACGTTTCTGTTCCAGGGTCACTGAATCATTCACTTTACAGAAATAATGAACCCTTCAAAGACATGCATGAGCAGACACAGGTAGATACAACGCTCTGGTAACTTCTTGCAATAAATATTTACTAGCTACTAAAGTATCTGCATTATCAAAATTATTTACACAATTAATAAAGTCAAGGTAAACCACAGCACCTTTTTTACCCCAGGAATGAACAAGATTTCTCTCTTTGAAGGAAATGCAGCTTTCTCCACTGTTATATGTGCTTTGCACCTGGATTAGCACAAAATGGCAACACACAGCATTATCTTGACCTTCTATATTTTCTATCCTAGCAGTCTTTTCCCATCACACTTCTTCTCAGCTTGCTACCTGTTTAGCATCCATTCTGCTGCTGCCAAATCACAAATTTATGAAGTTTTTGTAATTATAGAAGTTATGCATGTGTACAGAAGGATTCTATCCATGAATACCTGCTTAAATTTTTAATGAATTATCATTAAAAAATGAAATTAATGTGCTGACTCCTTTTTGGGTTCATTGTCTCTGGATTGTTGTCAGGAAGACTTACTTTTAAATCCAAGAATCCTAAGCAGAAAACTACAGACATATCTAGTTATTCCCAATATTTACTTAACTATAATTATGGCTGAGAAGAACATCAAACACTGTCTAAAATTTCAGATTTCATGAAATTCAAGCAAATGGGGCATGTTGAAACTATTCAAGATATTTATATCCAGAATTATTACCTCAGAATTATTTTAAAATAAAAAAGTTAGACAGTACTGGTAGCACCTAAAAATATGCAAACTTTGTGAAATTATTTACTCTCAATTAGTTCAACCTAGTTCTTCAGAATTAGGTACATATATGGGTAGCAGGCTTTATGGGAAGCCCTGTAGCAGGCAGAGCTAGACAGACCCAGTTCAGCATTCATATGCTAATGATTCCTACTCCTCTGCCTGTATATTTGGTAGTCTAATATGTTGGAGTGAATGAAAAAAAAGAAGTCAAGAAGATATTATTAGGACAAGAATGAAGGACTTTAAACCACATTTGGAACAGACCACCAGCAGTACTGAGAGCAACTAATGACATTACATTTGAGAGGCAGCCTGTGACATGATGTGATATGATTGCAGAGGCTGTCAGATGGCTATTTATAGACTGATCAGGCAGGAACATATAACTAGATATGAACTGATGCAATGGACTGGGATATATACACCTTATCATCAGAACACTACAACAATGGCATTTTTCACAGAGCGGAAAAAAGGTTTAATGGATTTCAGGACTCCTGAATCTTCGTGTCACTACTTGTAAATAAGTTTATACTCCTAATTTTTACTTTAGGATCTAACTGAATTATTTAGAGTAATTCTTACGATAGAGATATATGTGAGCTTTGATGTTTAGTCAAAGCATAAACTTCTGTTATTAAAAAATGTGCATCCTATTCAGCATTTAGGGTAGATAGCATAAACCACAGTATACCTCTTTTTTCTTCTGAATAGAGTCCATGAATATAACATCCCCTAACTCTCAGACTCATTTTCTGACAGTAGGTATTGCAAGTTATTCTTACACTTTCTCTCTAATTCAAACACTTAAAAAAGTTATGAATATTTGGGGTTTTTTAAAATTTAAATATCACGTTTCATAGATGTCCGGGTTCAACACAAAATGAAAAATGAAAGAATACCATAGAGTGCAGCTAGCTGTATTTTTGCCAGGAGATCTAAACCCTGCATCATCTGCCCCATTTTTCTCTTTGTACTTTTAGAAATCTCAGAGAACTTTCAGAATTCTGTTTTACTACTCATAGATAGTATAGTGTACTGAAGGAGTTTTAATGACCCTTCAAACTACCAATCTCCAGTATATACCATTCTGAAAGTTTAACATAAAACAACTTTAATTGTTGTTTTGTTTTTTGTAATTGTTTGTTTTGTAATTTAAGAACTTTAATTGTGACCCCAGCTTCTGATCACTGATCTTACAGTGATCCCACTTAGGTTAGAATAACTTAACGTGTCATGTTTATGCCAAAGACGATAATAATCTAGCCACTGAGAAAATTTCTTATGTTATATGACTTGAAAAAATAAAGACATAGATGTATGCACTCATTAGATCAGTGACCCCAACAACTTCCTGAAACTCATTGCAGTAAGTCTAATAAAATGTGCAAATCAAAAGGTGAATCTAAGACATTGCCCCAGTAAAGTGAAATAAACTTATGGAATCTCTGGGACAAGAGATAAAAGATTTTATTGCTTTTGATGTTATTTTTAATTTAGTTATTTTACATAAAGAAAACTATGTGCTTAACTATAAACATATCCTAGAAACTTTAGATGTTTACTGGTTCAAACAGGCAGCCAAAGTTCCTTGATGTAGACACGTTTCTGAATCAGCTGATAGCTGAGCCTGACTTGGAGTGGAAAGCAAGAGTATTTCATAGAATCATAGAAACATGACATTTGGAAAAGACTTGTACAATCATCAGGTTCAACATTGGCTGGCCAAGGCCACCAATAAACCATGTCCCTGAGCACCACATCTATGCCCTTCTTAAATGCCTCCAGGGATCAGGACTCAACCACCTCCCTGGACATCCTGTTCCAATGCCTGAAAACTATTTTAGTGAATAATTTTTTTCTAATCTCCAACCTGAACTTTCCCTTGGGTAATCTGAGATTGTTTTCCCTTATCCTATCCTTATCCGGTTGCCTGGAAGAAGAGACTGAACTCCACCTGTCTACACCCTCCTTTCAGGTAAATGTAGAGAGTGATAAGGTCCCCCCAAGCCTCCTTTTCTCCAAGCTAAACAACCCTCGCTCCCTCAGGCATCATAAGGCTTGTGCTCCAGCCCCTTCACCAGCTTCATTGCCCTTTTCTGGACTCATTCCAGCTCACCTGAGCACCCTTCCTGAACTGAAGGTCCTAGAGGCACTTGTGTGGCCTCACCAGTGCTGAGTACAGAGGGACAATCACTGCCCTGGTCCTGCTGGCCAAACTATTGCTGATCCAGGCCAGGGTGCCATTGGTCTTCTCGGCCACCTGGGCACACTCTGGCTCATGTTCAGCTACTTTTTTTCAGCCTGGAGAAGGGCAGATTCCAGAAAGACCTTAAGGCAGCCTTCCAGTACTTAGAGAGAGAATACAAGAGAGATGGAGAGGGACATTTTCAAAGGGTGGGACAAGGCTTCAAACTTAAAGACAGTACATTTAGATGTTAGGAGGAAATTCTTTACTGTGGGAGTACTGTGAGACACTGGACGAGGTTGTCCAGACAGGTTGTGGATGCCCCATCCCTGGAACTGTTCAAGGCCAGTTTGGATAAGGATTTGAGTAACCTGGTCTAGTGGAAGGTGTCCCTGCCATTGACAAGGGGATTGGAACTGGATGATCTTTAAGGTCCCTTCCAACTGAAATCATTCTATGATTCTATTCACATACAGATGTAAAATATAAACCTCAAAGTACCTGTGGCTCAAAAAGTTGTACTGAAAGTTCTGGGACATGCTGTGATTCTATACAGAGCCTAGAAATGTACAGTAAAACAGGCTGAAGATTCACTTTCTTTGAACATAAAAGAGACTTTATCACAAGACAGACTAAACCACTTTAGCTTTCCAAGCAAAACACAGAGATAGACAGATACTGAATGCAGAGGTTACCAAGATTAAATGCCAATTAGAGGCTCTTACTAGCTGCTGACAGTACGTACCTAAGAGAGACACGTCTTGAATCCTTGTAAATGCGTAAATCTTATCTGGCAGATAGCTCCAGCTTTGTTTAAGATTGATAATGCTGTATAATCTGCAGGAGATAAGTAACCAATTGTTTAATTCAAGAATAGAAATGAAGAATCCAAATAGAAGGAAGGAAGGAAGGAAGGAAGGAAGGAAGGAAGGAAG
>VZRF01006813.1:119226-162101 GCA_013396875.1 Vireo altiloquus | reverse complement strand
AAGAAAGGAAGGAGAGAAGGAAGGAAGGAAGGAAGGAAGGAAGGAAGGAAGGAAGGAACATACACCTTACAAGTAAGAGAAATCAGGAACCGAGGTTCAGTTTTTATACCTGCCTGAAAGGCCTCTAAATTTTATCATCCCGTTCCTAGTCTTCCTCCTGCCACTGAACTCTATAGAAAATAGGGTTGACTCTTCCAATGCACTGGTAGATAAATATTTTACATGCAAAATAGTTCACCTTTCATTGAAAAAATAACTAATCCCTCATTTAGAATGTTCTAAAATATATTATCTAACTTCAGATCTATTTATTGAAAAATAAATTATGCTTCTTGCATTCTTTCAGTGAAGTTGATCACGTTCTTAGCTTGCTTTCCTCACAACTCCATGTGTGAGAGGATGTTTATATTTTCCCAAATTTTCCCCAGAAATCAGCCAATCACATTCCTAAACAAGAAAAAAAAATTGCTCCACTGGTTCAGGATGGTATTTCTGCTGTTTTTCTTCCTCATTCATCTCTGGACCATAAATGGCACAATGGCATTGTTATTGCAGATAAGCCAGCCTTTGACAACATCAACCATCATCCAGATGGTCTTTCTTGTTTGTGAGCAGAGTGTCCTCCCCTTGTTGCTTTATCCATCACCTGCAGCAACCCTCTTCAGTACATTCCAGAAATCTTGCTCCTTCCACCACCTCTTCTTTATCAGGATTTATGGGTAGTAGACAACTACTGCAATATTATCTGTGCTGGTCTGTTCTCTAACCTGTGCCCACAAGCTTTCCATTGCTCCATTTTGTGCCCTAGGGCAAAGCTCCAGGCACTTAAGTGACCCCTTTACATAGAGCACAGCACCTCCTCCTTGCTTTGCCACCCTCCCTCTTCTGAAGATCCTGGATATCCAATACAACATTCCAGCTAGGAGAGCTATCCCATAATGTTTCCATAACAAAAGTCATAGCTTCAAATTTCTCTTGCTTGTTCCCCTTTCTACATGCATATATAGACACTTGAGATGAGCCCCAAATCAAGCTGTTATAACAAGGAAGTTGGAGATGTTCTCTGTCATGCTCTGCCCAGGATGAATATCTGTCCCTTACACCCTTGCTTCTCTTCAGGATGTAGTGATCTTACTCCTGACTTAAAGCCTTCCTCATGAGGACAAGAGGCCTTTGCACACAGTGTTTGCAAAGTGCTGCTCCACTCGGCCACATGCATCACACGCTGCTCTCACCCCTTGGAAAGGGTCCTGGTGTCACGGAAGCCTGCAGCGCCAGACAGCTTACCCTAGCAGCACTGCTGGCTTGCACACAGCGGGGAAGCAGGGGGTAACAGTCTGACAGCCTGACAAACCTGCAGTCACTGCAACATTGCACCTCCCCAGTGAACTCCCAAGACAACAGGTCAGGATGGCAAATTCCTGCCACGGTTCTCTGCAGAAATGAGACTCCTAAAACTATCATTCAACTTTTCCACCTTGTGTAGATATTAGATTCATCAGCTGGCCCTGACAGGTCTTGCTCGTGTCCCCCAGTGCCTGACACTAAGCCTATTACACAGCAGTGGGTTTGAAGGTGGATTAGGAACATTCCTTCTGCTGCTAGGAGTCATCAATCAGCTGCCAGCCTTCCCCACCGCAGCAGGCACCCTCCATTGTTCATACGACTGGGTACCCCAGTTTCTCTCCTCCCTTGCTTTGTGTGGCTCAGATTTTCCTGCAGATCTTCATCAGAGACCTTCTCAATGTCGCCTCCGCTTTTCCGGCTGCTGCAGGCCCTCCGTGTCTCTCCGCGTGGCTCGGGGCCGTGGCCGGAGCAGCTCCTGCGGGGTGCCAAAGGCGGTGCGAGCTCCCACGGCTCCATCGCGCACTGCCCTGTGCGGCTGTCCGCCCGTCCGTCCGTGCCACGCAGCACCGCCTGGCGACAGTCCCGCGGGGGCTGCAGCGCTGTCTGTCCGTCTGTCTGTGTGTCTGTGTCTGCCCGGCGAGCACAGCCCGTGTCAGGCTGGTAGCGCACCCCGGGAGCCGCAGAGCCCCGCGCCCGCTGCGGAGCTGCGCACGGACAGCGGCGGCCGTGGCGCGGCCCCTCCCGGCCCTGCTGACCTCCCGGTGAGCAGCCCCCCGAGGAGAGACAGCAACCTCCAACCTACTTCTGTTGGGCAGGAAAGGGCCCAGACATCGCCCACTGCCATGGCTACTCAGCATTCCACATCCAGCCCCTGGTAATTTCTTCCAGCGCAGCTGGCACTGGAGGGAGGCTCAGGCACCGTGCCCCAGCCGGGCTGGCTCACACCCTGCAGTGTCACCTGCTGCTGGCTGAGAGAGGACTGCTCCTGAGGAACGACAACGTCCTGACTTAGCCCCAAATAATCTGAATAGCACTGAAAAAAGCGAGTTTTTGAACTTGCCCGTATAAGATGCACAAACAATTTTAAGCATCCTTTTTCATTTTATCCGCATAATTCACTGCAGAAACAAGTATCTGATTCCCTGCAAGAGGCAGCAGCCTGTGCCAGGCACCAAACGGAAGGAAAACGTATTGTATGTGAGCGAATGTTTGCACTCTGAGGTTTAAAGCACTTCCTATTGCCAGGGAAACCATCACACTTTGTCTCACATCTTTAAAGTGCCTAGCTCAGCCAAATCTTGATCCTGGTGGAAATCACACTGTGCTAGGAAAAGAGAAAAGCTAATAATAAAAAAGAGGAAGCTAATAATAACAACATCATAAAAAGATAAGAAGCAAATTAATGAGGGAGGAAGACAAGAAGACTGTGTTGAAAAAAAAATAAAATACCATAAAACTAATTTCAAATTGCACATATTTTTTTAGGAGTTGCCTGTTTTGTAACTCTACTGTCTACAAATTTATTCATCTAATAATGAGAGTAAATTCTCAACAGATGTAATTTAGCACAGCTTCGAATATTGCAGTGAACATTATGATTCTAAGAATTATGGGATACCTGAACCACCTGGTCCTTTCCTTTGAGTCACTGTAGCACCACAGCTACATTTAGAGACCACATCTGGTCTCTGGGATTGAGTTCTGCAGATGGGGTTTTGGTTAATACATATGGTGCACTGGCATTACCATACAGAGATCTGGACCTGAGGTTCCAGAGCTTCTCTTTTCACCATCAAGAGTTCATAAATTGTGAGGAAATGTAATCAACTCAAATAGTATTTTTAAATGAAGTTTCTGCTTTCCTTTTAACATTAGAAGTGAAACGTCAGGTAAATTAATTATTAAGGTAACAAGACTTCTATGTACCAACTTTCCTGAAGCCAAATTAGATACATTTTCTTCCAGTTATATGAAACTTGGGATTTATCTGATATCAAAATTTCCGCCTTTGTAAGGAGACAGTTTCTTAAGGCAGTCAGATACTATATTCCTCTTTCCAGACTTCTCATCATTCCTGATCAAAAATTTGCTTGAACTGTGTGGGAATGCAGAATCAAGGAATGATAATGTCTTTTTTCTTCATAACTGTCACTCAAGTTTTATAGGTAAATTTGTATTAGGAATCACCTCTTCTTCTTTGCTGTTTTCACCTGGGAAAACTAATATGGTGTGTAATCCCACTGAATGTGTGACATTTATCTGTACGATTGTATGGACCTGCTCCAGCTGCACTGAGAGGGTCTTAAGCAAGTTATTGATGTATCTTGGTGAAAGAGAAGCTACAAAACTCTACTGCGTATCAAGGCATTAATAAGAATCGAACATACTAGATTGTTCTGATGCATTTTGATTGAGAGGAACAGAATCCTCTTCTAATTTAATGAACATAGTAGAGGAAATGGATAATTTCCATGTCATAGGAACTATCAATTTCCGTGCAGTAAACTGGAAAAAATGCAGCTCTACAATTCCTATAAAATAATTGAGATATATTCACTTTAGATGTACTTTTTTTGTCTTCTTATGCATGCACACACACATTCACATTCACATTCACAGGTGTGCTATGAAGACACTTAAGAATTAATAAATACTACAGCATTGTATTGTATTACTCTTGTTAGTAAAGAGCAATGAGACAAGTACTCCTTTCCAACTTTCCGGAAGGAAGAATCCTTTCCTTGCCTGTGGAGAATGTTGAGTGTAACATTCAAGATAACAGAACCTAAGAAACAAAGGCAAGATCCTTCACTGCCTTTAATATTCCTCTAAGAAACCCTGTGTATATACGAAATCCAGTAAGTGTGAGCAAAATCAGAGTTTTCTCTCTGTTAAAATATAATTTTGTTTTCTTTTGAAGTCCTTTCCAACCCTACATCAAGTCAGCCACTGGAAACTCTCCGTCATCTTACCTTGACACCTGAATGGAATTAGAAAGTAGAAAATTCATGGGAGGACAAAAAATAACTTGTATTATCAGCTGCTTCATTAGATAGCTAGTTATCAGAGTGAGCTCTGGTGCATGGGAAACCTCCTGCTGCTTTTTGGTCCTGCTGCTGATAGCAGTAACTGAATTTGTCCTCTTGATATGCCTCCCTAGAAATTTCCAACCTACAAATGCTGCTACTATCTACTCACTTCTGCAAGTGTATTTATAAGTACAAAGGGGACACTTCCTTTTCTCATCATCCATAATGTAAGAAGCTGACCTTCACAGCTTTATAGTAGTGAACAAAAGGATGTGAGGCATCCACAGAAAAGAAGGAAAGTGGATTAACTGAAAACTTCTGAAAGGTCTCTTAACCTGATTATCCAGGTTACAGCTTTTTTGGCGTTTATATAAATCCTAAGAATAAAGTTAGACAAGAGCAACAAACCTTTTTCTTGTTCATCTGTGATTAGATCATCTAAAAATAGTGTGACAATGTTTTCAATTATTATTTGCATTTCACTTAACTTGCAGTATGGGACCAGAGCCCTCTTGTTCTATGAAAAGCATAAACCAAGTTTTCTCAAGGATTTCAGCTGTCTCATGTGCTAAGAGCATAAGGCATGGAGAAGGAAAGCAGACATAAAGGTATGTGAAATTATCTTCCTATAACTGCAGAGACATCATACTAGTTCAAAAGTGGGTTTGTATCAGTTCTAAAAATAGGATGAGGAAGTAGGAGAGGGTCAGAAATCTGAGTGGGAGAAAATGTGGGAAGAAGAATAAGAACTCCAACCATCCTTTGTCCCCCCATTGCCCTCCCGGACAACCTCATGGAGAATATAACATTTATTATGAGACATAGCAAAGGAATGGGTGGACAGGAGGTGAATGGGGCCAAAGTTCGCCTGCAGTTTACAGTCCATAGGCTGTCAGCTAAGTCCTCCTCCTTCTGACTACCCTTTCTCTGTATATAATAATAATAATCCAAGTTAATTTATGTGGAATAAATTCCTGTGGATGCACTTGAAGATCAAATTTGCTGAACAGAGATCAGTGTCCTCAGTTAATGCATTTGAAGATGTTGGAACAGCAACATAAATGCCCATGAACTGTAGAAGGTTTAGGGATCACTGGCTATGGAGAGAATGAGAGCACAGAGTCTATCAGCAGCTACAGATGGCATGTGATGAGAGAGTTCCAGCTACAGATGGAATTCAGGATGTAAGGATATGAGGCACAGGTACTGATTGGAAGAGAATGCAATATTGTTACACTCAAGATAGCTGGAATCTGAATCGCAGGGACTTGGGAATGAAAGCGAGTTGTGATGTGGTTTTGCTTACAGCGGAGGGAGAGATGAGATAGGAGCATGACTCTCTATGGAGACCAAGTTAACACAGTTGTTAAATGTCTCTACAGAGGGTCTTTTAGGACTTGGATCTTTCATTTTCCCTCATTGTGATTAAGATTGAAAACACCCACACTAGCTAGTTTACCACAAACTTCAGGGGCTAATAAATCAGGCCAGACTGACCAAGAGACTCTGTAATTACCTATCTCCCAGGACAATTCTAAGAGATAGTGATGACTGTGGGATGTTATCATACATGTTTTGGCATCATTTGAATTTAAAAAGATCTGTTTTAACAGTTACTTGCTGATATGGCACAAGTCACACTCTGAAGGTATGGAGCCTCTTTACGCTGAAATACAAAGCAGTACTCAGAAGCAAATTTTCCAAATTGTATGTGATTGAATGAAGACCTAAACAAGATCACATACACAACCAGGTCAGCCCATGTGGAATATTTAGCTAAAAATTAACATACAGGAGGAATCCTTGACAGAATACCTAGATACTTTTTGTTAAAATCCCACACTTTCCCGAGAATCAGGAATGATACTTGGCTTGATTTCTCATAGTTCCTGTGAGATTTTTCACTTTACCCTAACATGACATTTAGGATAATTGCACTAAGGCTGTTGCTATATGCAGAACTAACTGATTAATCCATTGGCACATTAGGAGACACAGCAGACAAGCAGCAGCAGGTATTGTCTTTGCATGCATTTATACAGCCTTATAAACACATTGATGATAGTTTTGTATGTCTCATTGGCATATGGATCAATGAATATAAACTCAAAACAAGCATTATTAATGTCCAACTTCCAGTATGACATAATTGTGACAAAGAGAGAGGCATGTAACCTGTATTTTGTGACACTTTGACCTTGCATCAGCTCTCCATGCCTTATAAATTTGTTAAGTAAACAGGAAATGTTATAGTCCACAGACTATGAAGCTGTCAAGTACACAGCATATAAATACTGGAGTTTGGTTCTTGATTTCACTTGATCAGTTGCAAAAAACTAGAGCTTGTATTAGCTAGGAAGAGGTCTGTGTTTTTCTCTAATAAGATTTAAAAAATTCCATAGAAATTTGGGTGTCTTTTGAGCACAACACAATGTAGCTACATTAATTTTCTTTTGTTGTACCCCCAAGTCTAATCATACAATGATATGCTTGTTCTTCTTTTACATTAGAGCTCTTTGCTATGAATTTTTGTGCTTAAAAGTTCCATTTTTGTAAGAGAGTGATATTCATTCATGGAATCCTAATTTTAAGGGTGAAATTGCAAATGTTCCCTGATGAATAGTGCATTAATGAAATATTCAGGGTACCATGTGCAAATGACTGTGACTCCAGTGCTACATGCACACAGACAGCTTGGCCTAGATTCATTCTACTTAGCTGCTTTAATGTACATGACTAAATTAAGAGTGCAATTGCAATTGCTGTCTGTGTTTTTAATAGAGAGAAATGAGCTGTTTCAGATATTTCTTTAAAGGGTATGAAATCTGAATCAGGCTCTGAATGTGCCTCTACCCATTGAAAAGAACCTCAGGCAACCAGATGTCCAATTTAGGAGTAGGTATCTAATGCTGAGACGTTATGCAGTTTATGGTGGGAGGACCTTGGACCAAGGTTGCTACATATCATTTATATAGCACATAGAACCAGTCTTCTGTTAGAAACGCAGAGTCACACCTCTGGAACTTGACAGAAAGAGTCTAAGTGGAAGAGAAAATAAGACAAGTGGAAATGAATAGCCATACCTAATTTAAAAATAGATGGCTGATGTCCCCTGGAGGTAATAGAAAACTGTATTATATCACATCTTCTATGTGTTAGGAAAGAAGCAGATATATGACAGGTGACATGATTTGGAATTTCAAAAGTATGCATACCTTTTGTGCATCCTACTCTGAGGATAATTGCATTTTTCTGGACAGCTTCACTGTAGTGCACATTCTACTGTATAAAAGTAGAACAATCCTGCTTTTATGTTATTGTAAGTATCCTAAACCATACATTTGAATAATATAGGAATTTGAAGAATTAATTTTTCATCTATAGCACAGTATGTTTTCTTTACCAGTTGGTGTGTGTTCTTTACCTGGTTTCCTGTTTAAGCTACCCATCCTCAGTGATCTTATTCAGCACATAGTTGGGAATAAGCAAATTTAAATCAAATTGCCAGGTATAAGGTTGCAATGAAAGAAAATAAAGTATGACCCATTTCTAGAAAGAGCTTAGAAAGTTGCTTCACATGATGGAAAACTTGGATCCAGATCAAATTCCCATTTGACAGAATGGTGCACACATATATGTATATATTTATATATCTATTACAAGAAAGTTATATTGAGGTAATTCTTTAAAGACATGGATAATTTTAGATTCACCTGTGTGATTACACTGTTGGTTGTGCAAAGGAATTTCTGCTTCATTCCATATTACATTAGGAGGCCTCCTATTCATTGGGGTTTTTTATGGTTGTATGATAAAATAGGTCTGGAATTTTTTCCAACAGATTATTTAACTTTCTTCATTTGAATGTCATCAGTATTTTTATGAACCTTGAGCTCACCTTCAGATATTACTTAACTTGCTCTGTTGGCAGTTACACGAGGAAGAGGAATGTTAGTATTCAGTTGATGCCAACCTTTCTTGATTTCCTGGATGCTTAGTGTGCAATGGGTCCTGTTTCTCTTGGAAAAATGCCCAAATGGTAAAACTTAAGTTTTATACATGTGGGAGAAGAATGGGAGTAGCCCATACACAAACATCTGCACGTAAATATAGATATTTGGCAGACCAGACACACAGAGGGAATTTTTCCACATCAGACCTTTTCATGCAGTGTTCTACATTTCATTAATTTACAAAAATTTTATTAATGCATATGAATTTATCAATAAAAGCTCTGCTTGTAAAACAGCCTGGGATTTGTAAATTATTCATATTGCTCCAAAGGCTTCCTTGCAATTAAAACCTTTTTAGAATATCTTTTCCAAATCTTGAGGAATATCCTGTGGCATGCTTCCAATATCATTGGGGTAACACCTGTCTGACGGTTTTAAGCCACAACATAATGATCCTGTCTCCAGATAGGATTAATCTCTTCATATCAGTCAAGAATATCTTGTGGAGTGGCCAAAAGTTGGCAACAATATAGTTCTTTCAGGAATATGACATAGGTAAAGGGGAAAGTGGTGGCTTTATTCTGGTTCTGCCCAGACCATAAACCCTTAGATCACTAACCCTAGTTTTTGATTTATTGTCCCAGGAAGTACTCCTGGTTGTGAACTCCATCAGTAACTTAAATTTCTATACTGAATGATATTGCGTGTATAGAACTCCACTCTACATTTGTAGTATTTGCCAATGTCCCAACAGACTTCCAAGAAGTGTGGCTTTAATTTTTTTTAAAAAAGGGGGAAAAAGGAAAAAAAATATTAAATAAAAAAGAAAAGAAAGTAGGGCTACAGACATTATAGTGCAGAGTTCCTGACATGATTTGCACCATCTGAACTTCATCAAGAATCTATTCACTATTCTTTTACATGTTACCAGTACATGGTTCACATTGCTAAATTGTCCTGTTTATTGGGGTTTTTTTCTCACCAAAGATAGAAAAAATGGGTTTGGAAGCAGAAAAAAACCACATGGCTCTTGCTTCTTTAAAACTGAGAAGTGTCATAGAGATTACTGAAAAAGTTCTAAATCTTACAGATTATGGGACTGGTCTTTATCGCCCCAGGCTATCAGAACTACTCATGCTAACATGGAAGCCAGGTTAGAGCTTAATTAAGATACCTGATGATAGAAATCTTAAACCTAGGATGTACTTAAGCTGTTCACACACAAAGATCAAGAGAATCTTCTGAAAACATCGTTTTGGCAAATGCAAAAAGATACACAAGTCATGAACTCCTAATATGACCATGGTGGGGTTTTTCTTGGTTTTTTGTTTGTTGGGTTTTTTTTCTTCTTAAAATACGTAGGATACTTCAACAAGCAGAGATTAGTTTTTCAATTCTGGTTCATATACATATTGATAAAGATAGATATATAAATGATATAGATGTAAAATATATATATATATATATAAAAACCCAAATATATACAGATAAACAATTTTATAACTGTAGTACTCAAAACAGTAATGATAGAAAGCATTTTATTTCTCTCCTCATCCTAAGGCTTTATGTTAACTCCTAGTGAGTAAAATGGAGTAGCTTTACTTTATTAGAAATGAAACAACCTTCACTAAAAAATGATATATTTTTGAAAAATACCAGAATTTAAAGCCTCTCCCTGACAGATTATACCTCTTGTCATTTTTCTAGGGCATAAGAATTTTCTTTCAAAGGGATTCCATGCAACTTGATTATTCTTTTAAGACAAATAAGCATGATAAGGAGTAAAATGAAAAAACTGTAAATTGTACCTGACAGGTTAGTATCTGTTCAGCAAAATATCTGAGTGCTAGCCAAGCAAAGTATCTGAAGTCAGAGATGTGCAAAAATCTTCGAAGTCATTTCATCAGGCACAGAATTATGAACTATTCATGGCTAAATTCTAGTTCAGCATGCTTTGGGTAAATCCTGAAGTTCTGGATCAATAGACCTTCAGGTTTTCAGTACCAGTCATGGAAATCACCATTAATGGTCACAACGTTGATGCAAAAAACCCCACATTCTTAAATTAAATGTGTACTTTGAGAATTAGTGTTTTACAAATACCACAGTTAAGAGAAGAAAAGTTAAACTGAAGAAGTTGTCTTGACAAAATAAAAAGCCTACATCAAAATTTAATTAAGCCAAATACTTCTAGGTTTTGTTGCAGATGTTCTTCATCACGAGAGCTGAAACACCATCCTGCCAAATCACAGTAATTTTCTGACCTATATCCCGGTTCTACAGAAAGAGGAAGGGAGAGATGAGGTTATGCATCTGTCTCGTCTTCATGTTTTAAAATGATGTTGCCAGAAAACCTATCCAGCCAGATAATATTCCCAAACTCTACAAGATATATGAAGTCTGGAAAAGCAGATAGTAAACGTTACTTCAGCATGACAGTAAGGGTGGGCAGGGGCCTGAATCTCATGACATAGAAGGGAAGCCCCAGGGAATTTTCTTTGTCCAAACTTAAGAGAAGTTTTAGGGGAGGTCTTACAACTATACAGTGGGAGAATGTAGAGAAGCAAAGCCAAACTTTTTTAGAAGGAAACAGTGATAACATGAGAAGCAACAGACAGAAGTTATGAGAAGGGAAATTCTGAGTAGATATTAGGATTTCCCCCACTCCCTCCTCAACCTTTGCAAGAAGTCAAAAGTCCATCTTCAGAGAGAGATTCAGAACTCAATTGGACAAGACCGTGAGCAATCTCTATTAACTAAGGCCGGTTCAGTACGAGGTTGGACTGGATGGTCTCTGGAAGTTCCTTCCATGTGACATGATTCTATAAGTCCTGGAGTGAATTATGAATGCTAAGTGCACAGACTTTACATTGGAGAATAACATATGTGTGGGAGGGATCACCATAATAATCCTATATTGTTTTCTGACCCCTTACTGAATATTCCTGTACCTTTCATAAAATTTTCTGCAAAAGTCTGATTTTTAATACAGGCAACACAGACTCCAAAGACAGTAGCTATACTTCACACCAAAATCATACTGTCAGTTTCGTTTATTGAGATAATATAGCAAACAGGAAAGTGCTAAGTACACAGTTTTTGAGACATAAATATAGTGAAATCTAGTTATCCAGCCACTTCAGTTTAAACCAAACTTTTAGCTATAACTCTTTCTTGTGCATTTTGTTACACATTTGGTAATGCACAATGTAGTTCCACCTCCTTTTGTCATGCTAAATATTTTTTTTCCTAAATGCTGTGCCTGCATATATACATACAATTATAGACAAATCTATGAACATCCATCTCCAAATGCAAAATATTTTTCAGAATAGGCACAATATCTGGCTAATATCCATGATATGACTAGTTTTGGTTAAAATCCAAGCATGCCTGGATTTTATGATTCATAACCATACCCCTTCAAGCAAGTTAATGGCTTTAATGAAATTTAGCTCATGTATAGGGTTTATACTGTCAGTGGCATAACTTTTCAAGTGATGAGATGTCAATAGCTGACATGTGCATTTAACTTACATTTAATCACTTGTGACCTTATACTTCATGTATGTCATTTTTCCTCCAATGTGACCAGGCGAAAGAATCTCTGGTGGTGCCAGAGCTAATTCTGCCAAGGTTTACAGCAGAGAAAAATTTCTGTGCCACCACACTACTTCTGAATTAGTTTTATCGCTGGAATATCATCAGTGATAAGAGACCTATGCTGGACTGGTAGTTTTACCTTCAAAATTCAAAGGCAAGCTAGCATTTATTTCCCAGTCATAGTCAAACAATATTTTGCCTTAGCTGTTTAGAGAATCAACAGTATAGTTCACATTTTCCCTTGCATCCCTATACAGTGCCTTCTTTCACTCAAATCTACTTGTAGAGCAGGAACATGAGATAAAATGAGATCTAAACTGTGATTTTTCATGAGTTTTTTTAGAGTTCAAATGCCTATCCTTTGCTCTTAAATCACTTTGCTCCTTCTCAAAACTCCAAAGTGGTTAAAAAAACCCCAAACCCACAAAACACCCAAACCCAAAAACTCAACCCCTGAACTTGTTTTTATAACATAAAAGTAGAAGATTCTGCCAAAAATTACATACTGTCATTAGGGATTTCTCCTTATTTATACCATGACAATAATTTCAGACAAACTTTCTTCAAGTATGGGAAAAGTTAAAATAGCTTTTGAAATAGGACAGTGTTGAAGCCACAAATTGAGAGTTCATATTAATCTCTTTGTCTGGTTATCTTTTCTTCATATTTTGGCTGGACAGAATCTTCCAGATCTGTAAATCATTACAGGACTTTTTTATATCATATTAGCCACATCAAATGCTATGATAACACAAATGGCAAGGCTTTTAAGATCTTAATGCAGGAGTAACACGGCCCTAAGGGCCATAAATAAATTTAGTCAGTGCCAAAAATGGATACAGGTCTGGAGAAAAAAAGTCTTTCTTTTGGAATTTCATGTTTCCTTCCTGCTTAGAACATTATTATTCTTGGCTGGGTATTTATGACTATTCTGCTGTATGTCGATGGATATATTGATGTACATGCAACTGAACTCGTCCTCAGAGGATAACATACAGGCAACATAGAGACACTTTTCCTTTTAGCTTTACTTTTCCCATGTGATTAATTATCTTTGTTATGCTATGAGGCAATATTACTGCAAATAGATGGAACAAATGCAGTCATATCTGGAAAACCCTCCCATTTCTACAAACCAACAAGCCACAAGAAACTCACTAACATTGCTGTGCATGAATTTAAAATGGTTGCCACTAAGTCCTGTGCCAATTTAATTTTTATTTGTTTATATAATGTATATTAATGGGATGTGGAAATATACAATTTTGACAGGATATTAGAATCCGTACTCCCTGATCTTTTTCTACCTCCATAATGGAGCATTTTAAACTGCAGAAAGGAACAAAGCTCTCTGATTTAAATGACTTCAGTCCAGCTGTGGGAAAAGACCTATGACAAATGGAAATATCCATGGCTAGACAGGTGCCGTGACAAATATTCTAGTTACTGTAATAAGTTTACTTAAAACACATGGCTTGATTTTAATAAATACAGTCTCTTAGTACCAGAGCAAACTATTCCAATTTCATAAATCAAATACCTAGAGTGGTTCATTATTCTGAAAAATTCCTATGATATAATATATTTATAGATAAGTATATTGTATTGGCTATGCAAAACACCTGAGTGATAAGGTCTTTACAAACAAAGTTACATCCATTCTTTGTGGAGATTAACTTGAAAATATTTACTTTAGAATATGGCTCCTTAATATGTATCTGAATGAAACTTACAGTTTATTTCTGCTATGGAATATACTGTGAATTACTACCACTTACCACAAGTCTGTAAAAGAAAATAAACATCAGAGAGATATTATTTCCCTTAAAGACTAGTCTGATTTTCATATTAATATGACCGAATTTAAGTGAGATTGGTCTAATATTGAGAAGAAAAAGAAACCCTTCAGTACTGTAGCTGAAGTGAGATGCTGGTCTGTCTGGATATAGTGGCAATATGGATGTAGAAACTTCACTGCAGAGCAGATATTTCTTTTTTCCATGATCTTCTAGACAGCTGGAGACTGGAACTCTCTTGGTGCGTCCATGTACCTCCCTGAACAATAGATTATGGCACATCTACGTGTATCTATGCATGATGCTAGCAAACATGGGATTTCACTCTATGTATGTGATGATACAGCATATTATAAAACGGAAATAAGATGAAAGGACAGCTTTTCCAGGTCAGAATGAAAAGGACCATCTATCCAACTCTCCTGTTTATGATAGGAGAATGGATGATAACAGATAATGGGAGAAGGGTAGACAGACTCTAACAGTATTTTCTTCAGTTCCCCCCGCAGAGTGAGCTGGAGTTCCACAAGATGGGTGGTATGTCGCAGCCCTCACAGTTAACCACTATTGTATTAAATAAACCCGGATGAGGGGTTTTTTTCCTCAGAAATATGTCTAGATAATTTTGAAATTTTTATCCTCCACAAATTCTTGTATCATTCAAAGACTAACTATACACAGTACACCTCATTTTCTCTTTTTCAGACCATCAATTTTTACTTTCATTACTCCCTAGTTATTCAAAAGAGAAGTAAAGTGTTGGTCTGTACAACTTAGAAATCTATTCCCTATTTAACTGTCCCTTTCCACACTGAAGAGTCTTTTTTTTTGACTAGGGAGAACCAGAAATTCAGTCAATGTTCAATATAATGACACATGTGTAGAGGCATAAGCTTGCTAGGAGATAGAAAAATTGACTTTTTTCTTCTTGACTAGACACAAAAATGCAGAGAGGTTTTATCCATTACCAGTGATCCTAAGCACTATTCTAAAATAAAATAAGAATAATCTTCACGTATGGCCTTACTTACTATAAATTCTGGTAGATTCAGGCAGGAATTTAGTGTCAGGAATTTAGTCAGGAGTTGGGAAAAGGTTAATTACTTTGCTCAAGCATATAACTTCAAAAAGGCAGAATTTCCACCATAGATAGTTGAAAACAGAATCCTGAACCTATCCTACTTTGTTTACAATGTTTCATGTATGAGCATTCAATAAATGCAGACTCTCTGGGAACAGGAAATTGAATTTGCTATGTTGAAAATTAATCACTAGAAATCATGAAACCAACTTCCTGTCTTATCATGAAAATGTCAGTTTTACACATCTGAGAAGCCTAGGACTTCCTTCAAGCTAACAAAAAAAATTGCTCATAAGAAAAACCTGTTTTGAAAGCAAGGAAAAAATAATTATGTTAGCCCTAACTAGCACTGAAGATTGGAATATATGCTGACATGTACTTTAAACAGAAGATCAGATGAGAAATAGCACAACTGAAATATATTAACATATTATATACATACGGTTATATAGGAAATATGTAACTAAACCCCATGTTTTCCATTAAGTTGTGGATCAAATGTTAAGTATTCATCAGTACATTCCTGGTCTTTCTTTAGAACACCTTTCAGGATTTATCTTAAAAGTACTATTTTTTTTTTTATAGAAGGATAGAATATCTTCAGTTGTAAGGGATAACTTTACCAAGTACTGAATGAGACTAACAGGCCTGTAGTTTGCAGGGTCTTCCTTGACCTTCTTGAAAATCTTGACAGTGTTCACCATCTTCCTGTCAGCTGGGACCTCTCTGGACTCCTTAAGCTTCCTCATGAGGGGAAGCAGAGCCTGAGGCACTGATCTCTTCTCTCGGGTGAAAAGTTACAGGACCCAAGGGAATGGCCTGAAGCTGTGTCAGGGGAGGGTTAGGTTGCATCTTAGAAAAAGATTCTTCATCCAGACGGTGGCTGGGCACTGGATCAGGCTCCCCAGGGAAGTGGTCACAGCACCAAGCCTGGCAGAGGTCAAGAAACTTTTGGACAATGGTCCCAGGCATGTGGTGTGACTCTTGGGGTTGTCCTGTGCAGGAAGAGTTGGGCTTAGTAATCCTTGTGGGTCCCTTCCAACTCAGCTTATTCTGTGATTCTGTGATGAGGTCTCCCCTAAGTCTCCTCTTCTTTAGGCTGAACAAACCAAGTGGCCTCAGTAGTTCCTTGTATGGCTTCCCTCTTTTTTAGAATTTCTTACGCATGACACTGCCAAACACTGAGGTTTAGTACAGCAGCCTGCAGTCTAATAAAGTTAGAATCATCTTTTATCAGTCTAGGCAGTTTGATAAAGAAGATTTTTTTAAAACTATTTTGGCAGCTGTTTTCTGGCTATTCTCCCAAAAAATAAAAGCAGTGATGGTTTCCAGTAGTTGTCTAGTAGCAATTCCTCTCTTCCTATACAAGGTAATGGGAAGCAAGTAGCAATCTTCTTCCATCTGCTACATAGGTTCTGTTCAGTCTTTGAATTCTCAGGACTTAGTAGCCTGCTGGAAAATCTCTGTTTCTGATCTCACAATCTCCCACTACCCAGACTCATTCTGCTTGTGAAATTTTAGCTGGTGTCTTCAGCATATGGATTTAAGGCTCTTTTCCCTCAAATAATCAATGAGTATCAAAACAGCAGCATACTTTGCCATCATGTCAAGTCATACAGGAATAGCCAAAGTTATTACTGATTTTTTAATATGCCGTGGCTGCAAGTAATGTCAAGGGGTCTCGTGGGAGACAGCTTTCAGTATCCACATTATGGTTCTGCAGATGGAAGGTAAGTGGGAGGCAGCTTTCTTACGGGTCCTCTTTAAGGGTGGTATAAACATAGATTTCAGCAGGACACAAGCATCTGTCTGTGATTAATTGTAGCTAGATAAGAAAGCTCCCTAAGTCATGACATTTGGGTTCTGGTTCTGATTTCAGACTACAGAACAAACTTATGCCCACACATATTTAAAACTTTCTTAGATTTGAGATATTTGTAAACAGAATGTTGGCAGACAGTTATTTTAAGCAATCCAAAACAGTCATACTTGATACCATCAAAGTGAGATTATGGATATATGTTCAGGAGGATATATTCTCCTCAGCAAGCTTCTCAGTACACACAGGCATCACA
The DNA here is from genome assembly GCA_013396875.1 of Vireo altiloquus. Taxonomy (NCBI): domain Eukaryota; kingdom Metazoa; phylum Chordata; class Aves; order Passeriformes; family Vireonidae; genus Vireo; species Vireo altiloquus. The sequence continues at coordinate 145,217 of VZRF01006813.1, read as the reverse complement.
GCTCTGGAGGAGTTTGAAAGCCTTCTTGTCTCCCGTGTGCTCATGAGCTGCCAAACTGTCAGGGCTTGCTTTTGTTCAGATATATAAACTCAGTGTGTTATTGGTTTGAAAATAAACTTCTTACCAATAAACACATCATCTGTGTTTTTCACATTTGTTAAAAACTATTTATTCGTACCGTTGCTTGTTTTCAGGTCAATGATCATTCATTAAAGCAGACAGCTGGGACTTAAAATACTTGATTTTATTTTAAATACATTTTATTTTATTTTGCATAAAGGCATCTAACTGGGACATGAGCTGTGTGATAAAATCATGCATTTTTCAACCCATCAGAATCACCAGATGAACAAAAGATCTCCAGCCCTTTCAAAGAAACCTACTAGTTAGAAATATTTCAAAAGTCAAAGATTTATGGGCCAAGTTGGAGAGGCTATTTTTTTTAGATTCCTTTAATACTCTTCAAGACTTTAACCAGGAACTTTAAATGGTCCTCAGGCCCTCACTCTCCTTTATTCTAAAGTTTCTTGTGGATATTTCATTGAGGCACACATGCATACACACACTGAGCTCGTTAATTTTGTGATCTTCTAGAGAAAGCTATGCAACTTTGCAGATCTCTCCAGCAGCTCCATAGTCAGTGGAAAAGAAGATATCATACCACTTATAGACAGCTTTGAGTGGTATTTCCTAAAGAAATCAATACCAGCAATACGGCTTAGCTGTGTTTCCAATCAATGAAACAACAATCGCTTCAGCCTCTCTCTTTCATTTAAGAGAGGTTCCTCGCAGTTCCTCGCTCCCACAGGTTGAAACTCGATCTTCCTTTTTTCCTCTCCTTTCTTTTAAAAACCATCTCTGTTTTAAACATTCTGTCATCCTAGGCTGTACTTTATGTGGTCCATTCCTCCACGTTTTCCCCAGCTGCTGAAAGAATACATATGGATACGGAACGTGCAATCCCATGGAGCAGAGCTCACAGTTTCTGCATTACTGCATCTCGCCTTCAACAGGACAGTGCCAGCTATACTCAATGAGCTGAGAAGATTTTTAACAGTGTGGGAGGTGAACTGCAGCATCTGGGAGAAAACTAATTGAATCTTGCAGCGTTCTTTGTTTTGTTTTAGTCTAGCTTTGGCCCTGCTGATACTTCTGAAACCACTGCATTTAGAGCTAGGAATTTAAACACTAAATTAGGGGATGGCAGAGAATGACAACAACAATAATTAAATAACTGTATTTATAAGTGGGGAGATGATGTAAATGCAGCTGATGAACTGAGTTAGAAGGATATTTATTCAAAGGTATGGGAAATGCACTCTTAAAAGAGAACTGTCATTTTCTGCAGGACTCATGTCCTTTCACATGCTACCTGACAAGATGCTTTAAAACTGTGGCTTTAAAAATGTTAATCCTGTGAAGGGATATGTTACATTAGGAAAAGTAACAGCAAATGAAGGGCACTCCTGAACACCTCAGAGCACTCCAACTAATAGCTTGTCATACCGATGTCAAATCTGAAGTAATCCATTATTTAGTATAACACTACCTTTTTAGAGATTGTTTGGGTTGCAGAAAATTTTTGTCCTAAGGCAACTCAAGTGGTCCCAGAAACCTGATATTACATTTCAAACAGACTTTCCCTGATGTAGAGATTTAAGCCAGATGACCTTTACTGAACACTAGCCTTTTCATTTGTGATAAGAAAACAATTGAATGGACCTTAGGATTTTTTATTAAATTATATAAACAAAAGTGTTTTCTTTTTTCCAAATTTCTGCACAGCTAGGATTTGAAATTACTCTGCTGTCTCCAGATGATTGTCACTGAGATAGTTTAAAATAGTTAAGAGAGGAAAAGGTTCATGATGCAGAAAGTGTTTTTTTATTTAAAAAACAGCATACTAGCTAACAAAAAACCCCAAACCAACCAACCAACCAAAAAAAATCTTTCCCCAGCCTTCATGGCTGAAATTATACATGTCATTTAGCACATGGTTTGTCACAGTAACTTTGCTGAATACATTAGGATAAATTGCTGAGGGGCTATAGATAAAGAAACAGGAGAAAAAAAAAAAGTTTTTTTCTTTATTTCTGTCTCTTTGGAAAGCAGAGAGAATGTGGAAACAATCAGCATTTTACATCAAAGTCTGATTTTACATAAACTTCTGTCTAGAAAGAATATAAGAAAATTTACAGCCATTTACTAAAAATTCTTTTCCATGCTTCGGTAACATAGTAAAGTTTGAAACCTGTGCAAGTATGGTATCCCTTTGCTAAAGCTGCTTTCCTCACACCTTATTCTTTAGCCCTGAGTGCAGTCCTACACTTTTCTGCTATCCAGACTCCTGATTTTACAGCTTGTTGTTTACATTTCTTTTTTCCTTTTCCAGTCAAACCCTCTGTGCTAACTCTGCTTCCTTTAGGTATGTCCTATGTTATTCCTGAACTAGGATTGATCTGTATAAAGCCTCCCTTTTTAAAATTGTATTATTTTATGAGGATATGGGTAGAGAAAAATGTTACTATAGACAACGTGACATATTAAGGTAAATAAAATTCAATGTACTATTTGAATTCTATCTCTCAGATACTATTAGCACAAATTTCCTTTTCTGGAAAGGCTGAATTGACAAAACCAGGTCCATTAATGATACTGATGTTGAAAATCTCATGATTACACTCAGACATTATATCTTAAGAAGTTATTTCTATTATAATTCATAGCAGAAGGGAATAATGACATAGTCTTTTCACCTACTGCTGATTATTACTCAGTAATATTTATAAAAGAATTTCTGTTTGCAGAAACTGTAATTTACTACACAGAATTGCTTTCTCAGCAGCTCCCTTTTTGAAAGCATCATAATCAAAAAAGAAATGCATCTCTTATGAAAATGTTACTACAAGTATTCATATTACTGCTGCTGCTACTGCTTCATATTACTGGCCATTTATCACACTGATCAATCATTGAAAGGAGTGATAACAACAAAAGACATAAGGCTATCTACTAAATACTTAGAAGTTTCTTAATTTGAAGACCTAAGTCTGAATTATATGCCGATGAACAACCTTTAGTGTTAGGTTAATTCCTGGCATCAAATCAGGGAATTATCCTCACTATATTGAAGGTGGCTAAATTTAGACCTGGCCCCCTAATCCAAAGAAAAATATGGAAAATCCGAAAGAAAACTGAAAATTAGTTTTTTTGAAGAACAACTTAATAATTTGAGAGCTCTTCAACTGAAATAGCTATGTAAATTCATGAGATTTTCCATGAAGTGTGGAATTTTAGACTCTTGTTACTCTATAAAGCATTATATTTCAAACTATTGATTAATTGTATACTATTCTAACCAAATATGTATTCTGATTTCTTAGAAAGTTACTTAGGTGTCAGGGTAAGTAATGGTTTCTTTCGTAAATTAAGCTGTGATGAACTGTATAACAATTCAGAAACTTTTAGCTGGAAAAGAATTTTTTCACCATATTTTCAGTATCACCCAGACATTCTTTTAAATAGATGGAGCATTCCATACCCTGGAGGAAAATTGTTTGTGATTTGAAACTGACATCTTTACCTTGATGAAATTTGCTAGTGAGATAACCATAATCATAATCATAAAGAAGCATCCTGAGTTTGAATAACAAACAGGGTCATTTCTGCAAATTAAAGACAAGTTTTGAGAGAAGATTAACATCAGAATTAAACCTGTAATGTAAATGGCCTCAGGAAAAGCAAATTAATCTTAACTAAGCAATATGAAGCCAGTATTGTCAGCAGTTATGATTTTAAACCAAACCACCTGCCTAAGCCTCATTCTCTCAGTCAATTCTTTTTTCTTCAATTAGATACAAACAGATAAAGCCCAAAGGATTTTATCAAGAAGATAAATGTTAACTAATCAAGTCTGAAATAACATATGAGCTCTTCTTTGTCACTTGTCTCCTTGAGCATCTGGTCCCAGCTACTGTTACATTGTTAGGGAACAACAAGAGAAGGAAGTTCAAAGCACTGACTTATGCAATAGCTCGTTTGGCAATTCTATTTGTGTCTGTATCTAAAGAACAAGACAGCCTTCATTGCATGAAATAACCTGACTGCAGATCAGGAAGCAGGCAAGGATCAGTAACATTTTTAATTCTTTCGCAGTAACATACTTAGAGTTCTCCGGTGCTTTCTTCCTGGGAACAGTCCTGGGAATAAAAAGCTAAGAGCAGGAATCTATTTTTGGAAAGGATTAACCTCTATGGGTTTTGATGTTAACCCTTAAATAAAGATAAGCAGAGAGGAAGAGCTTCCTGGCAAAAGGGTAAAAGACTTTTCAGATAATACAAGATTTGCAATCAATCCAGCAACTCTAAAAAGGCCATTTGCTCCTAGATTGCATGGACAAATACACAAAAGCCTTAAAAATTAAACATTTAATCAAGTAATGGCTGGCTATTAAAATAATTTACATATCAATGCTTTCTTAGCAAGAAAATGGTAATACTGAACTGTAGAGGAAAGAAAACTGAAAGAAACAATTCAGCTTGGAGCCATTTTTTGAAAAATTATGAAAAAGTCCAAAATTAATGAAGTTTAAACTGAAAAATTATAGCCTCTACCTGGAAGGCCACCTGGACTACAGAGTGAACTTTTTTTTTCTAAGTGTAAGAAATTGTACACAGAAAAGATCTCATACAATATACTTGCATAACTTTACTTCAAGAAAAAACAAAGCATATCCTCTTTTCCCTCTTCTTAGGCAAGAGATGGCTGTCTGGATTCAAACCCTTCTGTTTAGCACCAGGACATGCAAGTATCTTGATGCAAACTCCCTGCCTTCATTTCAAGCCGATTAGACATGACAGCAGTTTCAATCTCAAAGCCATGCAGCGACGTTAACACACAGTGACGTCCAGGCTGAGGAGTCCTTCTGAAAGGAGGTGATCTTTTGCCTCCTGCTGGTTAGCATACATTTATTGATCCAACAAATGAGAAAAAAGTCCCTAACCTTTGGAGCTTGTATCCATTATTTCAGTTTTGAAGAAAATCATGCCCTGCCTACCCAATTAAAACCAAAAGTGTGGAGGGCCTCATCATTTCTCAACCTATGCAATGTGGGAAGGCAAGAGAGAAAATGAAGAATAAGGAATCTCACTACTTCCTGCAGCTCAGTGATTACCTGTGTAAAGCAGGGACTCTGATCCTTATCTTCCCACTGCATGCTCCATATACTCTCCATTACAATGTCACTGTACAAAATACGTCCCTTTAGGAACATGACTTGAGAGCACTGCAAGCTCCTTTGGCCTCCAGTCAAACCTGGATCTGGTCAACTCCTACCAAGACAATCTAGGCACATTAGGATTTGTCACTTCTGCAGTAAAAATAACTGCACTCAGGCACACATTCTTTACCTTATCCCTGCTCCAATACCAGTAGAAAATTACAGTAATCATTCCTCGATAGCCCCACAAGCCTTCAGGTCTATGTGAGGTACAGTTTGAGTCTTCCTAATTCCACACAGCTGCACAATTCCTTTTTTTCAGCCCAGGCATAATTAGATCCTGGCAGCTGCAGGGCAAGAGTTGTCACTGCACTGTGACAGTATCCAGACCAAGTGTTATCTGCCCTATGAAATACAAAAATTTTCCCCCTTTGATTTTTTTTCACTAAGGGTAAAATCAAGATATCATGACATAATCCCAAAGCAGTCAGAAGCTCAAAATTATACCTTTGCTCTAATTACATGTTTATTTTAACTGGCATTGAGGTTTTGACCTTTAACCAACCACCTTATCAGGAATAAGCTCCTTATGATTAAAAGACGACATGACTGGTTCGAGTTAATTTTAAAATTAGACTTTTAGGTTAGAACTAAAAGGGAGGGGTTAAAATCAGTGAATTATGAATAAGTAGACATTAGAAGAATCTATACTAACACCTTTTATACATGAAGCAGAATGGATATGCCAAAGAGGCAGTGCAATTGAGCAGTGCACAATTATTTCAGTAAAAATAATATGATAGCAGTATATTTCATTAGGTTAAGTTCAATACATACTATTCAAGATTTGGCTTGAAACCTGGTCTGTGGGAACCATGTACAGATTTTTTTCAAATTACTCCAAGACTAAATATGTTTTTGTGGTTTGTTATATACCTTAAGGGTACTTTTTGCTCCATACGGGAGGGAGGTGAGAAATGTAAAAAATAAGCACAAAAGTTGAAATATAGAGGATAGCATCAAAGGAATAAAATTATTTTAAAAAATTGCTTGTGTCTGGTCTTCTAGAATGGCCCAAAACTGAGCCACTTAAACCAGCTTATAAATTGAATTTACGACATTATACTAATACATAATAAAGGACATTTTTTCTATGCTTTTGTAGGTTTTTGACTTTGGCTGTATGCCAGGTGCCAACCAAAGCTGCTCTATCACTTCCCCATCCTCAGCTAGACAGGAGAAAGAAATACAGAGAAAGAATTGTGGGTTGACATTACAGTCATGGCCAAAAGAGACTTGACCCAGGAAAAAAGAATATAATTTATTACGAGTACTCCCTCAGACAGTTTGCAGCCAGCATTATGTTGGGCAGAAGCATTGAACCGCTGGACAGTAAAAAGGCCCTACAGAGGGATCTGGATAGGCTGGATCCATGGGTTGAGGTAAATTGTATGAGTTTCAATAAGGCAAAGCATCAAGTCCTGCAGGCACTTGGGTCACAACAACCCCGTGCAGTGTTACAGGCTTGGGGAAGAGAGATGGAAATTGCCAGCACAAAAGGATTTGAGGATGCTGGTTGAGAAACCTGAGCCAGCATGTGCCCAAGTAGCCAAAAAGGTCAATGGCATCGTGCCTTGTATCAGCAATAGCATGGTCAGCAGGACCAGAGAGGTGATGATCCCCCTGTACTCAGCACTGGTGAGACTACACTGTGAATTCTGTGCTCAGCTGTGGGCCCCTCACGACAAAACAGACATTAAGGGGCTGGAGTGTGTCCAGAGAAGGGCAAAGGTCATGAAGGGTTTGGAGTGTAAGTCATATGAAGACTGGCTGAGGGAGCTGGGAGTGTTTTGCCTGGAGAAAAGGAGGCTCAGGAGAAACTTTATTGCTCTCCAAAACTATCTGAAAGAAAGGTGGTTGATGGTGGGGATAGTGGGGATGAGCCTCTCATGCCAGACAGCTGGTGACATGATGAGAGGACATAGCCTTAAGCTGTGCCAAGGAAGTTCAGCTTCACTATCAGGAAAATTTGTTCACTGAAAGGATTGTCAAGCATTGGAACAGGCTGCTCAGGGAGCTGGTGGGCTCACGATCTATGGAAGTCCTCAAAAAACACCTGTGCCCAAAGGTTAAGTTGGCATAATGATGTTTGGTCAATGCTTGGACTTGATCCTGGAGGTCTTTTCCAAACTTATTTATTCTATGGTTCTGTGAACTTCTCCAATGCGAGTCCTTCCCACAGGCTGCAGTTCCTCGTGAACCGCTCCAGCCTGGGTCCCTTCCACAGGCCGTAGCCTTTCAGGCACAGACTGCTGCAGCATGAGTGCCCCAGGGCACACCAGTTGTCCCAGCAAGCCCCCCCAGCGTGGGATCCTTTCTCTGGTGACTCTGGTGGGGCTGCCCAAGGCCCACCATGTCCTGCTGTAGGGCTGTACCCCTGCTGCCCTGTGCACCTGGCACTGTCCCCTCACGTGGCAGTCGTCTGCTTGATGGTGTAATGCGGGGGGTGGGAAGCAAAGAGCCAGGAGGGGAGCTCTGGCAGGAGGGTCTAAAGCTTACCCACCAAAGGGCTCAGAGATAAGGACTCCACACAAGCAGGGTCCAAGGATTTTGACTGGGGGAAGGGACCAAGGGGAGAAGAGTAGGTGGGATTGGGGCACATAAACCAATGGGCAAATAGGGAAGCTGGACTGGAGAAAGGAGACCTATAAGGTATCTAAGGGATAGAAGTTTCCAGGGGAAAAGCTGTGCCCAGGGGAGAATGACAAGGGTTCTCTGCCCAGGGGTGGAGGAATTGGTGAAGAGGGGTCTCCACCCAGGGGGTAGAGGAATGGGTTTGGCTGCCACAGGTGGAGATGAATGGGGAGGATTAAGGTACATGTAGGGAAAGCAGGGGGAGGAGGAGTGAAGGGCAGACAGGCCAAGCTGACAGGGAGTATTGCCGTAGGCTTTCTTTTTCCTATGGCTTTTCAGGGGGTTTAGTCCTGAAAACCGGGGGAGCAAAATGCATAAACTGATTCCAAACAGAGAAGGGATATTATGATTGCTTCCGAGCTTGCCCCCAAGGTAAGTACCAAGGGGTACTGCAACACTCTATGAGCACAGGTCCTGTGAGGAGCCTGCTCCAGCACAGGCTTCCCAGAGTGCCTCAACTCCCTTCAGGCCTCCACCTGCTCCTCCGTAGGCTGTGGGTGGCTCTCTGCTCCCCCAAAGACCCCCATGGGCTGCAGGTAACTCTCAGCTCCAGCACCTGGAGCAACTCCTCCCTCTTGTTCTTCACCGACCTTGTGTCTTCAGAGTTATTTCTCATGTATTTTTACTCCTTTCTTCTCTGGCTGGTATTTTCTTCTGTGCACTAACTGTTTTTTGCCTTCTTAAAGGAGGTTCTACAACCATTATATAAAAGCCCAGCCTTAGCTAATGGTGAATCCATCAGAGTCATCTTGCATTGATTCTCTTGTACATAGCTGAAGCTTCTGGCAGCTTCTCAAAGAAGCCACGTCTGCAGAACTCCACTACCAAAACCTTGCCACACAAACCCAATACACCTGTATACTCTCTTTTCTCACACTCAACACACGAAATGATTTCTTTAAAAAGGAGGTGGAATGCTTTCAGAATTACAGTTTAAGGATTCCTGTTTTCTAATTTGCAATGTTAAGTTTGTTATGGTAAAATTCACACTAAAAAAGTTGCATTTAAAATGGTCTGGATGCATCAATTTATTCCTCAAGTAGATTTTTGAGTAAAAATGATCTATTTTTTAAAGCAAAAATAACCTTACTTTCACTGATACAGCTACTCTGGAAAATCAAACCATTCATTTATTTGTGAAATGTTTTCTACTTAAAATTGAGTATCTTTATTTCATAAAAGTTCCACACATGTTATTGGATAAACTATTAGAATAATTGAATAGAGTGAGTAAAGTTAAATTACTTTGGAATATCTATCAGTTACCAGGTCAAATATATACTGTGAACAATATGACCTAGTGTCCCATATAACCTGTTTATAGATGTTTTGATTCTTGCTGATTTTATGTTAACTACATAAAGTGCCATGCCTAAGTTGGTCAATGTTATTCAAGACAGTGAATTTTCTTTTCCTAGAAATTTTGATTGCAGCAAAGAGTTAATTCTCTTCTAGTTATACACCACAGCCCATACTGAACTGAGATGTCCTCTTTTACAGCTGTCACCACTTCAACATCTTCATTTTCCAAAACAAGTCATCAGTGAGGTTGCCCATTTCTCTATTCTGGAGCACAGTGACAGAGACATTTTACCTCAGCATGTGACATTTAGTTGCAGGTGCAAGTCATGAAGGTGATAGAAAAATAAACAGGATAAGGCCAAGGAACAGCAAATAGGTTAAAATTTGATAATTCTGAGAGGGAAGAAATAATTTTAAAATATGTTAAACCCCAAGGAAATAAGGATGAGATGGGATATAAAAGCTGTTTTGTAGTTCACCTTGTTCTTTCCTTTGAATGTGAGATATGATGTATATCAAATTCAATATGTTTAGCTGGACAATGATGAGTCATCTACAAAAATGTGCAGATTTACAGTATTTTATTTTGAGATTAGTAGGCAAAGTGAGGTTTGCTAATTTTTTGTTAACCAGTATTTTTTATAAACTTTCATAACAGTTAATATGAAATCTCTGTGTAATTTACTGACTGATTTTGTAAGAATTTTAATGCAACTTACATAGAGAATGCTTTGGCTGGGAAACATCAAAGCATACCACAAAATTATGATAAGCCTAAAACAAGAGCAAAAAGCACTCTCTGATAGTGCCTATCACCCCTTTACATGTTATGGGCTGTGAATAAAAAGTTCACTAAACATGAGCAGATATCAAATGGATTGCACACATTTTTTAAGACAGAAAGCAGTGAGTGTTCTTACTATCCCCATTGATGTAGAATTAAAAAAAAAACATACATGATTTTCACATATAGAAAACCAAAGAAGAATATATTTTCCATTAAAGTCTAAGGTAGTCAATGTCTGGGATAAAGAAAACTCTTCCTAAAAATGCAATTAATTGTGGTGTCACTAAGTTATTTTTAAAATCATGATTCAACCTCCACTAGCTCTGTAAAAGGGAATTAGTAATTCTGTGCTTGTCATATTTCCACTGTGCTCAACTGCTCATCACCAAGGTAGGCCAGTGCTGGAGGTAGCAGTACAAAAGCAAGTGTTTAAAAGAATAACAGCGTAGCAGTGAAGCACAAGGAAGGGCAGTATGAGTTGTAAGTACATCAGACCTGTAGGGCAGGATATTTAGAAAATTGTCACAGAATACAAAAGCAAAAGTTTAGTTTTCATACAGGCATATATGTGAATCAGTGTTCTACAAGAAATGCATCTATGCAAATAATCAAGGTTAAAAAAATAGCTAACCTGTAATGATAAAATTCACATAGATTTTTCTCACCACTGCACTGTAACTCAGCTTTCTTTGTCACTGAACAGCAGTAATTTGCTGGAAAATAATTTTTTTTTCTTGTCTCTATAGGAAAGGTTTCTGGGGAAGATAGAAAAAACATAGCAGAACCATCATATCCATAGAGCAATCATAACTATAGCTGGATAAAGCATGCAGTGTCCAGTTCATGAAAAATGAAGGGGAGCTCACATTAGTTCTCATAAGATGAAAATGCCAACTTTTTCGTTCCTCATGGATAGAAAGGCTAATAAAAACTTGCCTAAGCTCATCAGAGCTGGAAGTTCCCAGGCAGTAATGGGCTCCCTAGGTTCTACTACTTTTTGGAGAAGCTGATTTTCTCTTCAGTATCCTGTTTGACATGCTTTGAAAGTGACAGGACAATTTCACTGTGCATCAGCATTCCCTGCTTCCCCACTCTCTTCTCCTATCACCATGCATGAAATGAAACAGCTGCTGAAATGAGCCTCTCAGACTCGGATTTTTCAGCCCTTCTGTGCTCCCTGAATTTACTCTGTACCCATTTGGCAATTTATTAAATGTATCTGCTTCATGAAGGACCCTTGACTTCCTTCCCCTGTACATCTGTTAGTTCCATTCCAGATCCAGTGACCTTAGAAACACTGTGCCCTGGCACAGAGATCGCACCCCTTGGCATGGACTACCAGGAGGGAAAACTCTGTCACTTTGGAAACCTACCTGGCAGCGAACATAAACTTGGTGATCTCAGGATGACTTTAAACAACACAGTTGTTTTTGAGATGAAAATAAACCATATATTTGATAGAAAATAAACCATATATTTTAATTACAGTAATGATGCTAAGGTAAAATACAATTTCCACAACCCACTATAATAAAATTTTTTCTTCGGAAAACATCTGTGTGTAGGTCAGTCAATCAAAACCCAAGTAGAAATATTCAGCTGGTTAGTTTCTGTTTCTCTGCTATTCGTTTCTTTTAGTAATGTAGCTAAATATTGAGTCCTCTCCTCTCCTCTCCTCTCCTCTCCTCTCCTCTTTCCCTACCTAAATTGTGTTCCATAATCACCCTCACTAGCACCACTTCCTTTTCATTCTTGCAGAGCTGAGTTGTGAAGAGAACTACAAAATGCAATAAAGCCAACTCCTCTTAATTTATGGAGGAACACAGTCCTTAAGTATGATTACTTGGTATTTTAAGAAACTTTGCTGTGACATTTTGTCACTTCTTAAACATCTTCAAACAGTAATGTGATTATCTTGAAAATTACTAAACTGAGAAAGTAAGCACCCTTTTATTCAGAAATTATGGCTGAATTTTTGTAATTATAGTTTAAAATATTACTTTACATTATATGTCAAGATAAATATCAGAGCAACTGTAACAGTAGATGCAACATAAAATTTCAGCTTACTTTAGAAAGATGCTTACCATATGACTGCATATTTGAATGGCATATTTATATAAGATTTATTGTTATTTTGTGGGTTGGATAGCTCAGGCAATATGGTATTTTTAAGCTATAGCTATCCAGGATATGCCTATGCTGACAATATATAAAAAGCATGAATATATATGTAAAAGCATGTACAGAGATAGATAGAAAGAAACAGAAAGAGAAAAAAGGAGAGTGTGTATGCTCGGCTAAAACAATCTGGATGGGGAAAAGCACTGGAAAAACAGTTATGAAAAAACTGTTAGCTCCATTCCATATCGTCCCCCCAGTGGGTTTTCTATTTTTGCTAAGGTTTTTAATAATTTTAATGATTTTCATAACACTGAGTCTTTAATGAAGTCAGTGAAGTTACCTTGACATGGCACCACCATTAAATGAGATTAGAATTAGATTTTCCAAAAATGTGGTAATAAAGGCCCTATTTCTTGTAAGTATTTGAAAACATAACATATTTAATAATTAATTAAAAACAAAACTAAAGCAATTGCCCAAAATATCTAGGTTTTAAGTATCTCAATATATTCACCAAGGTTCTCACTTCATGAATTATTAATTATAATAATATGAAAATATCACAGAAACTCCAAATTTAATTTACTAATCAGTAGCAACTATTCCTTCAGTTAAAAATCTTTATGTCTTATGTCTGGGAAAAAGGGGAAGCAAGGATAACGTGATAATGAAGGACCCTGAATGGATGCAGCTTAGTGTTCTATCAGAATTGCAGCATACCTCAACTCAAATTTGCTAATGGTGTGAAAAAAAAATAAATTAAATGGTTCATTCCCTAGCCAATTTGCTTCTTTATGTGATTTATAGCCATTTAAAACAAGCAAATTGCAGCACTTGCACTGCAGGGGAAGAAAAGATATTTCAAGAGTATTTAGGTACAAGTTGAGGTACCTTCCAGGTTCCCTCTTACAGTTCATTTGGCTGTGGAGTTGACAGGTCCATTTATGACCTGCTTGTACTGCCTGAATGAAAGTAGAAAACAGAAGGTTTGCTGGGTCTTGTCTGAGCTTGATGGATCAACTCCTCCCATGCTCACCTCCTCCTAAACTGACACAGCTGAATTCCTGATGAGGTGGCTCATTCTCTTTCCATGGTTGCTCAGGGTATCTAGTACTCAGGTTTAACTCATTGTGACAGGCTGTGTGCCAGGCGTCCTTGTGGTGTTTACATCTTCATAATTGTACTGCACTAATGTTGAGCAGCCAAGGGTGAAAAGCAAATTATTTGGAAAAGTTTCAAGGTTAAGAGTCTCCTGCATTATCAGATGCCCCCACCAATACTTTCATTCCAGACTGCCTCTCCCTAAAAAATAAGAAAATAACAGGTCTGCATTGTGATTTGTTGGACAGAGAACATCATATTAGACCTTGTTCCAATATGACAGGGCTTTTATTTCTGTTCATTTTTCTTTAATTTATCCCACTATCCTGTGTAATCAGAATGAAATCTATACTAATATTTTCTTTCTTTTTTCTTTGAGACAGGAATTCCAACCATGCACCAGTGAGCTGTATCTAGACCACTGTGTTATGGTGTCCTAATTCTTTCACACAATATGTTTGTTGTGTCTTTTGCTTTCTTCGTGTTGGTTCTTCTAGGAGAATTTTGTCCCACTCAAGCTGCTTTGCTTTCTCTAGCAGACTGAATGATCACTAGAGAAAGGATCTGAGCCTCACTCTCCCACATGAATGCTGCCAAATCATGCAGTTGGTATTTTCTTTTTACCGCTATTGGTCTAATGAATACTTACATAATTTGCTCAAAGCACAATTGTTTCACTGGGGAAGAAATACAAGAAGACACATAGCTCAGGATTCCAGCTGTTTAATTATTAAATATGTTTCTTGAAAAAGTGGAAGAGCCCAGCTGAAATCCTTCCTTCATGCTATATATGGAGAAGCCAGAATTTTGCTCAGAAGAACAAGGAAAACAAGCTGGGGAAAACTAACTGCTCTTCACACATCATCAGGTGTTCTCTCAATGTTACTACAAGCTTGACTGCAGCAGTGAAATACCTCCTTTGTACATTTTTCCAGGACACAATTTAATTCACATGGTAGGTGTTACACAATTCAGCAGAAATGCAGGTGCTGAGGAAATCCTTTCAGGATTCAGGATATTGGGCATTTTTATAAAGTAGTTTGATTATTAAGTTCCCTTTGAGAATCCAGTTTGTTTATATTATTTTGTTTTATATTTTGCTCTATTTCAGCATCACCCTTTCCTATGCTTTCAATGACTTCTGTGGAGAAGTTTTCGCCTTTTGTGAGATTTTCTGTTATGAAAAATAAAGAGGATAAATTTCATTCAACCTATTACCTGCAGTCTCCTGCAGTTTCTCCTTCAGTTTCTGCTGAGCAATCTGGCACGTTTGCAGTTTCTATTAGCTAGTGACACAATCTTCATTGACAGGCCTTGAATGCTACTGGATTTCTCTCTCCCTTATGCAGTGAAATTAAATAGCATCTCTAAGTCCATCAGGAAAGCTGACAAATATCAACTACATAAGAAAAAAGGCTGGGCAACAACCTCAAGGTTCCAAATGCTGGCAAAGGTTTGTCATGTGTTAGTGCTTTCTCTACAGGGTGCCTGGGGGCTGCCAGGAGAACTCTCTGAGCTGGGCATGGCTGTCAGCTTCACTCAGTTAATGCCCCATGTTGGACAAGGAATAAAGGATCTGATAGCTAATGTACCCCTAACTTCACGTGAGCAGCACAAATATGCTAAAACACGACACAGACTACCACTGCACAGCTTGAGGAATCCCAAACCCCACGTGAGCCAAGTGAAGTGCAGTGCTTAATAGCACACTTTAGAGCTATACAGATAACTGTCCCCATTAGGCATTCCTCTCTCTGGGGCCTGGTAGTCTTCACAGTCACATCTGCTGGGCTGATTTTTGTACATGCATTGATCTTTGTTCAACAAGGCCAGCAGTCAAAAGTATTGATCTCTCAAATGCATTCTTTCTTAAGGGAATGCTGCTTGGACTTTTTAGAATCATAAGCCTCATCACAGACAGGCTTAGCACACTGCTAGAGCAGTAGATACTGTGCAAAAAGCATGATGGTTAGTTGTTGACTTTTAAGACTCTCTTAGAATGGCCTTTCCACCTTGAGCAAGGAAAAAAGAGTACTTCTACAAGAAAAAAAGTAACATGAAATTCTTGAAAGAAAAAAAATTAGCAAGTTTATTGTCATTTGATAATATTGTTTTCCTTGGTCAATGGCTGTAAGAATAATCAACTAACCTGAAATTTAAAACTAGCTACTGTCTAAACAGAGAATAAATGACCACTGAAAAAAAAATCTTAAATAAACACAAGTTTGGAAATTTCTCTGTCCTGTTTAAGGGGTGCTTCTTAGATTTTTCAGGCAGACATATTTCAATTGTGTCATATTTCTAGAAAGAGAACAAACTCACCAAGTTCACATTTTATCAGTAGCTACAGATTTTATTTGGGGTGGGGTTCTGTGGTGTATGTGGCAGGCTGGTGGGGAGGATGCTTGGTATTTGTTGTGGTTTGTATTTGAATGTCTAAATACAATGCAGAATCTGGTATCAGGTCTGATGGATACCCTCTGGTGACCACGTCAGAATAGAGGGCTGCATACGAGATTATGTGGGTATTAGCAAGAAGTCTGCCAGCTGTTAAGAGAAGGTGGTGTTACTTCAACCTCCAACCTTTTAAGATCACCCTGCTCTTTTGAAGATTATGAATTTCTATTTTTCCTTTTTGTCATTTGCTCTTTTTTGATAAAGAAAACCTACGGATGTGAGAAGTTTACTATTGCTCTTATCTAGTGAAGAAATATGCCTCTATAATTTTGTCATCTTTCAGTGAACCACTACATCTCATTTGTTTATTTCTGTTTCTGCTGCCTAAAGCATTCTCCATATTCTGGCAACATGTCTGTAATTTGTGACACAAAGTTAATACTGGAATCTGATGAAAAACTCCCATTGAGTTGCACAGCACAACGGTGAGAACAATCACATGTATTCTCCGAACAATTGTTTTACTTAGCGTTTCCACATGTTCCTCCTAAATTTAAAAACACTGATAGACTTCACCCATATTGCTTTGCTGCTTCTTTATGTTTTCTTTCCTCGCTTAAGTTTCATGCTCTCTGAAAACTGCCATCCCGAGTCTCTGCTTCATTGACTTAGCATTCCATCGCAATTCTCAGCTGAAAAGAAATTGTTCCTCTGCTACTTAACCAGGGTCTGATTCTAATCTCTGAGCAGTTCTGTATCAGTGTAAAGCATATTGATTTCAGTAGTGCTAGTTTCAATTTACACCACTGATAGAGGGATGTGACTGTGGATATAATTTCTCTCTTTCCGTTGTTAATATTGTTATCTTACCCTGGAAGAGTATTATCTAACTCTGTAAAGCCTTTGGGATACAATCTGTACAAACCACATTATACATAATAAAGTTGAATTGTTGTGTTTTGACTTGCTTTAAAGATAAAGCACTAGATTTTTATCCCAGCCTTTACTAGGTCTTTTCTTTTGTATTGATTTGTTTAGACAGCCAAGTGTGAAGAATGTGTGAGATGTCTGTAATAGTTTATTAATATCATATGGTCTACTTACCTGCCTGATTATTATAGTGTTTTTCCTACAGATTACAAGACGGTTAATTCAAGCAGAAAGTCCTTTCAGAGCAGGGACAATGGTTTATTTACAAACTTAAAGAGGCAGTTCAGGTAGTGCCAGGCATGAGATTTACCTTTAGCTACTCCACATTTAATAACCTGGTTTATAAATTGAAGACCTGTTATAGATGGGAAAAAGAAACTAGAAAATATCAAGAGAACAGCAGCTGAAGGATGGCAGATTAACAAACTCTTAAGAAACAAATTGAACACCAATCTGTATGGCCATTGGAGAGGTCAGGGCTTTGTACATATTCATGCAGATTTTATATCAAATTGGAAAGAACACCCTGTGTTTTTAGCTTTTTATCTTTTGCTCAGCCACATTATAATAAATTTTAGTACATTTACTAGCACTCTTTTTTGCCACTTTAGTCTTAATTTATCTCAGAGACCTTGTTTCCTGCATCCATTTCTGCCCAAGTTCTTCCCACGGGCATCTGTCCTCTTCTCTGTTTCTGATGTGAACCTGTTCCTCCTTTGATACATTCTTTGGTTCATCCATTCTTTTTGGCTAATAGAGAGGGCTTTAGGTTATTTTTTACACAAAATTATTCTCTTTGTTCCACTTCATCCCCTGTAATGAAGTGTAAGACTTATTTGATCATAGCTCCTGAGAAAAAATTCTATAAGAGTGGGAATCCCCATGAGATTTACTAAATTCTCTTGTATGCCACTCTGTCACTCAGACCAACTGAAAGCAAGAGTATAACTCTGATTACTTCAGTCTTACTTCAGACTGGATGAATTAGAGGACTACATTCGGAGAGCATGGAGGTGACAGACTGAAACCATCTTTGATTTGTAGGTCTGAAGAAGGTAACTAGGAATGTTTAAAGCATTTAATATCAGTATTATCCATTATTAATTTCCCTTATTCAATTATAATTATGTTATTCCACCATTCATGACCTGATTTGGAGCCTTTTTATTCTATTATCTTTGACATGCAGAGGTACTCACTGAGAAATATGAAGGAATAATTTTCACTGAAGCTTATTTGTAAACTGCTGGCTTTGTGTATTCACTGTTTGGTATTTGCTATTCACAGCATGCAACAGATCACCTAAGCCTAATGCTGTTGTTTCTGCACTCTCACTAGATGACTTCAAATTTCTAAGCAGAGGACTAACCAAGGCTATATAACAAGATTTTCATACCAAGCTTAGTCAAGTCAAAATTCAAAAAACTTTCAATGCATTCTCTGTGAATACCAGAGTGATGTCCAGCTACTCATGATGGAGTAAAAACGAGACCTACACAGGTCAAAATCACAAATATAACCTTCCCAATCACATCATACTTTATTCTCTAAAGGGCTTTTAAGTAACTGAAATTGTGTCAGTTAATTTCAGTCTCTAATTACTGATGTTAAAGGAACAGGGTTCAAAATCTGGAAAAGGCACTGGGAAGTATATTTAATTATATAAATTGTCTAGTGTATGGTACCTCTACTGGCCAATATTTAATATTTATTTTTATGAAGATTTGTTTTTAAATATCTATAAAAGACCGAGTTGAGGTAACATTAATTTTATTTTTTTAGTGCCTGTCCATCCATCTTTCCATTGTCTTGATACAAGAATATCAGGCTAAAATACAAAAGTAGAAAATATAAAATGCAGAGTCAAAACTAAAAATATAAAAGCAGAGAATTAAGGCAATATTCTAAGCACAAGTATTTTAGAATTAGTGTCCTGCTTTCAGATGCAATAGAGTTAATTTTCTTCCTAGTAGGTAGTACAATGCTGTGTTTTGGATTTATTATGAGAATGACATTGATAACACACTGATGTTTTAGTTGTTGCTGTGCAGTGCTTACCCTAAATCAAGGGCTTTTCAGTTTCCCATGCTCTGCCAGCACGCAGGTGCACAAGAAGCCGGGAGAAAGCACAGCCAGGACAGCTGACTGCAACTGGCCAAAGGGATATTCCGTATCAAAAAGCATCATGCCCGGTATATAAACTGGGAGGATTTGCCCAGGAGGGGCTGATTACTTCCAGGAGATGTGCTGGGTATTGTATTGCCCATTACTTTTTTAATTTGGATTTTATTCCCCTCCTTTTGCTTTTTCATTTTTTTTTCCTGCTATTAAGCATTTTTTATCTTTACATGCTGATCTTAACTTTTCTGATTCTCCTTGCCATTCCTCTGGGGTTGGAAGTGGGGGAGACATGAGAGTTGCCTATTTATTTGCTGGCTGGGGTTAAACCACAGTAAGTGGAAATTTTTAAAAGTTCATTTTCAAAGGTGGTTAATCTAATGAAGTCAGATTTATACATTCGAGAAGATGGACATGCTCCAAGAATAGGCAGAACTAAAATTTTAATGGTATTCTCCTTTCCACATCTCAAAAATTCCCATGAATCTCCTATAGTTTAACTCTCTTATTCCAGACCTACCCAAATGAAAAACTTCATAAAGATGAAAATTCCCTTCTTTTCTACATAACTTTATTCTAGTGTGTGTCAGGGATGATAGTAAACAAGACAAGAACTGGGAGATCTACTTCACTGAAGCTAAAGGAAAATTTTCTGTTGAATTTTCTGTTGAATTGCATGGTCTCTTAAATAAGGTACTGGAACATCAGCAAGGTCCTTCAAAATTCATAGATTTAAGATTCTGTATTCTAAGATGGCAGAATAAAGATCTTTGTGAATGCTTGCTACTTGCAGAGCAGATGGAAACAAATTCTGCTAATAATATTGCAGAGATAAGAAACATCTGGAAAAAAATCAGGAGTTTATTAAATCTCTGGCAATTGTATTTTGAGTTATAAAAAGGCTACAAGGAAATAGTTGAGCCTGAGCTATTCAGTATATTTTCAATATTTTTTCATGAAGGTATAAAGCTATTATGGCCTATAGATATCAATATTTTGTGCTAATAACAATAATGTTGGGAATACAATATAGATTAAGTCAACATAACATCACAAGTGTTAGTAGATAAATACAGGAATCATTTATAAAATGCATTTAAAGAAAAAAGAAGTCAATGTAAATTAAATTTTGAACCATTCTTTACACTTTTGGGATATGGCTGTTACTGTCATTTTTTAGGTTTGTTAAAAATTCTTTATCAGTAGCATTTATGCTTGAATTTTACAGAACTATTCAATGATAAGACTTTGCAGAAGAATGTGTGTCATAAAACACTCATTTATTCAAAACTATTTTCAATAGAATGAGAGGATAGTTTATCTAATAACTAATATGATAGGTTCTTAAAAACAAATAAGCAAGTGCTGGTGTTACTCTTAATCATGGTTTTTTTTGTGCGCAAACAGTATTGTAATTTACCCTATGTCAAAATTACCTGAAGCAGCATGGAACAGCATCAGAGATTTATTCAGTCCTCACTCTTTCTAGGGTGCATACCTGCTGTCTGCCTCTACATGGTTTGACATTTTGATGGATACAGGTCAGGCAACCACTGCTGGTCAATAATTTCAGTTATCCATAGGTGGTTTCAATCATGACTAATTTATTATTTTGCACATCTGGACTGATGTTATTGCCCTCTCTTCTCAGTGCCCTCATGTAAATAACTCTGGGTAAAGTAGGTATTGCAAAAGAGAATGTCAGAAACAAAAATAAACCAACAAAACAAACCAAACAAACAAAAAGCAAAAACCAAACCAAACCAAATATCTGTTGTGATTGTAGTAATCAGCTTTATTACTCTGTGAGCTGGATGATTATTGTTGTCTTCACCTTGCAGATGAGAAAATCCATTTATACAAGATCAAATTTGAAACCTGCTGCTCAACCAGGACCCATAACTGGATGTCTCATGTCTCAGAACACCATTCAGGCACCTACATGATTGTCTGCCTCTGTTTAGCTATCTTCTTCCAGGATTCATTATTGATTATTCTGTATTTATTCAAAGATGGTTTCTCTGGAGGAAGGATCATGAACCACTTTTTCAAGGAATTCTACAGATCAACAACATTAGTATGACAGGTACAAGAAAGATTCTAATCAGTACTAAAAAGAATGATAGAGAGCAGTCAAAATTCATAACTGAAATTCAGAAACTGTTGTGATGCTACAGATAGGTCTAACATTTTTGTTGTGGACAATTTAGGCCAGAATGTGCAATGGTGAGAGAAGTGTTTTCTCCCATGCCATTCTTAGAGCCATTGGGACACTTCCAATCTTGAGCTTTTCTGAAAACACAAAACACTGCAAGATGTTCTCAAGCATCACTGATTTTCAAGGTATAAGACATAAATATTTTCTAAACATGTAAGTCACTCCCAAGTAGAAATAAATCCAAAATCAACAATAAAATTAGCTTTCATGTTAACTAAATATGAAGTACGTTGTACTAGAAGTTATTTAATGGCATAACACTGCAATAGAATGATGGTACTGACTTTGAAAAGATTGTAAGTCTTCTGATTTTCATGCCTCTATATAAGCTTTTTTCATTCCACCATTGAGTCTTTGCTTTTTCATAGTGTCTTCCAGAATTATTAAAGTGGTTAAAATTTCTTAAAAATGGTTGGATGAAGTACAAGAACCTTGTTGCCTTTTTAATAGCTCACGAACAAGAAAAGTGCTCTGGAGGACTAATATCTGATAAGGTGTTTTCTCAGATAAGATATTTTATGAGATAAAGGATTCTCTAGACAAGTGAAATGAGGCAGCTCTAATTTTTTTTGGACTTCAGGAAAGTATTTGGAATAATTCTTTCCTATTGTAGAACAAAAACCTTTAGATCTTTGGAAACTGGACAGTGAAAATATAATAAAAAAGTCACACATAAAAATCATATTTTGTCATTAACCCTACTGCCTGTGATATGAAAGAAAACATCTTTTTTTTTACTGACTTGCACCTGCTCCTTTCTAAACTATTAAGCTCCCATTAATTACTTAGGCGAACATCTCCAGACTTATATTCTTATAACAATATTATTTTCATTTGTTAAAACAAAGGTACTTACAGTAGAGGGCTTTTTTTCACTAAGTTCTAATGGATTTATTATCATTTAATTAAATGTTTGCTTTACAGAAAAGAAATGTAGGCAGTGGACATTTTGCTTGATGAACTGATAGCATGTCACTTTCAGAAACACATTCAAACCCCTGTAGGAGTCACAGGAAGGAATCCTCATCCCAGTTGTGCGTTAGGAGATAGAAAGCATAGGGAAGGTGAGCTGTGAGCTGAGCACAACAGTGGTGCAGATGGGAGCAGTGACCTCTCTGACAAAGCAGCAGCTCCTCTGGGTCAGAATGGAGTTCAGAGACTGATCAGCAAGTCTGCAGCAGCGACATGGGTCCAGGGCCAAGCCAGGAAGTCAGATCCATGAGTTGGGATGAGACTCACAGAGGTACAAGCTCAGGCACAGACAGAGCTGCTACACAGCTGCAGTGTAGAGCAGGCTGGGGCAGTGTTAAGTCTCAGTTTACAAGCAGCTCTGAAAGGAAAGGAGGGGCAGGACCTTGTTTCCAGCTTTCCTCACAGGAGCTCCTATCACCAAGTCAAACTTGGACTCAGACAGCAGAACTCTGTAGCTTTTCCATCTGAATTCCTAGAAGCAGGATGAGCTCTGGGCCCCAACAGCAGGAATGCAGGGAGGCTTGGAAACAATCACAAAGCAAGTATGAGCCTTATCTACCTGTGGGAAACAAATCATTCCATCCGAAATTCTGAAGGGTACAGCACTTCCTCCACGCAGTATACAGAATTTCCAAATATAATCTGTAACTGTAACCGGTTAATTAAGGAAACAGTTATTCTATCACAGTGAAAACTTATTTTAAAGAGAACAAGAGTGACAGGAGAGAGTGAAAATATTAGTGGGGAAAGGGTTAAATCCCAAGGAAAGGATGCCAGTTGGCAATAGAAAGATTGCAACATGAAAGAGACATTGTGGGAATGCACAAGTGGAATGGGATACACATGTGACAATGAAAAACAGATTATTCATTGGACAAGTGGGCTTGAGTGTGTTGCCTTCCATCTAAACTTGTCTTTGGCTTGCAAAAGGGACTGGGACCTGCACAAACCTCCACCTACAGCTCGTCCTGAGTTCTTTGCAAGGCAAAGGAGCATATTATGGGTTTCTGAACAAGGTGCTGACTCTTGCTTCCAAACTGCTCTATCAGAAGAAAGTAGTCAGTGCAGCAATTTTTTTTCTCTCCAACTGCTGTTTCTCCTCCTTATTAAGTAAGACAGAGACAAGATAGAAAATCTCTGCTGCTATAAAATTGTCATGAACAAGAAAGCTCAAACAGCAGCTTTTGTCCCCTCCTTCCATCTCTTCCAATTTTTGTTTGTGTGGTCTTCACTGTGTTTTTTGCAAAAGAGGTGGAAAAAAAATTCACTCTCATATCCAATGTAAAAGGAAGCTTTCCAAGGTCTAATGAAGCAGAAATTCCTTTAGATCAGTCTGTTCATGCAAAATTAGGACCACCTGTAACATTGCTAATGCCAGCAAAACTATGGACCTGCTTCAGAAGTTAGCTCTGCTGCTGAAAAAATATTCATGGTCTGCTTTATTAACTTTCTAGAAGATAACATTAGAGATGCTGTTACAGGCTGTGTTTGGAATTACAGGAACAGTCACATTACAATGCCACAGACCAGACTGCTCTTCAGGACTGTGCAGGAGAGTTGAAGTGGTCTCGATGTACTTTTGTGGCAGTCCAAAAATCTGTCTGCACCAACCTCTCATCCAGATAGCAGATCCTTTGCATGGACTACTTGTTGTGGTTTAGAAAATCCATGAAAAAAAAGTTTTCTTCAAAATTGCATGTTTAGAGCCTGAGGACTGAAACAATTTCCTTCACATAAACACTTTTTTTCTCTAACCTTAGGAAGATGTAGGTTTGTCCATAGCACTTTCAAAGGGTGTATATGCAAACAGGTAAGTACCAGCACAGCGACTGGAGCAACGCAAAAGCTGAATCCCGAAATTCAAAGCATCTGCATAGCCCCGCTCCAGAGCCTGAGAAAACACCTGAGGCTCTCTCTGAGCCTCCATAGGGATCTCCACGAGGCAGCCCAGGCCATGAGCAGGACATCTGGGGACACCAAAGCAGNGATCTCCACGAGGCAGCCCAGGCCCAGCCCTGTCCCAGCCATGAGCAGAACATCTTGGGGACACCAAAGCAACCCCCATCCCCAGGACCAGGCACCTCCCTGGGGATGGTGACAGGATGAGGCCAGAACAGGCTGAGAGCCCAGCTCCAAAAATCCCATGGGCAGGGCAGGGCAGGGCTGTGGCGAGCTGGAGACAGTCCCTGCTGGGGAGTCACTGGGCCAGGGGATGATGGCTCCTCTGGGATGCCATGGGGTCCTGGGCCCGAGCAGGCTGGTAAGGGGCAGTCAAACACATCCGTGCCCTCAGGGTCCTGGCAGAAGGGATGTCAATTGTTCTCTGCAGTACCTCATCACTATATCACTGCACTCTTACTGCTTTATAAAATCTTTGCATCCCACACTCAGTTAATATTTGGATTTTATGATTGATTATTTTGTGAGTGCCAAGATTTTCCTGGAATACTTGTGGGGTACAAGCAGAAGTACAGTCAAATAAAACTTCTATGCAAAATTGAGTATCTGTAGAAAATGCTTTTCAGCATTCCCCCTGTCCTAATGAAAGCAAACCCATTTTTTTTTCCAGAGTTAATTTACTACAGAAGCAGAATTGTACAGAGTCTACACAAAAGCACAGAACATAATGCAGAGATGAAGGATTACAAAGACAAGATAGAAATTGTAAGTTTTAATGTAAAAAATGGACAGAAGTTCAGACAAATGAAATACTTCCAAACACAAAATGCTCAAAAGACATATTGAGATATGAAAGATAGTTTTGATATTTTGAACATTCAAATATATCAAGCTAAATTTACGAATGTCATACATATTTTTGGGCCTGAGTAGAGACTATATTCCTGCTTCAATAGGTAAGTCTTTCTTAAAGGAACTAGAGTGAGTAAAAGGTCATTAAGAAATATCCCTAGAAAAACTAAGATTTATGCAAGCTACTTATTAATATCTCCAAAAATTATATAAATAGGAATATTATAGGAATTATATAAATAGGCATGCTTAAGCAGGTATACATACTGCTGTTCGAAAAGATTTTTAAGTTTGACCTGTTTCAAGGAGACTGGTATATAGAGGATTGCAGTAACATAATCCAAATAAAGAGATTTATTATTAAAATTTGCAATAAAGTATTGCAAAGACTAAAAGATAGAACCATATATGAGGAATTTTAGCTACATCAGACCAATATTTTTGCATTATTGGATAGCTTATAGGAAAGAGAATAATAGGGGAACTTGTCAAATATATTAGACATCTATACACTACTGCAAAGTGTATCAAGAACAAACAATGACTAGAAATCTTAATGCACAAACAAAGCTTAATTGGCCTCTCGGAGACCCAATGGCCTAAATCAGACATACAAAAAGACAGGGAAAAAATAATGCTTTTTACAGTAAGATAAAAATATTTATGCTTTCTTTGTAGCTCAGAAGGAAGAAAGAAGCAGATCTGTTAAAAGCCTTTAAAAAAGATGAAAAGAATTATAGGAAAAAGGAGTATCATAGTAAGAGAGAATAGACTGATGCACCTTATTTCAGACACCTAATACCTGAAGGAGATGGCCTTTGGTAAAAGGAGAATACTTGCCTATAAGCATTATAAATAGTCACAGTCTACCAACAAATTATTGAGGAGAATGCTGACGCATATATTTCTTTACAAATGCTGAGAGAACTTTGGCTGTGTGAAAGATGCATCTGACCAAAGGGAAGGAAACATTTGGAAACATTTGGAAACATGGTAGATATGTGAAATCATCAAAAAGTTTCAAGTTAATGATTCTGTGCAGATTAATATGAAAATGAAGCAAAAGCGTAGTGATAGATTAAAAATGCAAACTTTAACCAGGATGATGGAATTCCATAAAAAGGATTTCTAAAGAGAGGAAGGGAATAATATTAAGTAGGAAATTATTAATATTGGTAATATTAGTACAGAATGAGACTAAACCAGAAGGACTCTAAGAGTGGAATGTGGTTTTACAAAAAGAAGTAGATAAACTGGAAAAAGCACAAAGGAGGAAAAGCAAGAATGATGAATAGCTTACAAGTTAGACTTATGAAGAACTGTAGGAAGAAGTTGAGTGGGTCAAGAAAAATAATCTAGTAAAGAGTAGTTAGATCACC
>VZRF01006813.1:19740-118917 GCA_013396875.1 Vireo altiloquus | reverse complement strand
CCAATCAAGAATCTGGTTCAGACATATCCCTGGGTTTTGCCAAATTAAAAAATAATAATAATTTAGTAAAACCAGTTTTTATTACTAATCAGATACAATATATTCACATTAAATTTTATATGCTTCTATTAATATACATTTATGCATTGTATCATACAAGTTAACCCCCTGTGCTCCACTGCCTTACATTTCACACCTCTTTTCTTTCTATAGTTTTCTCTTCCCCCGTTTCTCACATGCACACACCCCTTTATGTGCTCACTCTCTGGCTCACTCTCACGTGTATATTTCTGGCATCAAAACCATGTTTGAATGGGAGAGGAATCAAGGAGGCTGGAACCCCAAGATAGGTACTCACAGTTCAACTACTAACAGAATTATAACTTCCTGAATCATGACACTGATACAGTTTTGTAGCAGCACGCACACTTCAAAGTGTAGAAAGTGAAATTGTGCCATGGCTGTGTTTGGCAGTCCTGAAGCTTATACTTGTGTTAATATTTTACACAAAATACTGAATTTTAATCAGAAACATCAGACAATGGATGAAGACTTGAATAATGCCACATCTGTCTTTAGATGTGTACTCAAAAGGATACTCAAAAGTACTCAAAGGGATACCAAATCTGCAGGAGTTACACTATTTCTATTTTTCTTTTTTACATATAAAAACCTGGCCTCTTTTCAATACTTAGTTCTCAAAGAGTTTTTAAGATTGATTTTAACATTAAAAATCTTTGATTGCTTCTTGATTTCCATAAAAGATTATAATTTTATTCCTCATGGTTCACATATCAAAAACTGGTTCATAGATCAGAAAATTATTTGTGATGAACTTTTTACTTGATTCATAGTGAATTAAAATGAATAAAAATTTTGGATCCCAGAAGCCTCTTCTGAAAATGAAATAGTTTTTATTAGAATCATCTCAAGCTTCAGTCTTATTTAAAATTGACATCTTTTGAATACTCATGTGAAAAGCACATTTGAATACCACAGAGATTTGCTAAGCATTCTCATTTTCTTTCGTGTCTAAAACTCTCTCACTTTTTAAGTTTCTTGTTCTAGAGAAAATCTAACACCAGCTGCCTTATTTAAGATTCAAAATACTTCGGCTTGCATTATTCTTTAAAAATTATTGAAACTTAGAAACAGAAAACAATGCTAGCTTTCTGGCCTAAACCTTGCTGTACAACTCAATTCAGTCCTAACTGCAGATCTACAAGCAGTATATTCAGCATCACGTGCTAGGACTTTTGTTGTTTGTGTTGGTGTTTTCCATTTCTGACAATTACATAAATCATGGGAGAGCAGGGGGAGGAAGACTGATTTGTAAGGTTCTCACTATTTTCAAAGAGGTTTTGAAGAATATGAGACATAAGTAGATACATCTGGTGATGCTACATTCATCTAATATAAATGTCTCAGGCAGAAACCATGTTCCAATATCTCCCACCATATATAAAATCAATGAGCTATAGACACCTTTCTTTGTCTTGCCTTTAGGTAATTTTCCTAATAGAAGTCAGTCTTACAGACAGATTTCGAAAAGCATTCAACATGAGCATAGCTTTTTGATTCTCAAAGTTTTAGTCAGCTCATTTAAAATAAGAGGGAATTAGTATTTTGCCAATGGCTACTCATTTACCATCTGTTTACTCAAATGAAAATATTGCTTCAACATACTAATAAAGTTGTTCCTTTTCTACTACAGTATTTATCCAAGCCTCTTTTTCACTGCCCATCTTAAATTTTCTTCAAGTTCTATTGAAGTTCCCCTAAGTATGATTAAACATGTATTTTGAAAATATATCAGAGATTTGATCACATTCTAAAGTACTTTAGCCAAGGGAGAGAACTTGTCTCTTGCTTCATGATAAAAAACTAAACCTTTCCTAAAATTCCATCGTATGCCATCACAGAACTGTCTCTATGTCCAAACATAGACACAGACAGCTACAGATATTCTGGAAAAGCAACTGTCAAGGTTTCTGATTTTCAGCTAAATTAATTTATTTTGAAAACTTATGTCTTTGAAAAAAATATTATTTTTTAGATTCAAACATTTTTATCAAAATATCTAGTTTTTTAGATGCCAAATTAGATCTAAGGGCAGAACACAAATTAGAGTGGTGATGAAGTTATAGTTCAGACTGCAATCTCAAATTCTCACAGCTACTCACACAATTTAGAAGGCAGAAGAAATGCTAAATGCAAGGTCACAATTCTTACTACTTGTGGCACTTGTATAAATTTTCTTTCCAAATTGCTCTGAAAATATTACACTTTCACACAGACTTCCCCTTCACAATAATATGATTTGAGCTAGATTAATGCTCTTCTATTTCTCTTGCTGATGTTCTACATCACCTATCCTGTATTCAGTGTCAGGTCCCTAATTTAGATTACTATATCCTCTGAAAACCCTGCTGCACTCTAGATAGGGGAAAATAAGAGCAAGGTAATATTTTAATGCAGTTTTCCTGAAATTCTCCCAAAGAGAAAATTACTTGAATAACTACAGGGAGAGTCTTTGAATCATTGTACTGGAACAATCATTATATTTGAAGGATAAATGTAATTTATCCTTTTTTTAGGAAGGGGCACACATCAAATAATTTTTTTTTTTCCTAATCTATAGGAAAAAAAAAATGCATCTCCTTTTATTCTTCAAGGAATGAACTGTTTAGTCTGACAAGAGAGTCAGAAAATGAAAACAAAAATATGAAGAATTGTATACATTCAAAAAGAAAGATGGAAAACTCTTGCCCCATCTATTCATAGCTAAACTCAAAGCATTATGGACTAGATGCTCAGCCATATTCAGGACTGATAGAACTAATATAATTTCACAACTACTTTCTGATTTTGCTGTGGCAAGACTAAATTAGACAAAATTTGAGCCAAAAAAACTATTTGAGGAAAAAAATATTTTTGGCTTTGGAAATGCTTTTTTACTCATACTCTTGTTTTATCTTCACTCTTATCCCTTTCCTTTAAAATATTCATAGGAATTTGAAGGTAATAAATTCTCTGGTATTAAGTTACTAGCCAATACCACAGGGCCAAAAAATCTTGTAAAAGTGCTTTTCAAAGCAGGTTTTTGTCCTAGTTTTGTCTGTTAAAGCAATAAGTGTGATTTGATTTTTAATTTTTTTTTTAAAGAACACTTTCTTTTTTAAAAAGAAAAACTTTTTTTAAAAGAAAACATATTTCAAACTATGTCTGAAAATAGCCCCCTGCAGTGGGGGGGGCCATCATCATTTCATCATCCAGTGATTGTTTTGGAAGATTCTTAGTCCTTTTTTCAATTCAGCTCACTACTTTTTTATCTCAATACAAGAATCCAGAGTTGAGAAGATGAGATGTACCTGACTATCCATAATAAAAATACTCAGAAAAATGCTTTGCTCAATGAAACTTTATTGCTTTACCAAATAATAGTCTCCTTGCAACTGTAAGAGGGACATTGTTCTCACTTGTTGAGGGAACAAGGACTTCCATTTTCACTGACTCAGAGCAGAATTTGGTTTTCTGACATCACTGGTAGGTATCATCCCTTGGCAATCAGCTACCATAGGCTAAGCAGCTTTTTGTTTAGTTTCTGCTTCCTCAATAATCAATCATCCTGGTTTTTCAGAAAAAAAAATACCTGAGACTGAAAAGGCAATCAGGAAATTTTTACTGAAAATCATGCATTTCCAATAATTTTGAAAATTAAAAATTTCTAATTAATTTAACTATTAGATCAAGTGTAAGATTTTCTTAGGATAGTACTAGCATATGTGTTTAAACTATGGAAGGTGTAGTCATCTTCTATACATTGGCAAAGAAGTAAGGATATAGAGAAAAAAAAACAGCACCAAATGGACTTGACTGCAGATGTCTATGAAAGATATGGATTCATGACTTTGGAATATAGTTAGGAAATGAGTGACTGAACAATGTTCTCCATATCTTTTGAAATACTCAGTTCAAATCCCTTTTCAAGTCTTGATCCTATATTGAGCTAAGGAGTACCTCTAATCATTGGAGAGTTGCTTTTCACTGGCACCTGCGAATCAAGTGCAGGCTGATGTACATAAATGAATATTTTTATACAATGTATATTTCTGTGTAGAAAAGTATTACATATACATGCAATGACAATTTTTGATTCATCTGTAGGTTAAGAGATTTTGAAAAAGAAAGGTGTTTTCCGCTTTGAGGGTTAAGAGATTTTAATTTTTGACTAGAGTACTGTTAATAAACTCAGAAAGACTGGCCTCCAAACCCGTAAAAAATTTTAGCAATTTCAGAGTAAGATTAGCAGCATCCAGGAAGTGATTCACTCGCCTCTGGGTGAATTGTTGTCATAACCTTCATGAGTACTCTTCTTGCTGGAGTACTGTAGTGGTTTGTTGGCGTTTCAGTGGAGCAGCAAG
Source organism: Vireo altiloquus (assembly GCA_013396875.1). Lineage (NCBI taxonomy): Eukaryota > Metazoa > Chordata > Aves > Passeriformes > Vireonidae > Vireo > Vireo altiloquus. Next base: position 114,493 of record VZRF01006813.1, on the reverse strand, counting down.
CCGTGAGCAGTGCCAAAGAGCATTTCTGCCCAGCTCAGGTCAGCCTCTCGTGCTCCAAACCTTTCCTCTGAAGGCATGGCCACAGGGCCCTCACCGGCCAGGGAGCCACAGGGCAGCTCTGGCACCTTTGCTCTCTGCAGCAAGGCAGCAGTGAAGGAGATGAGAAGAGGTCTCTGCATGGAGAGCACAGAAGATCCTTATTCCATGGTGGCATGCAGGTCCCCAGAGGCCAAGACTCAGAAAAGCAGAGGGTCTGGAGTTTCACAGGGACAAGGAGGGGCAGAATTGGGGTCCCTCAGAGACCTACAGGAGAAGCCCGAGGGAGTGGCCAGGGATAGCAGGGAAAAGGGGGGGAAAGCAGGGGTGGGGGAACACCATAGAGTACCACATCCAGACTGGTCTCACTTCTCAAGGACAGCAATCACAGATGGATTCAAATGAGAGTGAGGACTTGACATCAAGGGATTTCAAAATGAACCCCCCTGAACTACTGCTGGGTGGCTGTTTGGAGCTGATGTTCTTTCCATAAGGTAATTTTCCTTCTGCAAGGAGTGTACTAAGAAGACAATTGGGAATAGTCTCCATTGTATTTAGTGATGAAACAAACAGTTAATCATTATTATAAACTTATTATAAAATAATTGCCTATTTTATTCTCCATACAGGCAATTAGTAAGAAATAGCAGATTTTTGTTTTTACTGAACAAAATATGTATCAGACAGAAAAGTGCTGATTGTCTTTGTTTTCATAAAGGTGCTATTATGAAACCTACACAGGTCCTTTACTGAGATCCCTGAACTGAACGTTTTCTGATGCTCAAAATAGCTTTCATCCATCCTGATTAAAATAAAAAAGAAAAATTCTGCTTACTTCACTTCAGTCACTTAACACCTGCTGCTACTATTTTCAGAGAAACAATTTGCCAAAACATTGGAAAAGGTTGAAAGATAACCTTTTTAAACATTTCAGTGTGTCAGGAATTCTGGACTGATTTTATTTTAAATTGCCCTGCTCTCTGGCAGTGAAAGGAAGTGGTTAAAGAACTTTAACTATTTTTACTATACCTGTTATAATGTAAGAGGTATTTACCATTCCCTACTCTGTTCATATATTCAAATGTTCCATAATGGTTTTGTCCACATGATCTTAATAGATTAACCTTCTAATAGGGTTAGAAGAAGGAGAAAGCTACTGTGGTAATAATTCCCAGTGTATTATTACATATACAGTGTATAATTCCCAGTGTTTTATTACATTACAAAAATTCCATATTTCTGTTACTTCCCAAAACCTCCCCTCATTAAGTCTGCTGGTGAACTCTACCTTGCTTTGGAGCCAGATGGATGTCAGCTGCCAACACTTCTATCAAAGGATGACTCCTAAAGAGTTGGTCTGAATGCCATTATTGGAAAATTCTGCTTTTAAATAAAAGTGAACAGTAACAGGAATCACCTAGTTTTCAGTAGATTATACAGAGGTCAGATTTATTTTGCAGAATGAAGAAATATTGAATTAAAGTTTATTATATTGATTTTTTTTCTTAATTAAAAATGACCATAGGAAAAAATGTTTTCAGCTTTATACACTTTTGTATGAAAAAGCTTTTATATTTTCATAGTTTCAATGCATATTTTATGTTAATAGAAATAAATAGAGTTTAAAAAAACCAAATAAATTGTTGTCAAAGTTGCATATTTTATAATTAAAATCCACAATTTCAAAAGTCAATAATGCTGAAGATATATGGTAAAATAATTTTAGTTTTATATTATTTTAGCATTAAAATTGAATTATTTGGGTTTTGAAGAGAGAGTTATCTATTGTTTTCTCTCTTTAAAATAAAATGTGGTTTGCATTAGTTACTCCCATTTTGGGGGAGTTTATTAGGCATTGCTGATAGAAATATACCAATTAAGTTTACCTTTTTAAATAATACTTTTCTATTAAGTCTCTTTTTATTGTTTATATCTGGAAGGTTTAGACATTCTTTTGCACTCTGTTGCCTCATATTTGTTAAAATCCAACTACTTGTTTACCCATGAAATTTTAGGTCATGATTTTCTTGAGAACTGATAGACATGAATATATTATAACCAGGACCTTCCTCAAAAGACATCAGAGCAGATAATCCTTAAAAAAAACTAGATAAATAAGAAAACTCAGCATTATTCATAGAGATATGATTGCTTCTCAGTTCTGTTAGTGCAACTCCAGATTTACGGTTTCTTGAATCTCATTAAATATTCACAATTATTTAAAATTTCATTATGCTTATTTAATATGTTTACATAGCTAAAGTCTCATTGGGTTGGTGGAAGCTGAGGGGCTTTTTAAGAGGTTAATTTTTATTCTAATTCTTGAAGTCACTGCCAATTGTTTCTGGAAAATATTTGTTACTGCATTTTTTAAGTGCTAGAAGTAATACATCCAAATCTTCGTTCGCGAAGCCTAGCCATGATGAGGAGTAATACACATAAAGCATAAAAAGATATTTATTCATTCAAATGCCTATATATATGCAACCTGAAAAATAGTTTCCAAGCTTCCTTTTTATTCAGTATTCTATATTAATTTTTTATTCCATGTGTTTAAATGCGCACATAAATATTAGTTGTATCGATTTTTGTCCTTTATTTAATATCTTCTAGTAGTCGTTTACTGTAATTTGTAAGAATACAAACTATACACTGTATGTATAAGAAACATTTGTCCAAAGGGTAGATAAGCTACAAAAGAGTATTGTGAAAAAAAACCAACTCCCTACTTATAAAAGACTAATTTGTTAGTCTTGTCTTTGCCAGATATTTAGAATTTAGAAAGGTTTTCCCCAATTAAAGACTGTAAGAAAAGTAATTTCGCAGATAGAAATTAAACTATATAATGATTACAAACTAAATTTCTTCTTAAAAAATAGTAAAATAAAGAAGGTATTTGGTAAAAGCTCACAGAACTATTTCTAAAAATAATCTAATGGCATAATTTAAACATTTATTTTGTATGGCCTGCATCTTATAAGGACAAGGAATATTTTGCCCTTTAAGTGATTTTTCCACTCTGGGTGTAAATACTTCTTGTCTGTGTGCTGAAGCACTGCAAAATTAATAGCTGGAAATTTTTTTATCTGCAACTATTACAGGGTTATTTGGTGTCTGGGACACAATGAACACATGCACCTAGAGAAATGCAGGCAGGTGGCTCCAATTAATACTCATTACTGGAAGCAGATTGTGGCATGAGAGATAGCTAAGAACAGGGTAAACCAGATTCAGCTCTTGCTAGAGTAAGAAGAGGTGTTTTGCCAGATAGAATTTTTTAAGGTGTGTGGAAGATTAAGGTAAAACCTTGACAGTAAGGTGTGGTGGCCTGACCTTGGCTGGACACCAGATACCCACCAAGCAACTCTGTCACATCCCATCTGGACAGGGAAGAACAAATAAGATAGAAAATTACTCATAGGTTGAGATGAGACAGTTTACTAAAACAAAAGCAAAAGTTTGCTCATGCAGAAGCAAAGAGGGAAATACAAAGGGCTATTACCTCCTTTCCACCAGCAAGCAGTGTTCAGCCACCTCCTGGAAATTGGGGCCTCAGCACACACAGCAACCACTCCAGAAGGCAAATATCACAAATGCCACCACCTTGCCGTTCCTTAGCTTCTATACCTGAGCTGACATCACATGGTACGGAATATCCCCTTGATTAGTTTGGGTCAGCTGGCCTAGCTGTGTCCCCTCCCAGGATCTTACCCACTCCCAGCACGCTGATGGGAGTGAGAATGTTAGAGACACAGCCCTGATGCTGTGCCAGCACTGCTCATCTGTAGCCAAAACACCTTTTATCAGCACCTGCAGAGGCACCAATGCACAGCACAGCACTGTGAGGGCTTGATGGGAAATGAACTCCAGCTCAGCCAGACCCGGTATGTGTTTCAGGACAAAAGGGGCATCGGCTGGGACTTCTCTGGAACTTATGGGGGCAGTGGAGTAAAAAGCACATGAGTGGTGTGTGTTGGAAAGAACTTGTCATTTCAGTAGTTTTATGTGATGAAGGAGAAGATTTTGAAGAATAGGGCCTGTGAGCAGGTAATGATTTTTTTACTTGATTTATCTTGATTTCCTATTGATGTTCATTCTCAAGACAATTTTATAAATTTCATTCTGGTGTTTTTTCCTAATTCTTGTGTGGGTACTGCCTATGTGACATCTGTCTTGTAGAAGGTGTTCTTTGAGTCAGAGATGTTGACCTAGTATTGAAAAAAGATAATTAATATGATTTCCTTATTTTTTTTTTAATTGATACTTCACTTCTGCCAAGTTGAAAAGTAAATAAACTTTATGCTTTTTTCTTCTCTCTTGGCTAATATCGCCAGTTACTCCTGGAAAGGATACAGGCTTTTCCTTCAGAGAGTGATAAAAGGGAGATATAATCCATGTATGAAGCTTATAGTTACAAAGTAACTATATTTATATATGCCATATTTTCAAACTATGTTTTTTCCTGTTTTGGTCTCAGCAGCAGGTGTCTAGTAACTCATATTGAAACAAAGATTTAAATGTCTTATATTCCATGCAAAAATATAATTTGTATGCTTCTGAAGTACCAAAGCTGACTTCTGTCAACTAGTTTTTAAGCTCTGAGGAGACGTGCATGCTTCTGTCCTTCTTCCTCTCCTGTTTATTGCAGCAAATTTTCTTTGATAAAGTCTGGGAAATGCAGATCCTTTTAATAAGGAAAGTGCAGTCAAGTTTGTTTTTTTTTTTTTAATTTAAAGCTCTTATCTTTATAACATCATTTGAGAAGTTTAAAAAATAAAACTGAACCCAAAATCTACAAAGGGAGAAAGTAGTCTAAACGGATTTTTAAACTTAACTTGAGTTTTGTCATTGGACTCACACTGTCAAATCAATTAAATGAATTAAAAAATTTAGTGGTAGATGAATCTGCTGCTGAGGTCTGAGTATAATCTATTTAAGGTGTCTAAAGCTGTTAATCCTTTTCTTTCTAATCCATCAGTTGTGCCAAACACTAGACCAACCCTTGTAGGCTTCACCATTTAAAAAGGTATAGAACTATTTTTGTTGGTGTGGGAAAAATGTATAAAATGTTGTTTGTGTCATGTTTAGTTCACTGAAGACACCAAATATAAGCCAGGATATCTTTGCAACCTTTCAGAAAAAAATAAAAACCAACCTGCTTTCCTTTTTTGCAGTGTTGTTGACTCCTTCAGCAAAACTGGATCTTTCAGCTCTGCCAGCATCTTTGAAAGGTCAGAGTTCGTACTGGCAGAGCTACAAACATACACTTCTGCATCTGAACTGCAGAGCACCATGTCAAGCATATGGCATCAAAGTAATGTTTTTGCAAAGGAGGGAAGGGCTTTCTCTCGTAAAACCCTGATTTATCTCAGCGGTACAGCTATACTAGCTCCCTTGGGATTCTAGACAGCATTCCTATTATCCACTCAGCTTGTACAGTCTTGTTAATGTGCTTCTGTTGTTCTTAGCTGTCACAGAATTGGTGATGTGTAAGTTGCAGAGATTTCACAATAAATTCTGAATGTGAATGTTTAAGTAAACACTTTTTTCCCCTCTTTAGCATAAACACAGATTCTCCTCATTGAGTAATCACCACGGGCTCTGCTCAGACTGCAGATTCTAACAAGAGTGAAGCATTCCCACCAGAAAAGCCTCTTAAGAAATTTGTGCCCCTCCCCTTTGCTTGCTTATAGTTTGAAAAAATATTTTGTGACTCTATTTAGAGCTTGATACAGCACTTTTTTTGTGATCGCCCATGTTCTCATGTCATCATCTATATAATAAGGAAAAATTGTGAACACAAGAAATAAGCAATCTGCAACTCAGACAGTATTAAACCATATTCTTTTTGGTTGTCTTTCTTATTTTACCTATGATAGGTGTGACATCATTAAAGATATCCTCCTCAATATGTTAAAATGAGCATGACTACTTGAGAATTACAGTCGCAGGTTTGTGTTCTGCTCCTATTTCCCACTTCTGCATGCTTGAGAAGAAGAAACTGGAAGATAACCATATCTGTCATTTTGATAGTATGTGTGTCCCAAGAATCCACTGAAGAGGAGCAATATTTAATTAGTTTTACTCAGTCCCTCTATTTTGTTTCTATTTTGGCATGCCCCCCTAATTATTCAAACTTTGTTTCTTCAGGCCTACTCCCTAGAAAGAAAGTTAAATTAATTAAACACCAGGTACCTTTAGTCTTTAATCTTCTATAGATTAATAGAGCAGAATGGATTTTAAACTGAACAGGCATCCCACATTTCCACTTGGTCAATCAATGAGAATTTGTCTAGCAAGCTGTTAGGAAAAAAAAAAAAGCAGTCGCAAGATTTTCATTCTGTGCTGGTGGCTCTTGTCCAGCACCTTCCTTCTGACTATAAAGAAAGGTTTCTGTGACCATTTCTGGTGATTCTTATCCTTTTCACATCAGAAAACGATGTTCCTATCCTCAAATCTCAGAAGCTGACTGTAAAGATTTGCCCCAGGTCTCTGCAAACTCCCTCTTACTGACAAGAAAGTAATATTAACTGTGGGAGAAGTGCAGCTGCCATAAGTACCTGAAGCTGCTCACTGAAAAATTCCTATGCTGCTCTCTCCAAATAAATACATATGTAAAAATCATATATCGGGTGAAGCTGCTTTAGATATTGGGACATAGTGAATCTAAGAAACATTGTCTTTAAATTTCAAGGTACAAATAGCACCATTTATTTCATCCCATATTTTTCTTGTGGCCCTTTACAAATCATAAACACTTACTGAATAATCATTCATTATTCTCCACCACGCAACAACAGTAAATCCATAAGTTTAAACCTTCAAGATTATTTCCCTGTCATTTTTAGTTAGACACCACATGTCAAACTTGGAAAACTGAGTAGTTTGATAATCTGTGTAAAGAAGTCTTGGCCATACATTACATGTTTTAATCTAATGCTTGTCCCTGAAAATATGATGCATTCAGTTTTGGATGGGGACATTTCATCACAAATAGGAGGGTCCTCTGGTGACAGCAATTCAGAAAATTACTTTGATCTTCACAGCTGTTAATCTGACAAATATGAAACACAATTTTAAAAACTTTTCTGAAATTATTCAACATTTTTGTAACCTTTGAGTGCCTGCTTCACCTTTACATGCTCACACACTGTAATTCTTTCCCTATTATCCAAAATAGGTGATGGTTACTGATCTTCAAAGAGCCTCTTCACTACTAGCATCTTCAGCTCTGGTGGCCTATAGTTTTTATATGGAACTGCAACCTCTTCTACAGAGGAAAGGAAGAACTGAGAAGGGGAGACTACCACTGATGTTGAGCTTTTTTTTCCTACCTGACCACCCACTACAACTCAGCTACAGATGTTCCAAGGTCGATAGAAAACTATTTAGAAACAGATTTAACTGCAGACAAAGAGTGTCTATATACATGGGCCAGGGGATCTATTTTGTGTAATTAATGTGTGAGAGAAACACTGGTTTAAGAGAATGTGTTACTGAATGACACAGAAGCTGTTACCTTCCCTCATAAAAGGCAATTTCTTGAAAGTTTGTGTCAGCTCCTTTGCACTTTAAGTGCAGGCTTAAACTTCATCTGGAGAACGAATTATTTGGGGAGGATTTATAATGAGGTTTTGGTTTTTATTTCTTTCCACTGTAGATAATATAAAAACGTACCTTTTGGCTGAGGATTAATCCTGATGTGTTGTTCTGTACAGAGCGTGGAAATGCAAAGAAAAATGTAATTTATAATAACTGATTTTTTGGTAAAGATAGCCCTCATCAATCTGCTGAAGCAAATCTGAACAGATTTTGGTGCCTACAAGACGCCTGTACCCTTTGCTTGTTCTTCCAGGAGTTGTCAGAGCCCTGACTGTTGATTTGCAAAACTTGTCTTATAAAAACTGCTTGGGAGGTTGTTCTGAAAGGAGACAAAGGAATCCAGGAAAGCTGGACATTTTTCAAGAAGCTAATCTTAAAAATGTGGGTGCAGGCTGTCTCCATGTACCAAAATGGATGGCCTGTTGGAGATCTGTCTGGGAAAAAAGAAGAATTTTTGAGCCTCGAAAGAAGAGGCAGGCAACTCAGGAGGACTGTGTGAATATTGAGGTTATGCAGGGAGAAGACAAGAAGGGCCAAAGCCAAACTAAAACTTAACCAGCCTTCCTTCCTTCCTTCCTTCCTTCCTTCCTTCCTTCCTTCCTTCCTTCCTTCCTTCCTTCCTTCCTTCCGCCTTCCTTCCTTCCTTCCTTCCTGCCTTCCTTCCTTCCTTCCTTCCTTCCTTCCTTCCTTCCTTCCTTCCTTCCTTCCTTCCTTCCTTCCACCAGAAAAATCCATTCATTTTTCTTTACAAGTTAATATAAGAACTGTGGTGTCATTCTTGCTGTGCTTTGCTACTTGCATTAAACCCTTGAAAACGAGAACAGAGTACTATTTCAGTAGGACATACATTACCAATTTCTTTACATTTTTATGTATGTTAGTCTTTAGCTAAGCAGACTCCAGTCATCTGTTTTGTAAAATATGTCTATACATGTTTATATCTAGTTGTAAAAACCATTAAAATGTCAGTTGTTAATTGCATCTTAGTTCCTATATCTCTCAGCCAAAGCTCTTTCCTTTTTCCCTGTAGCTTTTATTATTCAGTATTTTTTAATTACATATTTTTAACTGATTGAAATTTTTAAAGAAACTCCAAAAACATGAGTTCATAAAATATTCTATTTTCTTTATACTTCATTGTGGAGAAGTAGAATCATTGTTAGCTCCAAACACAAATAATGATATCTGAAAAAGTAGAGCATGTAAAATGATACAATCAATTGTCTTGAGTTTCTCATTTATAAAGTAGGGGACAGTGGGAAGACTTAAATTAAATTACATTTGGATTAACAAGAAGCTTATTTTATCTCCAGGCCACACAGGGAATACTCACGAATGCAAGTAAATCTTGCACTGCATAATTGATAACTTGCAAAGCTAGCTACAGAATTCTGTTTCTGTGGAACCATACTGTCAGCTTCATAGATCTCCTGCCAAGACAGGTAGGATGGAGTCAGTATGTATGTACTCAGATAATGCTTTTTAAGTGTCCTGGCATTAGACAGAAGAGCCAGAAACATTCTTCACTTTGTAAGTGATCTCTGGGAAACTCTGTGCCAACTAGGGTTTCCAGATAGCGTAGATAGTATGACTTGGCTTTTTCTGCTGCTATCTTCACACTTCTACAGTGCCTTCTTAGAGGAGAGGATGGAATTTTATATCTTTGCTGTGTGACCTCAAGCATGGTAGTAGGCTCATGGAGTCAGTTCAAGTTTCCTGGCTTCCTAGAGTTGTTCTGAAGGCCTCTGTATGGTAGAGGAAAACAAACTTCATGTGACATTTATGTAGGCTCCTGGAGAAATCTCTAAAGTTCGTCATCCTATGGACTCTAGTTAGACATCATCATGGAGGGAGAAAAGAGGAGTTATTTGTCAGTGCAGATTGAACATATATTGTTGTTGCCATAAACCTATATGAATGTCTGATGGAATGTGGCTATGCCTCTATAACCATGACAAAATGCTCAGCAGCTAGTAGGAAAAATGGTAACTGTGCATGAAGAGGTAAATAGGGCCTTTCATAGCCCTGCATAGACCTGCATATCTAGGGAAAAACTTCATTTAGCACATTAAGTGAGCTCAGTGCCTTGAATTTCCTTGGTACACCAAAGGCTGAGCACACATAATTGATTTGGCTATGATTATCATAGTTATCAACACTTAAAATGAATGCTGGTTATTCATTGCCTATGTATGTAGTAGTTCATAATCACTGGCCGTTCTCGAATAAGCATGAAGGAATGTGAAGTAATTTTTATAGAATTCATTATGCCATGAACATGACACATGACATAATCACTGTGAAGGCAGATTTTATAAAGGAAAAAATGCTAATTTCTTCAAGGACAGAGGAAATAATTAATTTTATTAAATGGCTTGTTAAAGCTGTTTTGCCAATGCTTTTATCTGTTTGATTGGCTTGGTAGTAGAGCATGCTAAAAACAGATCTAGACAGTATTTTAAATAAGGACTGAATTTTACTACCTTAACACGTTCAAAGGAATGGTATCTACTTAAAATAGTCGTGTTGATTACACTGACCCTTTTCACAGAGTCGCTGCACCACCCTTACAAGTATTTTACCACATGGCCTTATATTAATGAGCAATTTGAACTCTCACAGGAGTGGGTGAAGCTCAAATGTTTCAACTTGGTACAGAGATCCTATTGTGAGAAGTCAAACTCTACTCAAATATTGTCTGATTTAAACACTAGGAGAAAAATATTTCTCTCTTTTCTTCTTCTAGTATCAATATAAGTAATATGTTTGTCTTTTATCTGTAGAAGATCAAAAAGACAAGTACAATATCACTTTCCTGGGAAAAATTTGACACTTGAAGACATTACTATCCTAAAAATAATTGCCATGCATACATAGGACAGTGCAAATATTGAAATGCTATGTTATAAGTATACCCAATTCATTATTTTTTGACAATGCATACATATTTTGATGAATATGATCCACTGTAAAATCAAGCTAGTGAAGGGTACTGAAGCTGTGAACAATCCCTAAGTATTTGTGGAAATGTTTACTAGCATTACAGTTTGATGGCACTGCAGACCATTAATGTCATTTTGCATGGAACTCTCATTTAAAAACAAAAAAGTCAACTTCTTTTTGAACCTAGAATTCTTATATCAAATAACTTTTAGGACCTTTGGGGAAAATGTCTCATTTCTTCTTGGTGCTTCGTTCGTTTGTTTGTGGTTTTGTGGGTGAGTGTTTCATTTGTTTTGGTTTATTTTACTTTTGGAGCAGTAACCATAAGTATACAGTAGGTGAGGTAATAAATTCAATAATGGAGAAAAGGACTGTAGAACTTGACTGATCAGTCTGAAAGCTACCAACAGACTGCAGAGGTTTGCTCACCAACATGATTGTACTAGGATTCAAATTTTGAAATTCTATGACGCACACTTACATAATTATTAACTTCAGTAGCATCTTACACTGTATTCCTACTTCATGCGCATCTTGAATATGTAATTGATCACAAAATTGTTCCTTCCCAGAACAATATAAGCAGATTACAGACAATGGCATTCCAAGAAACACTGCAATAGTAAAGCTATAAATTTCCAGTAAAATTGGCATGTTAGAGTCATCTATTTACAGATTTAGGATTTTCTGTGAAATGTGATAGCTTTTCATTGCAAGACCTGGTCTTAAGGTTCTTATTTCTTATGTTGAAAAGAGTAGAATTCCTAAAAAACCTCAGATAGCTTTAATGCAGAGTGAATGTCAGTTCTTGATAGAAAAGTGTCCTTAGACAAGTTAATCAATCTTCTAATAGGGCATCAGTGACTACAGGGTATTTCCTTGTAGTTATTAATAATTATATTCAACTTGCCAATACTTACTTTCATGAAAAAATATTGAATTTCTTTACAAAAAATGGCAAGGTCATTAATCCCTCTTGCAGGTAAAAATATGCCAGCCAATGCACAAGAAAAGTGATTTGATAAGGCCACACAACAAAAGGACTAGAACTTAGTCCTGCTCCCCAGTGCAGAAAGCATTGAACTCTGCTCATTTCTTGTGTTTTCACTGACCTTTCAACCAGGAGCTTTGTGTGTTTATTGAACCACAGATAATTCTAGAAGGAGAAATTAGTCCAGAAGGAGAAAACATTATCCCAAAATGGACTCAAGATGATAGCTGGAATGCGTTCTTCCCATTCACATTTCCAGATGATAATCAGTTTAGCATGTGGGCACACTGTTTTTTAAAGAAATATTCATGGAGTCAGTTCTGTATGCAGGTGTTCCAAGACCAGCTCCATCAGACAGTACTGCACTTCTATGTCACTTCCAGAAATGCTGAGCCTGAACCATTAGGTTTGAAAATGGCTTATCTGGAAAATATTATTGTGAGGTGAATCAAACTAAATTAATACCATCACTGGGGCTTGGAAAGAATGTGGCTGTGCTTAATAACTGCGGTAGTCCTTTCCAAATTCTCTCACAAACTGTTCCAGCCAGTAGCTGTAACTATTAGTATAATTGAAAAATACATTCAAATAGTTCAATTAGTGGTATTTCAATGTCACTTTGGTATGCCATGAAATGGCATGGGATAGAATGAGTCAGTAACATTATATTATTGATTTTAGCACAGCCTTATTTTTCTTACAGTAGCATAAGAAAGAATTAGGGTACATTCAGTAAGATGCTCTGAAATTTAATAGGAAAAGGGTTACAGACTACAAATATTCTCTAAATACTTCACCATAGCTACTGAATTTCATGCATATTTACTGACACCCTCAGAATGACTTGAGTGCAGGTTTGACTTAAACCTATAGTATCCAACACTGAAATGAAAAACCCATGGTAGAAGCAGCACTAGAGTACTGAGAAGGGACAGGTAAATGTAACAGCCAGTGTCACAGCTCTAGGTCAGTTCAGAGACCTCTTCCTGGAACACTCAGCAACTTGGAAAGTTTTGGGTAAGTAGAAACAGATGGTTAACTCAAGCCTTGTTACTAAACTAAGAAAAAAATTCAGATTTGGCTTGAAGCAGTGTTGTTCACACACATCTCCCCATGAGCAACAGTGTGGGAGGAAGAGTTTCTTGCAAAGGAATGGACGGAAAGCTGAAGGTTGTTAATATCTTCAACCAACTTATCTTCCTATAGCCTCCTATTCCAAAATTTTAATGTAATGGAGAAACAGTTAAACTGCTTTTAGTATAATTTTAGGCAACACCAAAAGGAGAGCTGAGCTTCTTTTAGAATCAGCATGCCACTTTTGCTTCAGCTAGGGAAAACTTTTGGAAAAGATACTGAAATCTTGCATTTACTTTTTGTAGCTATGATGTTAACCCTTTTCATGATCTGGCTGGTTTTTCAGTTAGTTTTCTTCCTAATTTATTTATAGATGAAAACTGATACCAATTGTAAAATTAGTTTTTATTCATTATGCTTAATTTTTTTTTTTTTTTGCATAGTGTTTTCTAGCTTGGAAGTCTCTCAGAATAATAGACTAATTTTAGACGGAGATTTTTTTTTCTCATGTGTATTCCAGCCACACACACGTCATAGCCTTGATGGGACTAGAATATAGCCCAGACCTTAAAAATTTATTACAGTTACTGGACTGAAGGAAGTGGAATCTGGATGGAAATGATAAAAATTTTCCTAAGAAAATTCTCTTTATACAAAATAACCAATATCTCATGGAAAAATAGGGTAAGTAAATATCCATGCCTAGAGGGAAACACCATTTCAATATTTAGTCAGCCAAATAGGTCTCTGATATTTCCAAGACTACTAAAATCAGAATAGATGAATGTTTGACTATGTCAAACTTTCATGATGATTTTTTGAGTCAGATTGTTACTGCTACATTTCACTGTCCAAAAGTTGCTGAGAAACATGTATGTTTAAAAACAGATGGGACTCTGTATTATGCCAAATATTAACAGTTAACTTTTTTTTTCATTTTCTTTTTCCTCTTTTGGGAGAGGGAGAATGAAGATCATTATTTTCTTTTCATTTAAGTGGATCCTACATCTCAAAGGAGATCCAGTTCCTTTCATTAAGATCAATGAACTTATGTATCATTTCACTGTCATTATGGGTTCTGGCTTCACTAACAGTTGTAAAAAAAATTCTTACTAGCTGTATTTTATCCTACAAACTGATTTTGGGTTGCTTGATTAACAAAAGTATTTTAAGACAGGAGTATTTAAAAATTATGATAGATTTTTTGTTGTTTATTTGAGGGTTTTTTTGTTTGGTTTTGTAGGGTTTTTTGTACTTAATTGGTGTGTTAGCTTGATATATACTTCTAACTTGTAAAAATACAAAAATACAAACCAATACAGCCCAAAGGGGCTACCTTTAAACAAACTGCTTTTAGACTTTCTTTTTTTTCCATGATTCAACTATTTTGCATGAATGAGGTTACATTGGCACACTTGTCTTTGTATGAGTCTCTGATGTTCCTGACTGAGAAGCCTGCAGACACTCAAACTGTTGTTGTTATGAGGTCATGCTGGCGTACATTGCTCCTTGGAGCTGGGTAGAACTGTTTTTGCCATTCTCTGTCTATGCCTTTTGTTTAATATTAATGTTAAGGATCAGTTTCTGCATTGCTTCTCTTTTTCTTCAGTTTTGGCAAACCAGTGAAGGTTTATGGGACACATATGAGATCATTTATTGAGTGTTACGAGAAGCACATTCTTCACGTAATTTGATACAGGAGCTACTATGGTGGATACATTTTGATTTTAAGTGGTAAATAAGTTTGGTCAAACCCACAAAACTTGTCAATGTAAGTTAAGTTTCTCGGGAACTAGACAAGGATACACACTGGGCTATTCAGTTATTTTTTTGTTGAACTGGTAAATTAGCACGTGAAAATCCACATAAGCTCTCATTGTGTAGGTTAAGATTTTGCGAATGGGTCTGTGATACACACCAGGCTATTTAAGTAATTTTTTTAAATTGTGTTGGTAATGGATAACTGTGTTTTGTACACTGGAGCTGTTAAATTCATATCCTGTTGAGTTTGGCTTCTTTCCTCTAGCACCACCCAGCCCAGTCTGTATGATGAAGGAGCTAGTAGACTCTCAAGGCAAATGAATCACAAAAGGGGTAGTCCTATTTTTTTTCAGGTTAAATATGTTATTCAAAGCCTCACATCTAAAGGCAGCTAAAAGAAGGAACCCCACCCAACTTCTGTGTAAGAAAGTTTTAGGCCTCCATGTATCATTTTGCTTTCCATAATTTTATTTAACAGTTGTTTTATGCATTAAATAAATTCATGAATCTGACATGTTCGTGGTTTCATCCCCCATCTCATCAAAATAAAGTTTCTATCTCTATGATTATAGGATTGGATAATGAATATAAATCAACTGCACTTTAATTAGAGTTTCAACTACCTTTAACTGGCCTTTGAATTTTTAACTCTACTGAATTGCTTCCTCTTATTAAGCCATTATTCCCCTTCATTTCCTTTTTTTTTTCTCTTTTCTGTTTTATAGCATATTTATGATTCAGCAAAAATCTGAGATTGATAAAACTTTGGGGAAGAATAAGTAAGAGTATTGAGAGAATAGAAGTAATAATGCAGGCCTCTCTACCAGCTCTCCTACCAGAAGAGCTCACTTGGGACCTGCTCAAGATCACCTTAGAGTTACTCTGTTCTCTCTTCTGAGGCAACCAAACTCTGTTTGATAGGCTCCATTTTTTCAATGTGATGGAGATGCAACTTCACATCTGTGAGCTAAGACACTGTCTCATCCAACACAGTCCACTGCACAGTAAGGCTGATAGATATTTTTGTCCATCATTAACAACCCAGGCTAAAATTGATTAATTAACAGTGATAAACATTTTATCCCAGTCAGCTCTCTTCTCCCTCACCACAAATTTTCACCTTAAATTTCATGGGACACCTGTCTCTTATTTAGTTGTTTTTCTTTCCTAAAGTTTCATTATGTTTTTCCCAGCAAAATATTTCCTATTCTTTGGAAAAGAATACGGTGTGGATCTGCACAGATGGCAGGGGTATTCTGGATAGGCTGCAGTTTCTGAGAAGGTGGCTCTGAACTCTACATCACACATGCGGTGAGATTGGCATGTCCAAAATACCCACAGAGAAAGGTCATTTCCCCAGGGCTTTCAGACATCTGCTGTTTTCATTGGAGCTGCTGGTACTGTTTCTGCAGGAATGCTACATACCTGAGAACCTAGCCAAATTCACTTTTTACCAGGCACACAAAACTGTCAGGTCAAAATAAAGAAATAATCAGGATGCCTGGAGGTGCAGTCCAAGATGTTAGATATGGATACAGGTCTAGCCAACACTTCTGAGGGCTCACTTACTGCTAGGAGAAAGCAACAGGCTGTAGGACCAGATGTCTTCTCGCTACTCTGTTTTTACTTCATCTGATGAAGACAATTTCTGTTTTGCTCTCCACATCAGGTTTCCTTATCCTAGCTTTGACATCACATTGATGATGAAGTGTCTTTGATTTCTTGCCCTCCTACTAAAAAATCTTTCAGCTTTTAAAGTCACAGTACATTTTCTCACCAATTATTTTCTCCTGATATTTAGAGAAGGGTAGAAACAGCTTAAAATCCACCATTTATCTATTTACAAAGCCCACACAAAATACACTTCACTTGGTGTTAATGAGCTACATCTATGAACCTTCATGTCAATTGACCTCCTGACCTCTTGTTATCTATTATAGGATGTTTTGAAGGAGACAAACTAAACTCATGGAGGAGCACACAGACACACAGCAACCCATCCTGCACTTCACAGGGAGAACACTTCCTTCTTTAATTCTTGTTTTGGTGTGCTTCCAGTGCAATTGCAACAGCTGAGTCATCTCCTGCATTTATTTACACTATGGCCAAAGCTTATCACTTTGTTACACTTGCACAAGCAAAATAACATTATAACAAGTATAATGAATGCCTTTGGTCTGTCAAATGTGGCAAGAGTATTTATTTATTCATTTGTTCATTCATCCAATGATTTGTAGTATGTACTACAGAGTGTCTTAGTCCAAAGTATTTAATATACAAGTAAACATAAAGTAACCAATGCTCAGTAATTGAGGTTGGTTATTTTTATTGGATATTACAGTCACAGATTTTGCATAATAGAGTCAGAGAATCGCAGAATATCTTGAGTTGGAAGGGATCCACAAGGACCATTGAAGTCCAGACCCTTGCACTGTACAGACACCCCAAGCTTCACACCATGTGTCTTGGTGTGAGAGCATCGTCCAAACACTTCTTGAACTCTCAGGCTTGGTGCTGTGACCACTTCCTTGATTCCTATCAGAAGGAACACAAAGGCTTCTTTTAACATCATAGAACTCAGCATTTTTTTTTCAAATTTCCAAAAATAACATAACAGTGAAATCTTGGTCATTTGAATTGCAAAGCTGGAAGAAGTCAGTGGAGGATTTTGAGCCCTTTACACTGACATAGAATTTTACTAGTTCTGCCATTTTTATGCTTTTTTTATATTATTTATATACAATAGAATATAATTTTTAATATAAAACAGAATAACATGCAATCAACAGCTCATACAGAATCTTCCCTGGACAATATTACAGTGGAAGTATAAGGGTACAGACTGTTATTAGCCTGTGGACTGACCTTGGTCCTTTGTTTCAGCTCCTTACCTGTTAAGTATGGAATATGTTACCTATCACCTCTGCAAGTTTCAGAAATCTCCATATTAAATGTTTTATGTTATTAGTGTGCATATAAAAGGAAAAGGTTTCCATTTATTCAGCTAATGTCAATGCCAATATTTAAAACTGGTCAGCTGTATCCCTAAAAAATTAACCCTTTTTTTTTCCTGTTTAGTAGAAGGGGAGGAGAAAACTCAGGCAAGGAGGAGGGTCAGAAGAATGTATTCTGCAGAACAAAAACTCCCTTTTGTGGATGTTTGCAGTAAAGCTCTCCTTTATTCTCCAAGCAAAAATTCAAACTCCCCTGTAGCAGTAGCTAGGTCCATTTTCCCTCTTCTCCCATTGAGCACTGCTCTTCCAATTTCACTCATAAAAATATTATTTTAGCAAAATGTAAAATCAGTTCCAATTTCAAGGTCTTTAATTCTAAGGCTGAAAAAAAGCTATTTGAATATTACAAGTTTTGGTTTAATCCAAAAAGTAAAACTTGCAAATCCACATGTGTTTTTTGTTCCTTCTCTCTGAACAAGAGAAAGAAAAATCAAGGAGAAAATAATAAACCTGCAGTAATCTTATTAATAAATTATCATATGGCATGTCATGACAGGGAATTATATATACCTGTATCACTTAGAAACCAGTTGTGCTTTTAAAAACTGTTTTTCATATATATTTCAGTATAATCTATGCTAAAATTGGGATGACAAATAAAATGAACTACTGTGAGAGCTTGACAGTCTGATTTCAGTAGAAGGGGAATGATATCTTATATTCTGAGCACGAACCTGCAGATGAAATTATAACCTTAAAACTAACCTGGCAGTTTACCAGTGTGTGTGTCTGTGTGTGTGTGCAAGTGCTTGTATGTGGGAGATTGTAGGTGTGTGCAGAGGCATACACATGTATAAAAACATAGCAATCAGCTGGCACTCCCTCCTATTTAAAACACAGCATTAAAAAAACAATCCTGTAGCTACATGTACTACAAATACATGATCACAGCCAGGACATTTTAAAGAGAAGAGAAATTCAAATGAAAATCGTGATAAATGGCCTTTTTGGAAATCTTAAAACTAAAAATAACTGACAAAATACCACATTCAAGGAAAAATTTAGAAATTGATTTTAGGTAGTTCAGACTGATCTCTTTAAAGAATGCTACCCACCTAGATGAAAGAATTATGAACTTTTCAGTAGAGAAATACATTATTTCTTAAAGAAAGAGATTTTTTTTTCAAAGGTCTTTTCAAAATAATGAATGGCAGAAATGGCAGATAAAGTTCAGTAGAATTTTATCCTCACAGGCAAAATGGCAGAAAAACTCCAATCTGAATAGTGAACAAGAATTATTACATAAAAGAATATGTTTAGGGTAGGACATAGTGATTATAATTTTCTAGATTTATCTTGAGCCAAAAGTTGACTGCCTTGATACAGGGGGACAAAGCAGTGTAAATCTTCCTCTTACAGAGTCCTGACCTAGCCCTGACACTAGCTTATCACCACCTGACAGTTGAGTTCTTTAAGTGTTAGATAAAGTTTATAGTTTTGTTTTTACTGTAATGTTTGATAAAGCAAACACAAATGTGCGGGTTTTTTCTTTATAGGTAAAAACGAAATCAAATATTAAGTTGTCACACTGAAAAAAGAAGTCAATGAGCCTTATCTAATGACATCTGAGAGAAAATAATGCCAAAACCAGGCAGCTATTTTACTGCAAGGACAGTTCTTGCAGAAAACAATGTAGTTGCCTGGAACTAAATGTAGCAGTTTAAAAACACAAATTAAGAAATATTTAAAAGTTTGATTGTATTTTTATGGTCATACAAATTTCTTGCTCTACATGGTAAGGATATGGCAGAGTTTGCAGCACTGGAAATTTCTCCTCAAAGTTGCATACACAACCATGCAAAATATAAACCTTTTTATTATTATTACAATTATTAAATTCATAGAATTTGTAGGGTTTTAAAAATATTAAAACTAAGACTAGTCACCATTATTTCAGTATATTTATCATATGATCAATAGCAAAAATCAAGCAGACAGATCCATACTATTTGCAATAAGATTGCCAAAGTTTAATTCTTGACGAGTTTTCACACTCATGTTTCAGAAATCATAGTTTGTTGTACAAATGGGAAAAACTGAAATATAGTCTGTAGGATAGGAAACAGGAGCAGAGTGGAAATGAAACAATATTGCTTTTCTGTTCTCTATGGCCACCAGTCCTGAGATCAAGAAAGGAGTCCCTGGGAAAAGAAGTTGGGTAACACAGATTTTGAATTTAAAAATTGGCTACAGCCTGACCAGAAGCAACAATCACATTTCATCTTAGGATCAAACCAAGCTTTAAGGGGAATGGATCTCATTTAGTGGCTTTAAAGAGCAACACTCTTTTAAAAATAAGATGCAGATTTATGATTACTGATTATCTTAATCTGACTGTGAATTTTTGTTAATTTCTCTCTTTGTTTTGAAAGAGAGAGATAATAAACAACCTCATTAATTAATCTGATGGTTAATCAATCTTACTTTAAATATAACAAAAATCTGGATTCTAAAGGTTCCTCTGAATTGGGTAAGGTGTCTCATTTGTGGATGTAAATTCAGAACAGGATTTGGGCACCTAAGGGACATTCGACCACTAACTCCAAAAAAGAGTAATCACCATTATCACCATTACCATCATGATAGCAATCCACTTGTTAATAAATTCTTACTCTGCTTGAGTAGAGCACGGTTTTTTTTCTAAAATACAAAACCTCTGTAGCCATCAAAGTGCAAACAAGAAAAAGCCTCCTTTTTATGTGTGATTCCACATTAGAACACTCTGTTCATGTTTTTCTGCCACTCAATTATTCAGTCAAGAAACAACAATTGAAAGGAAACTTTGCATACGAAACAAATGGCAAATGTTTGCACCTGCTGAAATGTTGCTTTTCTGAAGGAAAAATTGCTCTTTGTAGATTGAGTAGTCTCATAAAACAAATGCACAGCAACAAGTATTCATACCATAACTACAACATTTGTGCCACTAATTTATTTATTAAAGGTCTTTTTAGTAAATACTGTCAAATAAAATCAGGCTGTTGTTTACATCTCTGAAGAGTAATAAACAGGAGACAATTAACTGCTAATTATTTCCACCTGGTGAACTCTATTTTCAGAGGTTTTGATTAATTAACAGTGGGGATCTATCATCATCATTTGCTGGTGAGAAGGGAAAAAATAACAATTTACATCAAATCAACATTAATCTGAAGTGAGGTCTTTGTCCATTTTCTGGGTCATTGCCACTAAACTCATTATAGAAATAATTGGAAAATGCAGCCACTCTTAATCAATATAACAATATGATTTCCTTTATGAAGCTCGTGGCAATTATGGAGAAGTCTGAAAAGAAATTTTAAAGAAGTAAAAAAGTATGTTCTTTAAGCATGTACATGACCTTATTCCCAGCCCTTCACAGAGAAAAAAAAAACAACTAGTTTATGTTTGCTTTCAAGATAGGAAAGGACTATTTGGAAATAGTGGAGTGGTTGTTTCAGTGCTCCTTATTTCATCTTAAGCTTCTGCCTACTCATTTCACTGAAAAAAATATGTAGAATGATTTTAGGCTATGATAGGTATCCAACTTGTCTCTCAGTTTTCCTGGACCAATGACTGAAATATTATCAGTTGTGTCAGGGTTTTATTTGGCAGTGTGCAGTAATCCAATCCAGTTAGCCCTCAGTAACACATCCTACCCACTCTACATTTTCATTTACATTTACCCATCTTACTCTTTCTCTTGAGATGCTGGGCTTTGATGATCCTTGTGGGTCTCGTCCAACTCAGGTTATTTCAGAATTTGGGAATGCTATGAACATAAAGAAACACATCATATATCCCCACATATTCCATAATTTAGGATCCTCCAGGGGAATTTTTCAGAAGGTTAATGAACTTGTTTGTTGTATTTACGCTGATGAGGAGTGAGTTTGAACACAGGGATAATTGACAGAAATGTTATTTAATATATATTTAATTATATTGAGAGTTCCCAGGGCAGTAGATGAACACATTTTTATGGTAGAGCAATAAAAATCTGTGTAAAAATATATCATGTGCTAAACACTTTTCCCCCTGATTTTTCTAAATGTACTCTTTTTCTTAGTCTTGGTCAGTTTTCATCTCTCAGCTTTTTGACTTTCATCTGTGCACATGTGAGACTTACTCATGTATCTACAGACTTTTTTACCTACTGCTACTATTTCATAGGATGCATTTGCTCTTGAGCATATCTGATTGTCAGACACTGCCATTTTCCTGTTGTACCCATCAAGATTTGAGGTAAAAGTATTTGAAAATGCTTTCCTTTTTTTTTTCCTTTTTTATTTAGTCAATAATTATAGCAGAGAGTTAATGGAGATATATGAAGTGCAGACTGTTCTTAGGACAGTCTTAACTGTCCTTAACACTCTTTGATGTGTTAAAAACAAAAATAATGAACATACATGATCTGCAAAATTTGGCAAGAAATATTTCATCATTTCCATTTGAAGCAATGAGAATCCTGTATTCCTGTTTTCTTCTACTGTGCAAAAATTCTTTATGCTTCACCAAAATAGCATGCAAAAGACAGTATATGTGATGACCTTTGCCTGGAACAAATTCTGCTGTCAACTCTCCTGCAGAAGGAAAGGAGAAATGGAATGAGAATTTTAATTGTTTTTTTTTACCACTTTCTCTCTTTTTAAAAACATAATTTTCTCTTTCCATGCACAGTTTTCTTATAATCTTCACAAATTTTCTACCTAAAAAGGCTGGTTCAGTAGATTACCTTGTAGAATGATATTAGGAACCCAATAAAAAGTAGAGCAGTTTGTGCATTACCAGGATAAACAGCAGCCAGTGTACTGTAGGTTTAATTTCCGTTCAGAACTCATGCTAGGACAGCTAATTGTCTCTGCTGCTCTCTGTAACATCTGTGACCCATGCTCAGTCATTGAGCTAAGAGATAAATTTCAAGTTCCAAACAAAATATGACAGGCTGGTTACAATAAATAAACTGTCCCCATGCGTTGTGATTGTTTTTCTCTAATGGGTAAAATATAAATTCTAGTTCCTGATAAGATTCAGATAAAGTAGATGCTTGCAAAGTTTACCTGGTTTGTACCTGGAATATATGGACCTACATGCTCAGAAATATTTCCATTAACTGTAAGTTTCAAATTTGTAGTGCATGTGCCTGATCCTTTTCTCAGTCTCACTGCTCGTGAAATGCAACAATCCAAATGTGACTATACAACAATTCTAATTGTACTAGTAATTAACAGAATATGGTACTAGGGAAATAGTTAGATGTGGTTGTGGTCAATAATGCAAAAAAACCCACAAATATTTGATTATCTAAATATGTTTTAATTGAAAAAAAAAACAAAAAAAGGAAAAATAATTGAGGCGTTAAGCTTTGTCCATATAGGTGTGTAACTGTGTCCTGGCATTTTAAATCCAAAGAAAAACATCTGACCTGGTAGCTGAAATACTGAATTTGGGAATTGCAGAAATTGTCAAATCATATTACTCTCTGTGGCCATGTACAGGTTGGGATACTGGCATTTTGAGTAGTTACTAAAAAACCTTGGAAATTTCAGCCATCAAAAAACCCAATATTCTTACTTATCTAACATGTATTATGAAATATCTCACACTATGTTTTCTATAATATTTTCTAATTTTAAAAAGAAATGTCAAAGTTTACTCGTATTTTTAATATGATAGTTATTTTAATAGCTATTTGCAGATTAAGAGAATTCAGTAGAACATATAACGCTCTAAATTCAGGATAGAGTGGATTGAGGAAGAAGGTCTGATATTTTGGGTTTTTTAATACCTTAAAGATCTTTAAATCCATGAAAAATAATGCTCAAATGAACTTTTTCACTTTTGCACTCAGGATCAAGATCAGGAACTGCTGTATTTCCACAAATCCTAAGCCTTGGTCCCAGTAATATCATACTACCTAAAAAACATTGTGGTAGAGAAGGAGGAGTCCTTCTGTAGAGTAGGTGTTGCCACAACACACACAGGACAAAGTTCAGACAGAAGAGTTGAAGGAGGGTTTAGCAGCTCTTTTTAGGGAGCTGATAAATATACACTCTGGGTTAAGATCAAATTCTTGCCAGACACTGATATAGGAGAAAAAATAGAAATGTCAGGCCTACGTCAAATTATATGATTGAGAGTTGAAGAACTAAGGAGAGAAATATGACTGCACTTTTTGTGACCACGATCAAGACTATTTCATTTTTAGGAGCAAAAGATAGAGAAAATACATGTCAATAAAAGAAAAAATTGCAGAAAATGCATGTTAAAAATTTTTGACTGAACTTGTGTTGTTCCTTCATTGTCACCACACACACGTATAAAAAGTTGTTCACTTAAACTCAGTTAATCCAGGAAAAAGGGTTTAGGACAGGATTCCTACTTTCACTTAAGCCATTTTACATGATACCAGGAACATAAAGCACCAAAGGAATCTGTCCCTTACTCTTGCTGAAACAGAATGTTTCCAGTGTAATAAGGCAAAATTCACACTGTGAAAGTACTGCAGAAAAAGGGATTAGATCAGCCACATGTTGTGTGGAATGTAGCAGCTATTTACCAAAACCCAGCAACACTCTACAACATGCTAGGAAAGGAAATTAAGAAAGCTGGCTCCATCTGAAGCTGCAGGGGAAATTTAGGGAAGCAGAATGTAATTAACCTAATTGAAATTTGTCCGAGTACAGGATTTTTCCAGAATGACTTTATCATGAAACAAATGAGCCACTGGCACAGGCATTCCCTTTTAGCAAAGCAGCAGCTTTGATCTTTTGTGCCTATCTATGCTAAACTCCAAAGACTATTCATGCATCAAATATTCAGGCCTCTGTTCTGTTTGTTCTTGGCAAACAAACAATAAAATCCAGTTGGTGTAACAGGACATCTTGAACAAACAGTCTATAATTGTCAATATTTTCACTGGTGATATAAATGGGAGAAGCTGATATTTTTTTAGGGTCTTGAGAAACTTAAGGAAGTCTTGGTATTGCTTCCATAAAGCATCAACACCCTCCAGAAGAAAAAAAAAACAACAACAATACGTCACCTATACTTTTTTTCAGAGGTTCACCCAGCAACATTTTTGGAAGCTGCAATTTCTTTTCATGTGAATTATTGGGCAAGGAAGTTCACTGTACTCAAAAGCTGCATCACACTTCAGATGTGTGGTGTTTCTTCTTCACCTCATTCCTCTTCAGGAGGAAAAGAAAATATGGGAATATTTTAATATGCTAACTATTAGATAGATAAACTGAGATGGGTGATATATTTAGTGATTTCTAAATTTTATGCAGCATTTCAGTAGCAAAGCTGAGCATGCTGAAGACTACTTTAAATATTTCTTTCACCAGTTCTCTAGATGCTCTGTCCTGAAATATACAGTTTGTGTAAAAAACACGGGCCAACTGTTCTGTATTAATTACAGCCTTGATTTCTCCAACCACACATGCAGCTCAAAGATTAATCCACGAAAACTTCTGAGTCTCTTGATAGAGCAATATTGTGGTTCAATTTAACACATTCTCAATTTCAGTTCCTTGCTCCCAGACTAATGGTTTTACCATTCCCTAACTCATACTGCCTTTTCTGCCTTCTAGTCTAGCCACCTAACCAAAAATCTTAAAGCTTACTGATTCTAGTTGCATTGTTCCTTTTTTTCTTTATGCATGTCTGGTCTTGGTGTTATTGGAGAATATAATATTTTAGTGTTGGAGGAAAAAACCTCCTCTGTTACTGTATAAATATGTTCTCACGAGATACTCATATGTTTTCTGTAACTCTGCTGTCCAATAAAATATTGTCTCTAAGGCATACAATAGAATCCTTCATGTCACACAGTGAACAAGAGCAGGTGGGAATTAGCAGTAAAATGTTGTTTTACAAAGGGTTTGGAAGGGAAATGCTTTTTTATGAGAAATTTTTCAATGGGAGGATCATCAGACTTTAAAAGAGCTCAATTAAACACCAAGAAGGTAAGCTAAATGAGAGCAGGGGAGAGGAGTATCTTGTATGGCTCTCTGGAAGGCAGCATGGAGGCGAAGGCTTTGTCCTGATCCCATGGTGACTGGAAGGGGGTGACAAGAGTTTGTTACTGCATGTAGAGTTTTAGAATAATTTCATTTCCAGAATAACCAATATAGTTTTTATCTAATGTCAAATTCCATAATTACTGAATACATATTTTTTCTAAAAATTCTGTTTTTCATTTTATCTCCTGAGCAGAGATTTTCAGCAATAAATTCTGAAACAACTGGAAGGTACTTAATGTCTATTTTGCTTACACTAATGATAATCAGTTCTTTAAAATTGCTTCTTAGTTTTCATCTACACATCAGTTTGTCTCTTACCCCAAAATCTGCTTTTCATGATCTCATTTAAAAATTTTAAAATTTCTTTGGTTTTCTGTTGAATGTGTTCAGTAAATCCTTCCGGGCATTTGTCACTCTTCATATGTCTGAGAAGCCAAATTAAATGTCATTGGACTGATATTTTCTTTTTCTTAATTTCTAATTCAAATTTCCCAACAAGTATTGATGATCCAATAGCTTTCTTTTTGTTTGCTATTGGGTTTTTTGGTCAAAGTTCAAGATTCTATAAAAAGAGAAGAGAGAATCTTTAGGAACACCTATTTTGTCTCTCAAGCTTTGACTGTTCTTTACTCTGTTCTGTTTCTGACCTTACATGCTCAGCTAGGTTAATTCTTTCACAGATGGTCTCTCAACAAGGATCGATTCATGGTCAAATCTGTGGAAGATTAAAAGTGCTGAAAATGGACTGTCTGGTCTGTAAACACTAACACATTCTGTATGAGTGAACCAGAATGACAATACAAACAGACTGCTCTGTATAACATTAAGTGATCTTTAAAATGTATTTCTCCTATAAAACCTAAACTGATAAATATGAACCTTTAAATTCCCATTTCTTGAAAAGTATCCATCAAAATCAATGATTTTAATGGCAACTACTTAACTTCAGAAACCATCTCCAAGTATTTATGAAAACATTTTGTAAATACAATGCTCTAAAATGCCTCTCATGTAATCTGCAAAGCAGAAGTTGATTGTATCCTTTTACATGATCCACCATAAGACCTGAGTTTGATCATATCCCTTGACTTCTTAGTGGAAAGCCAGTGGCCAACATCAGTTAGAAAATGGTGAGGGAATTCATGCTTATGAATGTATTTGATGAATACGTAAAAGGAATATGAATATATGTAGAATAAATACAGACATATATATAAAAGCATGATATCAAACCAAACTGAGAGTGGTTTACCAAAGCAATACAGTAGAGGTTTACGGGTTGCAAAACTATTGAAATTAAAGAAACAGAAGGCTAAAGACTGTTCCATCAACATTAATTTTTTTTTCTGAGTTTGTTTGCCAGTCATTAATTCTTCAGATATACAAGCACCTAGTCTGTTATATCCAGTATAATGCCCTCATCAATAAAGTATGATGATTTGGACCATTGATCTTCAGAGCACAAAATTTTCAGCGATTTCTAGAATTTCCTTTAAGGAACTATTTACTAAAGTTTGCTATAAACTGTTACCCAGAGTACACTTTCTGCCACTCATAATGCATAGAAATAGTGGATTGTGTGTGCCTACATAGCACAGGTCAGGTTACCAATTGCTTTAACTTTCAGAGAAACTGTCTCAGAGGCAGTGCAGTTAACAGAAGGCAACCTGTGTCCATCATGTCAGGCATCTGGATTCTAATAACAAATTATACAGGGGTTTCAAGGTACAAATCTCTGATGTACAAAAATGTCACAAAAGATATTAATAATATTAGGACAATGTTGAATGCATGGCCTTCCTGTTTACTTTACTTTCCTCAGTCCAAAATGTGTTAGGAAATAGATGACAGGTGTTAAATGTGAAGTCTGCTTGTCTGTGTCTTTTCTAGAAACTCAGTTACATGCCATACAGAAGAGAATTCTTAAAAGCCTGCTCAGTTTTTACTGAGAAAGGAGTGATTTTAGTAACATTTCTATTTAATCACTTGAAGCAAAGACTTTAAATGATAGCTTTGATGTCTGTGAAAATCCAGGTGGATTTTAATATGATAAAGAACACACCATTTTTTCCCTTACCTTCTTGACAAATCCGAAGATATTTTGATCAAAATATCAGAAAGTTTCAAAAATGATCATGTAGAATGACCAATCACAAAATAAAAACTGAGAAGCAGAGAAGAGGCTTAGATTCAAGTCCAATACCATTACTCCTGTACTGCTGCAAAGTTACAAGGCAACTATACATATATATCAGAGATCTGCTTCAGGTTTGGAATTTTTTAAAAAATTAGACTTTTTATAACACTATAGTGATGCTAATACCTCAATAACTAGTAAATCTGTGAAAATAAAGTATCTGCTAGAGATATAAATGTGAAATTAATAAGGTTTCTTTTTAAATCTTCTTACCACTTAAACTGTCTCTTTTGTCTTCAGTGCATGGACAAGGTCCAGAATGCTGCTTTCAGGCATTCTTCTGGCCATTCTTGGTTTGTATTAGGAACACAGTTCTTGCAGGACATCTTTATGGAAAGGAAAAGGAAAGACTACTGAAGTTTTATACAACAAAAAGTCTTTCTGGAAGAATAGAAACAAAGAAAGAATGACTGAGCAGGTAGTTTTCTTTTTGTTCTGCTTTAAAGGACGAGGGAAAAATAGAAAGAGTTTCTTATGTTTTCAGCAGTACATCTAAATGTGCTAGCTCCCAATATTTGTGTGAGGCACTTAGCATCTCCTGCTTTGTGAGCTGAAGAGTGCTAATCTTACATTTTTATTTTTAGATGGATGGCTGATGTTGAAGTAGTTTCTAAACTGAAAGAGCTGTGGTTTTGTGCATTACTTGCTTGATGTCTGACATTCTTGATGAGCAGAACTGAATTGGATGGCGATGTATTGCCAGGGAGCAGAAGCACTAATTTGTAAATGCAGTGCTAAATCAGTGATGCTAAGGAAAGCTATCTACTCCTGCAGCTTTACAGATTATGTGATATCATCTCCTCTGTTGTTTCTTGTTGAGCCTCAGAAAGAACAGAGAAACTGGGAAACAGAGAATTCAGCTTAATTTCAAATGCCTGTTTTAAAGTGGGACACAGATAATTTGGTTTATGGAGGTGGAAGAAAAGCTTGATCCACGTAGATTTTAGTAAAAGCTGTTATACTCTAAAATCCTGAACAGTTATTTTTAAAGACATAATTTCGATTGTAACTGGAACTTAGTTCTATTTCAAATACAAAGAAACAATTTGAGGAATGGTTATTTAAATTCTAGTTTTGCTTTTAAGAGAGTCTTAAAATGTCCCTTTTTCTCTTTTTCTACCCTTTGAACAAATTAGAAAAGCTTCTGGGAGAGAAAAGGGAGCAAAGCTGGTGCTTTCTGCATGCATTTACAATGTTGATAAACAAACCAGAATAACAGACACCCCTTCCCCAAAGCAGTTTTTATAAACCAAGTTCAGTTCAGATGTCTAATCCCCTGGAATTTTTTTTCCAAACATACTTCTGATCACAGATAGCAACACTTGAATCAAGTGTGATTGTTTTTTCTTAGTCTGAAATTTTCTACAATTTCATTCTTAAAAAAATACTACTAAAATGTCACCAATTTTTTTTTTATTGGTAGTAGTAGACTACTACTACCAATAGACTACTAGTAGAAGACTACTAGTAGCAATAATACAACATCCATTATGCTTGAAGGTTTTAATTTAGCTAAATAATTGGCATTGACAAAAAACACTCCCATGCTCAGAGGTTATTAGTTTTGCTGTATCTGGAGTCTAATGTCCATCTGATGATACAAAGTGACTGATGCATGATAAATCCCTTGACTGCATGGGGAGATAATTTTCAGGGAAGGACAGAAGATTTCTGTCTATCTCGTGTTTTTTTTAAAGTATTTCTGTAGCCTGAATTACCAAGGTTCATTGTTTTGATTCAGGCCAAGGGACTGGAGGAAGTTTGAGTAGGATCGTCTTTTACTTTGACAGACTCCTGTCTGAGTTAATTATCTGTTCAGAAAAAAAAAAAAAGGAGAATTCTAGCTTTTATTGGAATATACACACCTTGAAACATCTTTACAAATTCAGTACAGACCAGTAGCCCAATATGGCCACAAAAGAGAAAGAAAAATGAAAACTGGAGAAAAGAATGGCACTGTAAATAAATGTTTGGAAGACTGGAGGCCTATGTGGGACTGTGATGTGGGGTGGCTCTTCCCCTTTCCTGAAGAGCAGTGTTAATCACCTGATAGGGAAGAAGCTGCCTGCTGTCAGGGCAGCTGTGTCCAGCCTTGGCAAGGTGCTCAGATGAAAGGATATTTATTGATAGGTGAATGAAAACTGCTTTACACCATTTTTTGTGCCTGTACTTTTTTTCCTCCTGGAGTTTAAAACTGATATGCCATCCTGAGAAATAACTATTCATTTATACCTCCACCATTGTGACCAAAGCTGAGAAAAAAATCACCTACAACTACTGAATAAAACTCAGCTCCCTCATTTTATTGGTGCTAGATTTTCAACTCCAAAAGACATTACTTCATTTAGCTAAGGATTATGTACTTCAAGAGAAACACCCAAAAGGAGAATTAACTCAAACTAATAAAGAAAGCAATAGAAATCAAATCAGTTTAAAGATCTGATTGTTTTCCCCTTCTGAAAACAATTAGCATTAACTCAGATCCCATTAAATATTATGTATTACTGGGCTAGAGGGTCTAAATTAGGAAAGAGAAGAAGGGAAACAAAGAAAACTTCAATGAAAATTAAGTAAACTGATTAGTTTTGCAAAGACTGGTGTATATTTTTCATTACTTTTATTTTCACATTTTTCCAGTTCACATGAACACTTATGATGTTCATACATCACAGGCTGATTCTCTTTCTCTTGCACTATATGACTTTTGCTCCAGGCCAACACATTCCAAGAGAGAATATGATCTATTTGTTTGCTTTGCCTTCTGGGCTTCTTCCCACCCCTGACATAATTTTGTGTTATTTTCCATATTAAAAATAATTCTGAAAAGTCTGATGCTTTCACCTCTAAGCCAGACAGCTGTTTGAGAGTGGTGATGGCAAGTAATATTTTATACTGGTTTGAGTTATTCTTCTTTGTTCATTGCTTACTAAATAAAGGATCTTCTTCATTGAAGATTTCCTTTAGACACAATATCACAATCTTTAATATTTTAAATTCTG
Source organism: Vireo altiloquus (assembly GCA_013396875.1). NCBI lineage: Eukaryota > Metazoa > Chordata > Aves > Passeriformes > Vireonidae > Vireo > Vireo altiloquus. The sequence goes on along the minus strand of VZRF01006813.1, from coordinate 83,870 downwards.
AAAAAAATCATGTTAGATATCTTCTACTCCTTCCAGCATTCAGACATAGCCAGGTTCTGTCACCTTTCTACCTAGCTTTAGAAACTCACTTGAGTACAATTGCTGCCTTTTTGCCTTCCATTTGACAATGAAGGTTATCACATTCTCACTGGATTTATATTTTTAAAGTTTCATCTTGCAATGATCAGTATGACAGCATGTTTCATACAGTGGTCCATAAAACCTTTGGAGAAAACCCAAGAGAGGATTAGTGCTTGTGAAAGACAAAGGTGGGGGAGGGAAGGAAACAAAATATTCTTTTTTTATTTCATATTTCATACAGGGAGAAAAAGGTCAAATCCTCCTCTTTCCCCTTGGAGTTTATTTGATGATTGGTGCCACTTGCAGTACTTCTATAATCCCCTAGATAACACACCTTTTCAATCAGAGTGAAACATAGTATCATTTTATTGCACAGAAGATTAAAACTTTTAGACCGGCAGACTGCTTCTTTGTATAGAGAAATCTGAAATGAAAATGAATTGCTTGGATTAATGGGACAGAAGACATTGGTAAATAATTGTGTTGGAGATTAAACCCTTTAGCTGGTAATGCATGCTATATGAGGACATGGCAAGTATCATGCAGGCTATTTGACACTGAGTTGTATCATATCATATTTGGTGCAGTGGGCTGACCCTGGCTGGGTGCCAGGTGCTCACCAAAGCCTCTTTGTCACTCTCCTCCTCATTTGCACAGGGGAGAAAAAAATACAATGAAAGGCTCATAGGAACAGGGAGAGGTCACTCACAGGTTACCATCATGGGCAAAACACACTTTAGGAAATTAACGGAATTTATTATTGATTAAATCAGAGTAGGATAAAGAGAAATAAAACCTAATCTTAAAACATTTTCCCTCCACTCCTCTCCCTTCCCTAGCCTAAATTTATCCCCAATTCTCTACCTCCTCCTTTGTTCTGGTGCTCCTCTACTTCTTCACTGACCTTCATGTCTGCAGAGCTGTTTCTCTCAGATATTCTCCCCTCCTTGCCTACAGTTGTTCACGGTTTTTTCCCCTTCTGAAACAAGTTATCCCAGAGGCACCACCATCATCACTTAGTCTTGGCCAGCCCATCTGGCATTGACTCTGTCAGTCATGGGGGAAGCTTTTGACAGCTTCTCACTGTCGCACCTCTGCTACCAAAAACTCACCACACCAACCCAATGCATTTGGTTTACATAGATGGCTTCAAAATCCGTTGTGTACTATCTGTAGACAGAATACTCTATATTATAAGGACATATATAAAAATAATTCCCGTAATTATGGGGAACTGCAAGAAACATCTTGAGAAGGGTTACATCAGCCATTGCTTTGTGACACATGGGCTCTATTGCATTTGATCTCTGTGGACATTTTTCTGCAATGGTCACCATGGTTATTGCTGGGATTAAGTAGAAGGATCAGGCATTCAGAAATTCAATACATATTTTCTAATACCTGAGTCTCAGTTGCAGATTTTCAATCATTCCTGATGTCTGGCGTGTCAATGCCTCCAGGTCAAATTCTATTCTCTGTTACACCAAAGCCAATCTAGCGTTGCCCAGGGTCACTGGGAGCTGAGGCAGAGCAGGTTAGTGTAGCCTAACAAAACAGAGAATCCACCCTGCTGCCATTAGTGAAAAGGCTCATTTTACTCCTTTTTTGAGCTCAGTGGAGAAGTTCATTATGTTTTACTTTTTTTTTTTTTCTAGTAGGAAGTTGTAGTCCTCTATGTTGGAATGATAGCTGAGTCAAAAGGGGAAAAGGAGTTTAAAAGGTGACGAATGATGCTATGAGGGATTGTTACTCACTTTGTCAACCCGGCTGAGTAACAACTGCTGTGCATGAACTGGGTTGCAGAATACATTTTGCTGACAGAATTCCAAGGCAAAGATACCAGAAAGAGGGAAAAAATGCTCCAAATCATTGGCAGTTTAGCAAGTCTCTCAGGATTTTCTGCTAGAAACTGAAGCTGACTTCTAAATATCTTACATCCTGACTAACCTGAGAGTTAGATCTCAAATATTACAGAGCTCTTTTGGCCTGTTTGTATTCTCCAGTATCATAAACCCACCATTTTAAATCAATGGGCTTAGTGGTAGGATAAAGTCTGCTCACGCTAAATTTAAAGGGCAAGTTCTGAAGCACTGGCTAATTTTCCAGGCATCTGAAGGAGGCAGCTTGCTGGGTCATCAGGTCTCACTGCTGAGAACAGCAACAGATGTGAAGAGAATAGTGATCGATGCAAATCTTTCCCAGAAAAAGTACAGCTCAAGTAACTCTACCATTAAACTGTCAGACTCATTCTGTTTTCTGTAGGTTACTCAGCAAACTGTTGCAAGTGTTGATATACCAGATACGGTCAGTGTTTCATAAGCAGGTTTTTATGTACTGTTTTTTTAACATAATTAATAAAATAAAGTTTTCTTCCTCTAACAGTGTTACTGAACTGAGCCTGCTTGGGCTTTGTCAATCTGATGTCACAGCAGTTCACAAAGGAATTTTTCTTTGTCTGAGAGAAATAGTTGTGCTTTTTTTTTTGTGGGAAAGAAATGATGGATAGAGTAATTACAATAGAAAACTGATTAAATAAAATTCTGATCATTTAGTCTCCATACAAAGGTGCTCGTATTGTACCTTGCTTTTTCTGTTTAGCCTCTTATAAAGGTGACATGTCTTATTTATTTATCGATCTGTATCAACTAATGAATAGGATAATAATTTCTTCATTCTTATAAAATGATAATAGAGTGGAAAAGCCAGGATACAGAAGAAAGGCCTGGAGTGTGACCATCTGTCTTGGGGTAAACTGGTCTTCTAAACCTGTAAGTAATGCATTCCTTGGATGTCATCATAGATATGTCTTTCAAAATATAAAACTTCCACGCATTTTGAGAAATGATTAACATAAACTTTCTGAACCTATAAGCATTGCTTTGTAAGACATTGACACAGCAAATATCTTCACAAAGCCTGAAGACCTTTTGAATTTTGTATATATTCTTCCAATTTTTTTGGTAGATTAATTAAAATGTTACACAGGAATAGTGTGAAACAGAAATTGTGAAATAATGCATTACTTTTCAAAGCTATCTCCTCTCCTATGGTCTTTGAATAGTTGCAGGTCAGCTGGTGAGGGCAATTTAATTGATCCATTCTTCTTGGAAATTATCAGCGCAGGAGCAATAAAGGAAGTATTCTTGCAAATGCAGTTTGCATGGCATATTGTCTACTGTATATCTTTATGATTATTTCTTTTGTATGAAAAAGGACCATCTACTGGGCATAGTAGATGGCTTGTATTATCAGCTAAAAAGAAATTAATACAACAGTTCAAAATTCTAATTCAAGTTTGAACCCATGAAGGGTGCATAAAACTGTCTGTGATACAATAACAAAATCTCTCAGATTCAAAGTTTAGTTTTTTTGCTTCCCAGCAAGTTGTTTAATTATTATCTTATCACATCATGACACCTTCCTTTGGGATTCTAAAATGTACATTTTATATATTGCAGCCTTTTAAAGGGGTCTTCCACCAGTTACTCACAACACAAAATTTAGCCATCTTCTATTGAAATGTTCATAAACATATTTCAGTTTTATGTAGTGTAATTTGAACTGGAAAGAACTGAGAAATTATCAGTGAGCTCCAGTGGCTATTTGTGGCTGTAATAAAGCCACTCTAACATTGCACACTTGTACAATGCATCACGTAACAGAAATGCAATCACCTAACAAAGAAAGAACACACCAGCAAGATTAACACTTCAGGGAAGGGCAGGGAAAATTATTAGATGCGAGGGACACTATCCATGTGCGAAGTTTTCTTGTGCAAACAGATAAAAGCCAAGGCATCCTCAAAGGGAAATAACTTTGCACATGAGGAAACATTGCATAGTGCTTGAAATTAAAAGAGCTACTGCTGTAGAACGGAGCTCACAGTTCCTCTTCATTTAAAAGGACTGAAATTTCACATGAAGGTACTTAGTTCCTTCCTGGTCTTTTTTCCACAGGAAATTGTGAGTGACATGAGTGCAAAGGATTTATCTTCTCTGGCTTCATTGAGGTGATGCAACAAAATTGTCTGGCTTTGTCCTTGATGAATGAAGCTGAAAGTGATTTACTTTCTCTTTTCACTGTGAGTGTTGTCCAATCAATTTTCTCCAGGACTGTAGGCCTTCTAGGAGACAGAAATCTTTCTTTAGAGAAAACACTGCTTTGACAGTTTGTTTTATGTCAGTGTAATGTAAAGCCTAGTTGTCACATTAAACAATAGTGTTGGGAATTAGATACTTCAGCGAGAAATCTGCCACCATCTTCCTCCTAAAAAAGGCTTGTCTAAGTGAGACAAGTGATATCCATGCAGAAGAAGAGAGTATCTGAACACCAAAATAACACAAAAAAACTTTGACTGTTTTAAAATAAATCTTGTATAAAGGCAACCTCTTTTTTTTTTTTATCCATTCTTTTGCTGTATTTTAATTGTGACATTAACATTATTAGGATATGTTCCTTGACTCTGATGTTATTTCCTTTTTGAGAAACTTGGTTTTAGTGAAAATTTTCCATGTTGTGCCATTTCTTATAAAATCACCTTCCACAGAATGGCTTGCATCATGGATTGGACTAATGTGAAGTTAAAAATTACTTCATCGGTTATACACATCCTGAGATAGAATTTTGATAAAAGCTTTCTGGTGAAGTTTTAAATGATTGCTTGATGTGGAGTGAAAAAATGTGTATTTTCTGAAATTATTTTCCTATATTATAAGCATTAGACATGTAATTCCAGTTGTGACATAAAACCCAGATTTTATATTTATGTATACAGCAATTTGTGTTTAAAATTAATCTTTTGCATCACCTCTGCAAAGATTCTTGTCCCAGCATATGAACCTTATCATCTCAACAGCTTTATAGTATCAAAACTTCTATGTACACAATACACTGTAATGCTTCTGTGAGATACTGCGCTTTTATGAAAATTTTGCTGTTGGATGTGTTCCTCCATTATAACTCAAGATTTTCATGCAAATGTAACTACTTCCACAATATTTTTTCAAAAGACCATTAAATAGACACTCTTGTCAAAGCAGAAACTATGCAGCTGTTCCTTTGCGTTCTGCTCTTCAAAGTACATAGAGGCATTCACAAATGTATATCTAAAGGCACCTATATCTCTCTCCTGTAAAATGCCATCTACTAGCTACACGGATTTCCTTATAAGCAATTATTTAACTCTCTAATTCATCTCCCCGTAGAACATATGCTATGTGAATATTCTGAGTTGTCTCATATTTCACAAACCTTCCTTCATTTGTTCTTCCTCTTTGTCTCCACCATCCTAAAAATCCCATATTAAGAAAGGAAATATTCACTAAGAACTTATTTGAAACGTGCTTTATTTGGATGTATAGATGAGAAAGAGAAACTATTATTATTGAAGAATAAGACTTTGTGGCTTGCTCAGGTTGTTCTGCTTTCTCCTGATCATACAAGCCAGCTGAGGAGTGTGTGCATGTCTTTCTAGGGGTTATCAAGGAATAACAGAGCCAGAGGCTGTTCAAACAATTTCAGAGCAAGGCTGTGCAGCTCAAACAAGTTCAGTGGAAGGCTGTACTTAAAACATGACTAAGGAAAGGTGACCAAATTCATATGAAGTGGAAGTCTCCAGCCTCCATTCCACCTGACATAGCATTACAAATTAATGAAATAAATCAACTTTTAGAACTGAAGAACAAAAATAATTTCCTGTGTTACAAAGCTGATCCACATTTTGTGAAACTGGAATGAGCTGGACACCAGGATTAATTATTCTGACATAAATCACATTACTCCTCACAATTGCTTCATTTTCTACATTTTCTGTAGACATTGTAAAGAAGCTGCTTTGTTTGCTTTTTCTGTTTTGTTACTGTAGGTGTGAAAAGTCTGTGTTTTATGCTGAAAAGTGAGCTAATTTTCTTTTTTCTCTCCTAAATCATCTCATTGCACAATTCTTCCAATAAGAGCATCAAATGCTTAAAAATAAAAATTTATAAGTCTGCAACACTAAATCTCCCAAGCCATGCTGCTGCTGCTCTAGCTCCACCTATTTGGCTCTTTTGCAGTTGAATTTCTGTTCATGCATATGATCACAGAAATGGGACTCTGTAAATTGTACATTGATCACTGTGTAAATCTTAAGTAACCATTTTTATTTCCTGTGAAGCAGCTACGAGTTCATACCTGCTAAGCTGAAACTATTTTTAGATCCAGTTCTGGGGATTGTCCCCTGCAGCCAGATAGTCCATCTGAAGAATAAGACAAAACTAATTAATAAAATAAGATTAGTAATAGAGGATTATTTTGTAGCCCGCTCTTCTTCCAAGTCCCACTGAAAATTAGAATATTCTGGCTATAGCTTTCGTACATCATCATTTCTACTCAAGCACTGTGATCCTTTCACTCAGTTTCATTTCATTCTCCTTAAGGTAAATTATCCATGTTCCTTTGACGTTTTCCCTGGGGGAAGCTCAAAATTCGTGGTCCAACTGACAGCTGATACAATAAATCAGCTACCAAGACATCAAGATGCAGTGGTGGCCACAGTATGAAAGGAAAAGCAAGATTTACAGGTATACAGGTATCCTGTGTTGGAGGAGGGTCCCTCATTTGTCTGCCCACCCTGCTGGGTTGTTACTGCTTTGGTCTAAGTCAGCAAAGAAGTTGTGGTAGGAAATCAAAAAGCCACATCTGTACCTCCACATCCGTCTGGTTTTGGTGGTTACCTGTATCAATTTAAAGTACACTGGTGGTTAAAGTATGGTGCCAAGTTGTGAGGACTCTGAGCAAGCTGGTTAGCAGCAGGATGGTAGCTTCCCTTCCCCGCAGCCAGGAGCAGTGCCCTGACCGCTGCTCCCAGAAAATGAGGTTGTTGTGAAATTAAATTTCTCGTTTCTGAGAAGTACTGCGCATGCAATCCTCTTTCCCAGATTACACAATTAAGGAGAGGTTTTAGTAGTTAAACAGAGGTTTTATTATTTCAAATATGCATTAGCTGGATGTTTTATGCTCTTCCCCACACTCTTGTTCTTGGAGGGGGAAAAATCAGTCATCTGCTTTGTGTGGATGGACTTCCTAGAAACTGAGAAATAGGCTAAAGAGCTTCTGACAAATTTAGAATGGAGATAATAATGTTTTATTAGCCTCTGAACCTAGGGAAATTAATGTAGTTTGGAAGGGCAGACAGCATTGATTTCCAAATGATATGTTTTTCCAAGTATTATGCTCTATCCTTAGAAAAGGTCTTGAGTGGTCTCTGATATTTTATAAATTAAAGTTATTTTGCATTTAGGTCCTGAAATTTCATTTTAATCCACTTTATTTCAAGAAAAATGAAAGAGCTGTGCAGTTTTGCATCTTATATTAACTTTTTTTTTTAACCTGAAAAATATCTCCATTAAAATAAATCCTTCTCTTATTATTCATTCTCTGTATTATCTGTCAGTAACTGACCCTCTTGGGTAGTGTCTAATGAAGTGAAGGTTGCTGTTTTATTCTTTTTTATAGAATTAATTGGTTTATCAAAGCTCCAAGAGATTTGACCTATTGTTTGCCCCCTTTCAAGTGAATTTAACACATTGTAGTCATTCCAACAATGGACAAATAAAGTTCTCTTAGATTCTTTCAAATAGCTGATAAATTAAATTCATTCTCATATTTAAGATACAAAAGAACATTTTAGGGATTTTTACTATTATTTTATTCTACTTGTTAAATTTCTTTCAAGGATTGTAAGGAGGTCTTTTATCAAAATCTTTTAGGAGAGATTTTAATTGGTTGTTTGCAATAAAGAAAATTAATCAGAATAGGCAAATAAATGTAATCAAAATGAAAAGTTGAAATAACGTGACTGAGACTAAACTATATTTGTGGTAACATGATCAGTGCCATTGACATTTTTAGAGAAAAAATAGCAAAATTATTCTTATCTCTTATAATATTTATTATCATATGTAAATAAATTATTTACCGTATACATAAGCAGAGTATTTTTTTACCATTTTTGCTTTTTCAGTGTTGTTTTAAGAATGTCTTTTTTTTCAACCCTTTTTGGTTTAGCACATTTGATATCATCATACCAAACCAGATGTTTCTCTGATCTGCAGAGAGGTACTTTTCTTCCTGCTCTTTTACTGGAGGAGGCAGCAGAATGATATGATAAGGACAGGAAAGCCATGCTGCTGAAAGACTACCCCCACTATATATTAGAACTTGTTTCATCTACAGGCCTTTCAAAAGCTATATTAGGTGTCATAAGGGAAAAATGACATTTTATGCATCCTGTTTTACCTATTTCTCTTTAGCTTTATCAGCTGAATAAATTAAAGCTAGTGCTACACTTTAATCTCAATCAGATTGTGAATGTCAAATGATCTGCTTAAAAAAAATTAAAAGCAAATATTATTGAAAAATCTACTGATATTAAGAATAGGGTGGGAGTTTACTAACATATTGTAAACTGTATCTGACCTTTTTTGTTATCTTAGATTTTTCTTCCAAAACACACAAGGCAGATATAGCAATATTTTTAAATTAATGTTTGTTAGTTTTAAGACTGTCATATAAAAGTTAGTGTAATTTTGTACTTTTTATTTTAACTAACATCAAGAGAGCTTTAACAATCTCCCACTATATCTCTTACTTCAGTCTTTAATGGAGAGTAAATTTAATCCTGATTTCTCACATTTTTCTTTATTTGTACACTTCACTCCTGATTATTTAATGCCACTGTGTTGTTTATTCTTTAAAAGTGCTCTTTAGCTTCTTAGGCTTGTTTAAACTAATATCTGATCTAGAGACTGCAACTAAAACCAGATTTCAGCTTGCAGAGACATAGTGGCCCATGTTGTATATTACCCTTTCTATAAAATTTTACTCTTGAGCACTACTGCTAGGAATTCTGCGCTGTGTGAAAACTTTAATGAAACTTAGAAAAGATTCATAGCATATAAAACAAGAATTGAGAAAGAAATTGCCTTTGTTTAAAGTATAATCTGTTACATTAAAAACATACTGTGTCTAGAGGATAAAAGAAGATCAGTGTTGCAATTGGTAACATATTATGGCATTTTTAATCCTTATTGTGCAATGTAAATTTTTGTACGAATGTGTGCAAATTTGATGGGGTTATTTTCCAGCTATGGGTAACTATGTTTAACACATTTTTCCCAGTTATATAAATTTACTGTCTAATCAACTAACATCTTTGTTAGTTGATCAGATCGTTCCTTTGCAGTACTTAATTGTAAGATTTTCCTAGAATTTGCTTAATTCTTTCATTTCCTCCAGTATCATCTGAAAGTTTTCATCATCCTAAGAAAACCAAAGAGTCAGAATAAGATATTCCACAATTAGAAATTTCTATCTTTCACAAAAGTCTATACACAGAATTAAATCAATCTCACTCAGAACCTCCCTGAGGTTTACACAAGGTTTGTATTAGCACATTTTAGTTACTGTATTGCCCGGGATTTACAGCTTTCTTGCCAAACAGAGCACAAAATCTATTCAAGGTGACTTCTTCCTTGGATACACATGGCCATAAGAAATGGATTAACTGGATTTTACCTTTTAGTTATGTGATCATGCTTGAGTTATGTAATAATACAGTTTGTCTGCCTTGGATGACTGTATCATATTGACTGTGTAGTATGACATTCTGTCCTATTTTTCACCTCAGAGAGTCTGTATTTTTTCTGTTGAATACAGGTTCTAGTCCTAGTGTAGCATAAGTTTAGAATAAAAACTGTACTAAATTGAGTTCCCAAATTATAGTACAACTAACTACTTTCATAATTTAAACTTGCAACACAGCTCAGCATGAAATCAGAACTATAATATATTAATAAATTAATTCTTTAGAATGCACATGTTGATTGTCATTAACTATGTTACTATGCTTTATTTTATTGAATTTTTAATTTTTTGTATCTTCAATTCTATTTCTGGCCAGCCCTGCGAGTGCTCAAACTGTTCTGTAAACAGAGGGAGACATTAATTCCTAGGTTTTGAGTATGAGATGTTGTCTGCTTCAGGGTGCTCCCAAGGTCAGATTGAGGAAATCACTTTGCATGGTCTGGAAGGGAAGGATTGCATAAAACAAACAGTAAATGCAGATGGCTTGGAGGGACTCTGCTGTGTATCAATAACCAATACAAGCTGCACAGGCTTGATGACTTAAACCTGCATCACTGGTAGGTATTTGAACTTGCCTCAGTTAATTGGAATAGTAAAACTCTTAATAATCTTCATCTTAATCATCACAGAAAAAAAATCCGTGGAATGTTATTTCTGTCCTAAAATATCAATATGTGGAAATATTAGCATTTTAGCTTCTGTAATAAAGGTCTGCTCTAAGTGTCCTCTTGTTCTTTTCTTCTTTACTGTCATCTGAATGGCCATGCAGAGAGTTTTTTTCTATTGGATACTACTAGCTTCACTTATTTTTTCTTTCTGTATAAGCTTGATCAACTTTTTTCATTATTCCATCTAACTCTGCTATTTTTCATCCTGAAGTAATAAGTTTTTAATAACGGTATAAAAGTATTAAAACATTTGCAGATATCTCTGGGATTTTTATTTTTAATATAAAATTGGTTCCTTATTTATCATTGATTCCTTCTCCTAGCACACAGATTGATTTTTATTAATAAGATCCAAGATAAAATACATGTAGTTAGTCAAAAAATGTAGATCAAGTAGTACTTAATTACTAGTTACATAGGCTTTTTTCAAATTTCAAATAGCATCTTCCATTTATTTTTTCTCCTGCTTCTTAGTGACCAAAATTCAATTTTTAAAATTCATGTCTGATCATGTTTCTACATATCAGTTTCCACATACCATGTTTCAGTACAAAGAAGGGCTATCTCAACTACAGTAGTAAAATCAGCAAAATAAAAAGTGAAAGAATCTGAATGAAGTTTTTTGTAATAACTAGGAAATAAAGGAGCTAAGATCTATGCATAAATATGAATATTCTGTATTGCATATTTGTTGTTCCATATAACTTAGGCTTTAACCTCTTCTGGGCAAAGACTTTGTTTATTCTTTAATTATTATGCATATCTACTCCTTTCAGATTTCTACCCTTGCAGATTTACACAATTTCTTGTAGGCAGTTGCAGGTGCCATATAATAAACAGGAAAAGGAAATATTTTTGTGAAAGATCGGTGCCTTAATAATTTAAAGCACCTTAAATTATACGCACTTAAAACCACTGTAAGTGGTGAGTGAACTATATCTACTCAAGAAAACAATTAAAGTTTGGACTAACAGTTCCTACTAAGAGAAGTAGAAATGTACTTTTGCATTAAAATACTGTGAAACCAGTAAACAGAAGGATAAGCGGGTCACTTATGGTCAGAAATTTTAAATATTTGAAAGAAAAGAAAATTTTGATTCAGAAACAGACCACATACTAAAGAAGGTGCTTTATCCAAGTAAGGTTATTTATTTGTTTATGATATAGATCCAGGAGAATGGGATCCTCCTGGCTCTGTAGTCAGATAAAGACCAGAGCACAGCTGAAGAACATGTATACATTATTAAAGAGCAAAGAACTGCTGAAGAGCTGACATGCTTGTTATCTTTATCTAAGAGCAGCAGTGTTTAAATGGTCTATTTTGGTCTACAGCAGCTCGCCATGAGGGCCTGTGCTGGACCACCACCACAGAACTGCTGCCCATGTTCAGTTGAAGCAGCCAGTGTAATAGATGCTGAATGCAGCTCGGTAAAGATTGAAGAAAAATAAATTGTCTGGATCAACTAATAAAACAGGTTGCTGCTAAATAGAGAAGTGCTGAAGCATAATGACCCCAAAACAGATTTTAAAAATATTGCCCTCAAAATGTCTCTGAAGAATTCAGTCATAATTGAAGTCACTTTGAAGAAAGCAAATAAGATAGAAGAAGGACACATTTTTGGAGCAGTAATCAACAATACAGATGCAAGAAAATGTATTAAAATACATGAGATTATTTGTTCTCAATCTAAAATAAACGGTATTGCAAAACAGATGATGACATGTCAGGCACCATGCAATTAGTACCAATGGCTAAAAAAATAAATCACCAGCTTCAAAGACAATGGTCTCAGGTGGGAAAGAAAAAGCTTGTTACTTTTTTTTTAATAGCATTTGATGGTTCAGCAGCTGACAATCAGCAAGGACAAACATGGAGAAAAATATGTGCCTATATTCAGCAGTGGCTAAGATCAGCTGCAAAGGTAAGTGCCAAGAGCAGGGACTAGAGCTTGTCATCAAGGGGAAGGAACACCAAATAGCACTCTGGCAGACAAAGGACAGTCAGACCAGGTCTGTGCAGTAGCTTGACATGGGCCTGTCATCTTCTTCTGCATCCTGGAGATTATCTTCCTACCAGTGTTCCCTCCAGTTCCTGGGGAGTTTATAGCCACGTCTGCAGAGGCTGCCAATAAAACCCTGTTTGCGCCATCATGGCTCATTGAATGCAGTTACTCAGCTTTTGATCAAGGCAAGGGTGTGCTGTTACCACAGCACAACCCAAACTCATTTTTTCCCAAAGTGGTAGATTTCAGTGACATCACCTTTTTTTCCATTTTGGATTTCCCTTCCTCTCTGAACCCCCTATATTCAGACACATGGACACAGACTATGGCTGCAAGAGTATTTTGTGAGGTACATGATCTATCAATGAAGCATAGGCAGGTGTGAGTGCTACATTACGCATCCTGACTGGTTTATTCCAGAATTAGTGGTAAGGCTTTGGTAGGACATGTATTTCATGCTCACAGATGTTATTCAGTGCAGATGTGCTCTGCTGCAGTGGATTCATTGGAGCCAGCAGTGTCCATCACAGGGCAGTCTCATGACTTCTCACAGATGTCACCTGGTAGCCATACCACTGCCAATACATTTACATCCAAGTTTGTTTCAGGAACCTACTTTTCCCACCTTTCAGTTTTAAATATTTTATTATTTATCCTGTGTGACAGGGTTTGGGTATCAGATCCTCTGATTTTCCAACTGACTTCTCAAGCTGCTGAAGATTGTTATCATTCACTTCTTAATCATTTAATTTATCAGGAACAATTCATATTTCTTTTAGCAATTCTTATTTTGGTTTTAGCCTCTTTTTATATGGTCCTCAACCATGGTATATCAAATTAAGCATAGTACTCCAGGTGTCATATCAGGAAATCTAAAGTGTACACTTAATTTAAATATTTTCTGAATATGCCCTTCAAATCCATTGCAAAAGGCTGGGTTAAAAGGCACTTCAAGAAATGGAGATGCTACAAAAGAGAACATGGCTCTATAGACTTGTTTCAAAGACTGATTTCTATCACCTATATACTTACAGTATACATATCCTTTAATACAACTGTTTATAACCCAATATAGTAATGTTAGTTTAATGAATTTTCACTTAGCAGCAAAGTTTAAGGTTTGTAATCCATACAAAATGAATAATTTTAACAATATCGGGGCTTGTAGTGAAAAACATCTTTTAACTTCCTTCTTTGACATGCTGTTAGTTCTCATCTCTTTTGTAGATAGATAATAATCAGATTACTTCAGTACTGCTACATTTCAACAGTTTATGTTGTCTTTCTGGCAGTATAAAACTTGATTTTATCATGTATTTGTCACTGCAAGTTAACCAAAAATTTTTTAGAAGAGCTATCATTACAATTAAATTGTCAGTGATGTTGTTTTTATAAATGAGGAAATTAAGCCCTTCCATTCTATTACATAGTTAATGAGCATTCAAATGAAAGCAAATAGTTGAAAGATGGCAATTCCCTAATCCCTTTTCTATCTTGTTTGAGCTAATGTTTTGTTTTCCACAAATTCATACAATACAACATAACATTTCTGCAGATGTAAGTGGCTTGGATGTGTTTATCATTTCATATAAAACTCCCCTCCAAATGTGTCCAAGCTCAATAGAAAGAAGAAATATTCTTAGAAACTAATTTCTCATCTTCCCTTTGGCTTTGGAACATGAGCATTTGATCAATGTGACTTCATATTGATATTAAACAGTAACATTACTTATTTCACGGTATTTTTCATTGTGGTTTTGCCCCACACTGCTTCCCCCCCCCCCCCCAACAAAAACCNCCCCCCAAAAAAAAAGTCTCCTTTGGATTGCTGCTGTCTTCATTCTTCATTCTTGTGGTTTAACCCCAGCCAGCAGCCAAGCCTCTCGCAGCCACTCACTCACTCCCCCACCAGCAGAGAAAACAGGGACAGAATCAGAAGGATAAAAGCTGGAAAACTCTTGTGTTGAGACAAAGATAACTTAAAACTTTAAAGGGAAAGCAAAAGCTGCACGCATAAGCAAAGCAAACCAAGGAATTAATTCACTGCTTCCCACAGAAGGCAGTTTTTAGTCCATCTCTGGGAGAGCAGGGTCCCCTCACATGTAATGGTGACCTGGGAAGACAAACACTGTCACGCCAAATGTCCTCCCCTTCCTCTTTCTCCCTCCCACTTGATACACTCAATATGACATCATAGGGTCTGGAATATCCCTTTGGTCAGTTTGGGTCACCTCCCATGCACTGCCAACATCCTTGCCAGCCTGACAATAGGAGAAGCAGGAAAAGCTTTGACTCTGTGCTAGCCCTTCTTAAGGCTTAAGAACATCTCTATGTTATCAACCCTGTGTTCAGCACAAATCCAAAATACAGCCCCATACCAGCTACTGTGAAGAAAATTAACTGTAGCCCAGCTGAAACCAGCACAATTCTTTGAGCTGAGTATTTATGGTAAAAAATGTAATTTTGCATTTAATATAAGGCAAGATTCCATTTATCTTCCTGTGAGAAATGAAACATTTACAGCAGGATTAGACTAACACAGGGCTCATAATGGCATCTGAACCATATGGCAGCCACATTAAAATGAAGCAGAGAAGGGAGGGGCACTTGAAAGGTATAATTCAGGGTCACTTTCTCTTTTCATGTTATGCTTAGCTGAGTTTAATGTGATCCCTGGCAGGTGACTAGTGCGGTGCAAAGGAATAAGTGGCAGACTTTAAGCAATGTAAATATTCACATAGGCAGTTGCTTTTACTGGGATTGGGGGTCACAGCTGTGGCGAGTAAGGGGTGGTTAAGACTTTCACATCTAGCAAACTCTACTTGTTCAAACCTTTCACTGAATGTGGAGTTGCCTCACGTTTTTTAACTCTTGAATCTGTAAGACAAACAGGTTTAAAGAAGTTATCCTTGTTAACTAAAATTTATTGATATTCTTCTACATAAAGAAATTATTGTGGAAAAATCACCACACCCACATGTGACAAAAGTCCAGAAATTGTATTTCTGCTGAATAAATAGAATGATAGAATAGTTTGAGTTGCGAGTGACCTTTTAAGAGTCATCTAGCCCAAGCCCATTTCAATGAGCAGGGACATCTTCAACAGGATCAGGGTGTTCAGAGCCCTGTCCAGCCTGACCTTGGATGTTTCCAGGGATGGTGTACCCACCCTCTCTCTGTGACCTAAGTTCCTGCTCCACCACTAAAAGAAAAGAGATGATAAACTTATGAAAGAAGGAAGAAACCTTTTGGCGTACGCTATTTGAAATCAATTGATTAGTCCTTTCTATGCTATAAGATAACTTAGCCAAGCTACTAAGCTATAAAGTAGACCTGGTACATCATCCTTTTCTTCTCCTTTTCCACCCTCCATAGGCGTTATCTCTGCATGCACTGCAAAAGATATACACTAAAGCAAGTAGAATTTTTGGGACAGGACAAAGCTCATGTTGCTACAGATACGTAGGTTTGCCTATTGATCTTCAGAGGAAAAGAAGATTCTCCTACAGGCTGTAGGAGAAAGTTAAATATGCTATTAGTATCAACCAGCATTTATAAAAAATTATGAGTTACAGTTCAAAATGTACAATGTCACTTACTTCTAAACACCTGGGCTGGAGAATGGAGAGTTTTTGTTTATATAAAGAGTGGTTTATTGACTTTTTCAGTCAGTTGAAACTCTTATAAAAATCCATCTGCAGACAAGGACAGCAGAAAAGTAAAAAACAGAATGAGAAAAGGAAATGTGATTGCAAATTTAACTCAAACAAAGACTTTTTTTATTAAATCATCAAATAAGACCTTATTTTCATAGCTGTCCTAAAAGAATTTATATTTATTTTAAATAATTTCTTTTATATTCGGCTTCATTAAAATTACATTACTTGCAAAGAGTAAGATTTATTTAAACTCATACATTTCAAAGCTTCACAAAAACAATTAAAATAAGAAAGCAAAATTGCCTGTATTAGTGGGGACCTATTTAATAAAACATTCTTACAAATATGTCTATTGTCTATTTTAATACTTCTGTCAATCAGTTTAATTGGTTGTCTCCTGCATATGCATTTCCAAAGCTTTGAATATGTAAAATTTATTGAAACTGCTGGATGAAATGTGTCAATAAACAGTAGTGCAGAAGTGTAAGTATTTATTTATTTTTAAATGAAACTTAAGAAAGAAATTAAATTTTGTTAAAAAATAAATCAACTAAATTTTCTCTTATTGTTGAAAGGTGACACTCCTGTATACACATATTTTTGAAACTCATTCATTGTAGAAAGTACCCGCAAAGAGAATCCTGCTGACTTTGCAGTCGTATGTCTTCAGCAAATTTAAGTTCTGGAGAACTTTCTCTTCAGAAATATGGATTAGAAATTGGCATCTACTTTGGAAATGCTGTCCAGAAATAGCAGAGTTTGAAAAGTCATTACACATTTTCTTATTTCATGACATAATGAAGACATAAATACTGTTATAGGTGTGTCCTGAAATCTTACTGCACCAGTCTACATACTGGTCTGTCCTCCTAGTTCAGTCTGGTGTTGCCACCCTGTGATATATTCGTTAAAGCAGCTGCCTGCTTGGATCCTCCTCTTGATGCCACACAGACACAATGCTGCCAGCTCTAGCTCCAACTCACTTTTCCTATGTCTCTCCTTCATCACCTTCTGTCAGCTACAAATCAACACAGAGACGTTTCACTTACCGGCACCTCTGTACATAAAATTCCATATGAGAAAATGCCAAACATTTTGTGCTTGCCACCCTGACAGGAACTCAGAGGGGATTAATAAAGTACCGTTGAAAATTTTATGTTTTATACATTTCCAAAAGGTTATAGCAGCAGTCAGTGCCAATTTAAACTTGGACCAAAAGCCTTCTATGCCTATGGCATTGAGAAAAGTCATGGTTCAAGGGTTGCTCGTTGTATATATCACAATTATAAATAATATCATGGATACAACATATAGATGGAAAGCAGTCACCCAGCTTTGGTGTTTTACTAGGTTTTATGATCAGTGCCAGTATTTCAGATTTATCAGGCACGGTGAGTTTTCAGCACCTTGGCCACTGAGACAAACAAAGATAAATTGGACCAAATCAGTCTCCAAATGACTGTAAAAAGTCGAGTGCCAGGTGTTTTATGCATGCTTGCGCCACATAAGCTGTCTTTGGCTGTAGATGACATCACCAGCTGTAGAATTTGGAACAAGGAACAAATTCCAAAAGCAGAACAGCCTGTGATCTGATCTGTGAGTTGCACACAGGGTAGGTCCCACACTGTTGGAAAGAAGAAATGGCCAGCAGCAAAAGCTGACTTTGTTCTGTACTTAAGGCAGACCTGTAGATTCTGTGTGACCATCAAACACAGAAAAAGCAGTCTGAGTATTTGTACTTGCCTCTCCCAGAGTGAAGACCTTTCCCAATCCATACTCAACCTTTCCCATCCATACTCAGCCACGAGCATAGCTGCTACTTAATTAGACCAACTGCTGTAGCAGAAGTTTCAAACCTGCTACACATACTGTGAGTGCAACACAATGGATCTTTTGTGAAAAAAGAATTACTTTGTTGGAATTGTTGTTTAGAGTTTCATGGTAACTTTTCCAGCAGAAGACTTGCTTACAAAGTATAAGAAAAAAAATGCAAATGATGGCTTTACTGGTCCTGCTCGTTCTCCTTCATTATCTACATTGTCCCATCTTTTCAAACCCTTGAAAATCGATTCAAAATTTCAACTGCATTCCAAGGTCATTCCATGTTTGATACAATGCTCTCTTTAGAAAAGATTTGGCATAGGAGAAAATGAGTAGTTGATCTAGTTTTAATGTGTAGTTGATCATCTAGAGAAGGAAAAGAAAGAAAGGAAACAAAATTAAACGAGACTGGATTGCTGGATGCTTCCTTGAGGGACAATATTACATAATACATTTTACAACTTTCCTGTCTTCCAAGACAAGCAGTGTTAAATCTGCTCAGGACAGGAGAGGAGCGACCTCATTCAGATCTAGGCAGGAGGATTCAGTGTTGGTAAGCACTCCGATTATAATATCCTCATTGGTCTATGCCATGTTCTATATATATTTTTTTGCCAAACTACTTAGCTTCTAATAGAAAGATGGCACCCAAGGCCACAATTTGCAGTGGATTTTGCACCTTGGAACAATCTCTGGAAGACAGCTGGGGAAGGTAGGCAAGTGTCAGGGAAGAAAAGCAATGGGTCCTGCAAATGTGTCATGAATATATGTATTTTTTTCACCACTAAGGTGATTAAGTGTCCCATTAAGTGTTCTGGGACACTTGGTGACATGATGATGATAGGTATTGTTTTATTAGCAATATCCTGTTGCCTTGAGAAGGAATAGGACATCACCTTTTTGAGAAGAGGGAGAAGAGGACATTTGAAGAGGACAGATGTATTTTGGTAGTTAGTGTCTGACAAACGAGGAGGAGGCATGTATTCTCCTTTCCCCTGACCGTGGGTGGCCTGCTGGAAAGAGGACCTGATGAGAGCATAATTCTTATCTAGCTCAGTACAGATCAAACAACCCCTGTCAGGGCATGAAGTACCCTTTCTCCCTCCTTTAGAAGGCTGACTGGCTGCACAAGAAGAGCTGGTGGGAACAGCCATGTGAGAAAAGAGATGGAAGATCGAACTCTCTTGTCCTTTGCTTTTAAGCTTTATTTAAACTGGGACCCTCTCTACATCCTCACCTGAGCCACAGCTACAGCTATATTATGTCATGTCTGTGCCTTGGCTTCTAACTTTGATCCAGATGCTGACCTAGGGCCATGTGTTTATGAAACAAGGATAGAGGCACTGAGCTCTGCACAAACAATGCTGCACTGGCTGTGATGGGTGTACAAGACAGGTCCTGTGTGCGATTGATGACCTGGTGGTGGCAAGGCAAAAAATGTTATGTTCTTCTCCTGGAGTGCAATATATCTGTGATGCATCCCTGGGTTAAAGCTACAACTTTTGGTCAGGAGCTAGTTTCTTTCAGCACACTTAAGTTCAAATGTCAATTATTTTATCGATGCAACCACAAAAAAACCAAATCACGATAAAGTTCTGATAGAGTATCTATTTTCAGGGACACCTTTTTCTTTATTCAGAGAAATAATATTTCACCAAATTATGCAGAAAATAAATATATCTTAGTAATCTTACTCAGCTGAAGTTTCCAAAGTGGAGGAAGGAGGGACACACATTAACAAACTTAACTTCTTGACTTATTTTTTTCCTCACCTGATTCTAAGTGATGAAAGATCCTACTTATAGCCTTCCTTCTCCCATTTTTTTTTCCACCATTCAACTCTCTCTTCTGGATACTAAAGGAAAAAAAAAACAAAGCAAGAGATATCAGTCTTTCAGGACTGGGAAACCACTCAAGTATATCTAAAACTTGAAATCAACACATGTATCTTTGGGTGTTATGCCAGGACTCTGAACTGTGTAAGCTTTCTCCTTCTTCGGTAATATTTACTTTATAATCACGAAATATAAGAGCTGTGCTATAAAAAATCAAGGTGAGATGAAGACTAGTAATGAGGAGGACATTTTTTAGAAAACTGCCAAAAGGTGAATTGCATAATCTGCATTGAGACGACATTAATCTGTAAGTTCTGATTTGGCACCTCATTTTATAGAATATCCCTTGAGCCCAAACAACTACTCTTTTTACGCATAGAAGTTTCAGGGCTGTCTAGTATGAGGACTTGCTGTGAGTGCTGATTTTAATAGCTTCAGAAGAACAGTGCTGTTCAGATTGGCTTTTAACATGTTCTTAAATTGCTATTTTATTACTCTTGCTGACATTCCAGAGACATGAAATTACCAAATCACATTAAGAAGACAGTAGGTGGAAGGAGGAATCTAGTTAAATAACACCAGACAGGGCAAAAAAAAATTAGTCCTTATCTTTAACTTTCAAAGGTGCACTTGTTTAAAAAAGAAAATTTGTGTTAACATTTTTAAACACTGTAAATGCAAACAACTGAAGAATCTTTATGAAATAAGGTAATTTGTCTCTAGTGATTGACCTGGTTTTTAAGCTCTTGTTTTCATCTTGGTAAATTTACATACACAAATCTCTCTCTCTATATATGTGTCATGGTTTAGAAATGGTGCTCCCCAATTTGTGCTCCCACAGAAACACCCCAGACCATGTGTTTCTTCCTCACTCTCCTCCTCCACCTGTAGCGGAATGGAGAGGAGAAATGGAGGCATAAAAAGTAAACGTCACAGGCTGAGATAAGAACATTTTGCTAGAAACAGCAATGGAATGAGAAAACTGAAGGTAACAGCAGCAATGCTAGCAGCAGAGCACACAGGAGGGTGATTCACGTGTGATCTCTCCCCACACGGAACACGAACCCCGTGCTACCTGACCACACAGGCCATCAGTGGCCACAGCAGAAGGGTCCTCACCCCCCTCCAGCCCCTCTGCATGTCCTCAGGTGGTATAGAAAAAACCCAGGGTGTTGGCCAGGCCCCTCCTGGCTGCTGCAAAAGTTAACTCTCTCCTGGCTACAACCACGGCATTATGCATGTATGAAAATTATGTAGGAAAGGCTATAATAAACACTGTGATTTTACTAATGACAGAAATACAAGTGCTAATGATGGTGGTTCTTTTGAACATGCTCATTATTGATATAAATCTCTACCGCCTGAATTTTGTGTGCCTGTTCTCAATAAATTAAATGATACCTTTTTCTTATAAAGTACAGAAACTTCAGCTGCATAACAAAAGTGAAGATGGATGTTGCAATACATTATGTGAAAATCATGGAGGCTCAAGTACTTATTCTGTAAAATGACCCTTAAGTTTCTTGCTTTTATGTAATTTCAAGAAAATCCATTACTAAGTCAAACCAGATAACAAGAGAGGAAAAATAATTTATAAGGAAAGTTGTAGAAAATAATTATAAAATCACAGGATCGTTTGGGTTAAAAGGGACATTTAAAGTTCATCTGATCCAATATACCTGCTATGGACAAGGACAGCTTTCCATAGATCAGGTTCCTCAAAGCCTCATCCAACATGACCTTGAACACTTCCAATGATGGGATAGTCATGACTTCTCTGGATAATCTGTTTTAGGTGGAACAATATTAAAATTTGTCCCAAAATACCACTTTATTTTACAAGATATCAAATGTAGTCAATATGGTTGACAACATTCATGCACCTTGAACTGCAGCAAGTCACCAAGTTTTTGCTAAATCAATATAGACTCAGCAAGTAGTAAGTATCAGGCAAGTTCAAGGTGAGTCTTCAGCAGCATATGCTTGACAATGTGCTCTGATCAACTGGATTTTTGGGGCTCTCCTCAAGTTATAGTTGTCCAGTCAAAAATATAAATCTCTGTCTTTTTAACCTCCATCAAGTCAAAAGACAATCTTTATCATCATAACTTGCTATAAAGGAAAATGTTGGTTTTGAAACATAGGTGGTTTTCACATAGAAAAACACATACACTAGGATAACTCACAGTTCATTTGCTGTTACTATTCTAAAAGAATTACACTGCTCACGTCTTTTTAGCAGGCTTGTGTACCACCGTCCCCAGATAAAATCAGTATTTCCTTTTAAAGGCACTTTGAGTATGCTTCAAGTTTCCACAATATCCCTGAGTTAATCAATAGAAACTGCCAGTACGTTACTAAATCTGTAGTTACAATATAATGAATTTTGAATGAGAAATGATTTCTTTTAAGTGTTGCTGAGTGTTACATCCACACTATGCAAGGGTATGTATAGTAAACACTCATCTCCAGGTTCTGGGCCTTGACTTGTCTCCTCAGATTTAGTGGGTTTTGTTAATGTGAATTTATTGCATTTTTATTGCACATTCTATTCAAGAGAGACTTACAGACTACAGTTTTATTGAGCAAAGAGCAAGAAGGAGGGACTCAAAAGATGTTGAAGAAGAGACATAAAATGGATGAAATATATAAAATGATAATGTAAGGCATAAAATTCTTTTTTTTTCTCTTGTATTTCTTTCCACCTTTTTATGGTGGAGTATGTAAACTTTATATAAAACAACATTAAAAATCATGTTGAATATCAAATAGCCTTGTTTCTGGAAAAGTGTCTTAATTTTCTTGGGGAGGGTGAGTGTTTGTGAAGATAACAATATTCCATCTAGTGATAACATAAGGTATCAAAAAAGAATAAAAAGATGGAAGAGTCCATTCTGTTCTAGGCCCTCTCTTTGAAGTGAATGGGAGCATAGAATACTATTTTACAGCTTACATTTATATCGTTAACAAGGACAATTTCTGACTGTTGTCTACTTTATTTAACAGCATATTGAGTTTAAAATCTGTTTCTAGTCCTCAATTAAAAACAGAAATTTATTCACTAATGTTTTCTTTGCTTTGTGTGACCATAAGAATGAGATATCATGTAGTTTGTCTCCCTCAAACCTTTCCATTTCTCAGGGTTTCCGTATCCCAAAAAGCTAGCATTTATTCAGCCCAGACTACTCTCTGTACAACTTTCAGTTTTCAAGCTAAGTTACACCCGGATATAAAACACAACTACTGTTTAAGTAAAACTATAAATGTAGAACAAATTATTTGTGAGCAACAGGTGCTTACAGGCAAACTTTCATTTTTCAGCCCCCCTTCAGATTAATACTGGAACACAGACAGTCACATCTCCACAAAATAAACCGTTCAGACACCAAATGAAATCTCAATTCTCTATTAATAGCTTTTCCAGCTATATATCTGTTCAAGAAAATATTTTAATGATAGAATAATATTTTTACAGCAAATATATATATATTTAATCCTCATCATGTGCAAAAATGGCTGGGCCATTTTCTTTTGGTCTTTCCAAATAAACTCAGATTTGGTCAAGAACCCTGGAGGCAAAAGATACAACCAAGTAAAACAGACACTGTCTACAATCAAAGCTACTGTGAATTTTTAATTAAATGCAGGTGCTACCTTTTCTTTCACCAATAATGAAATTGTGCAGACCTTCCTTTAGAGACTTACCCTGATGGGAAACATGCTCAAAGACTCACCAGCTAAATGTCAAAGTAAACTGGCTGGTGATCATCCACAGGTTCTGTTACTTATTCTTCACTTAGAAGTATTTTTAGATGATGTCATGTATCAGTGTTAAAGAGGTGGCAATTAGCTGCATTCATAAACATGTACTTGAAGCAGTCACACATTGAAGTTCAGCTCTTAGAAAGAAGTGCCAGAGGGCTAGAAGCTGTGCTGAGACGTACTAAAATCAAATCACCACAAGCCTGAATGTGTGGAAGGGAAATATTCACTCCCTGTTTATGTGTTTGGAAATGAAGAGGCAGAGCTAAGAATCCCTTTGCTCTTTGTTTAATGGTGCATTTATACTACAACAATGCCCTACATGTGGTGCATCTTAATATACTTGGGGGAATAAAAAAGCAAAAGCTGCTTAAGGGCTGAAAAGAGACATCAGTGGGAGGAGAGCTTAGCTGAGAAGTGACTATTCAGCAGCAATTTGATTTCATAGCTCTTCCCTGAAGCTTTAGCTGGTGGCCTTGACAGCCTCATCAGTGATGGGTGTGTGACCTGATTAAATCACTGACTTATCAGGTGAGAGATGGAGTGAGTACACAGCATAGCAAAGGAGGAATGAACGGCAGATCAAGTGGGTTTTTGAAAAGACTCCAAGGTGGGGGATGAACAGCAGGAATCCAAGCTCTACCTCCCTCAAGTGTAGGGACTCACAGAAGCTGCAATCAACACAGGTGGATTTCCTCAACGGTGGAAGCTGAAAGATGGTATGTTCTGACCACTAGATGACTCTTTCTATGTCTGCAGATGTGGAAAAAATACAGGCCTTGGTCAACAGCAGTGAAAGAGCAAGCTCTGGCCGGCCAGGCCTCTGGAAGAGCCACACCTACCTGATAAACCAATCCCAGTGCCACAGGAGAAGTCACAAGTAATAACAGCCAAGAAAAATCTCCTGTTAAGGGACCTAGGTACAGTCACCTGCCAATAAAAGCTGCAGTCCTAATAGGCTTGCTGCTTGCCTTCCACACTGGTAATTCTTCTTAGTTTCCTACTGAATTTCTGCATAAATAGTAGAGACAACCAAGTGGAGGGTCATTAAAATATTTAGGAGCTAGAGTTACTGGGTTTATTTAAGCAGGAGAAAAAGACAACACTACAGAAAGGTTGCAGAGAAGATGGAAAGGAAGGGGAAACCTTTTCCTGGGAAGAGACAGGACAAGAAGTGCATAGTGAAAGGGTACAACAAAATCAGTTACAATAATGGAAAATTACATGTATCTAAATTTGGTGGACATCTGGAGGCAGAAGATTTCTCCTCCCCAGATACCTTTAGCCAGCTCTGGTGGACTTTAAGATTCAGGGGTTATTCTCACCGTATCTTTGTTCCTTTGACCCACACTGAGTACTTCTGTTTAATCTGATTCGCCTGGAGTCAGATATCCTTCCTTTGAACAAAAGAATAAAACTCTTCACAACTAGAGTGGTTAATAACTAGAAAGGGTAGTTCAGAGAAATCATGAAATCTTCACCCTTGGAGCCTCTAAAAATTTGGCTGGAAAAGAATTTGAGTATGCTGGGTCTACATGTGAAGTCAGCATTACTTTGAGCAGGAGGTCAGACTGCCTGACCTCCAAAAGCCTTATCCAAACGCTCATTTTTCTATCTCTGCAAAAAGAGGCTGTTTGTAGCAGTGACTGTGTGCTGGAAGGGAAGCACTTGAATTATACTGTCTTTTCAACGCTATTGAATCACTCCTAGAATATAATAAACTGAAGTTAAGTGCAAACCTGTAGTGCCTGAACTCTTTATTACCTGATTTCACATTACTACAGTCACTCCTCAAAAAAGTGGACTCATCAGTCAGACAATGTTTACCAGTGCAGAGCATGCTGTCGAGCTCCAATGGTCTTTAAGTATCAGAAGAGCCATAAGGGATAGTATTCCTATTATCATTGAGTCCCAGTATTGGGAGAGGCTGCATTGTTGAGAGGTGAATGTAGGTTTCCTCTTTATTGCTTCTCTGAATATAAACTGATGCCATCCATCATGGTTTAAATGAATAATTTCAAAATGTAGTGGCCTTTAAAATGATTTAAAGTCAATGAGCTAGTAGTGGAATCGGCTTGGCTCCTGCATTTGGGTGCAATGCCTGTGGTCTGCTTGCTGCACACAAAGCTGTGTGCATGCTGCTTTTATCCACTGATATTTCACCTGGAGTGCTGAACCAGACACTCCCAGAAATACAAGTCTGACCAGTCAATACTAAGCTCTTGGTTTTATTTGTTTGCTGAGCAGTTGGAAATACTAACAAAAACTGAGATCTCCTTATTTGTTACTTTTTAATTTTTTTTTATTTTTTAGATCAATTGCAGGGCAAAACATCTCCTTACCCACTCCTCATCTGCATTGTGCTGAAACAACATACACCTCACTGACATTTGCTTCTATCAAAGAGAAAGAAAAAATGAAACTTTCTTTTGCAGCAGATAAATATAGTTCATATGGACAAAACAAATTGTTCCTCAAGCTTCTATTTCCTTAGTTTGGTTTGTGGTTTTTTTAATTCTTTAGGGTGGAAATTGAGTGGAGGTTCTGGGGTTTTTTTTTGTTTGTTTTTTTTGGTTTGCCTTTTTTTTTTTAAATCCCAACATTTGTTTTCCTCCTCCATTGCAAATAGCCAAAGTTAAGAAATTGGTTTTGTTCTCTTCCCCTCAGTCTTGTGTGCACATGTGGGCATGTGTTTGGACATGCACAAATTTATTCTTAAATACAAAATCTCTGGCTTTTGTCTTAATTTTTTTTCCCATTTCCATCCACCCACACCCTGCCCATCTCTTAGATGCCGCTTTTATTTTATTTCTGTTATTGCTTCTCTCCTATGTTTCTTAGGTATTATAAAGGACTTGATAAATTATTTAGGTCCTACTAAGTGTTTTGTTTTCCTGAATTCTTGTTCCTTGGATACTAGGAAAATCAAGGACAAATTGATTGCAGATTTTGAGTATGTTTTAGAACTGCATCACTTTCTTGAAAAATAAAAGTTGAATGAGTTCAGCCAGTGGTTGTAATCAAATTCTAAAACAGAAACAGAATAAATGTATTTCAAAACAATAACAACTCACAGATAGGGAGGGCAAGTGAATATTCAGTGTTGAAATGCAGACAGAAAAGGAGCATATGGAGCATGAGTCAGTGTAATTTGTACACAAACATCAAGGGAAATTGTAACCTTCCTCCTGTTGTGGGAACACTTACATTTCTTTGTTTCTGTTCAGTTTTTTTTCCTAAGGTAGTTATAAACCTATCACTGCATTTCAGACAGACACAGGCACTTGTCTACCATCATTCCTGCTTGGCCCATATTATTGGCAATGCAGAACTTACTCTTGCTTTGCTCTTTCAAGGTCTCTAATGTGGACTCTCAGATTGCAGGTGAAGTGCAGAACCTTCAGTCACTTTCTTTCCACAGAATTGCTGCTGAACTGACATTGCTCTTCTGCCAGATAGTAAATCTTCAGACCTCCTGTACAGAAAGACCATGATGAACAATAACTAAATGGAAAGGTTAGATGGTTATACTTTCATTGCCTCCAGCACTGCATTTTTCTAGTGTCTTAATTAGTATTGAACGCTTCTGGTAAAGAAATCTTCTAGAAGTTAATGCATTTTTCCATACTCAGCTGCCCTGAACTACATGTATAATGTGTACAGAGATCTGTACTTCCCTGAACTCTGATATATTTACATACAAATGCTTTTCCCTGGTATTGAAAAAACACTCACATATTTTGTTACAATAACAGATGGAAGTGTTCACTATGCTGACTTAATTCAATATTAGCTCTGAACCCTTTACCATTAAGCAACAATTATAAAATACTTATCTAATACATCTCCATTTAAATCTGAAAATTTGAAATATTGCTTTGTTGTTTCTCAATCGATAAGATGGTAATTACTGTAAATTTAAAATTCTGAAGACCACTAGAGGAATAATAATTTAAATTAAATAAATTATGGGCAATAGAGGGTCTTTAAATGTTTAACATTGTCCACAGTATTGATAAACATTAAAACTGGAATCAAGTATTAGCACTAGGAAATGAAAATGCAGGTTTCACTGATTTGAAATTACCATTTTTGTGTACCATTTTCTGTCCATCAATAAAAGCAAGGCAATTCAAGTTTGTCCTCAGCATTGCTTAGCTATTCCTCCATCCCTCTGTGTTGTTTCTGGAAAGAAAAGCATCCTTACTCACCGCTTCTACTAAAAGACAAAAGTGGATCTCATAAACTCTTCCCTCTCACACTGTTTCCTGAGGGTATTCAATGCTTCTCTAGCTGTCATTGTCTCTGAGAAATTAATTTTAATTAAAAGAAATAGAAAGAATGGAAGAAACAGGAAGACTGTTTACATATTAGAGATTTACACGTTACAAATTTGCTACACAAAGGGCCTTTCCATCAGCTATAGAAAATACCTGACAATTCTCACCAAAACCCAGCTTCCCTCAACCACAGAGAAAGCAGCTGGTTGAAAAGACTTTATGAAATTCATTAATATAATTTTTGTACCCAACTACTTTAGAAGTTCTTGCAGAGGCCTAAACTGCTCCATACTAAAATAATTGAGTAAAAGAAAAACCTCTTCACTTTAGTAAAGAAGTTAGAGGTATAGATGACAGATCATAAGGGCCACTTCAATATTTACTAAGCAAATGACAGGAAAACAGAAAAGGGAATGGTTAAAAAAATAATTTAATCAACGGATTCTCGTGAAGAACCTTGAACTTTGAAAAGAACTTTGGTCTCTCACCAAAAAACTACAAGACTGAGAAGTACATATTTATTATGTTTTAGACCAAATAAAGTAACAATAACTCCTTTAAAACATAGAAGGATAGGACTTTCTTCAAAACTATTTCAATTCCCATTCCAAACTGCTTTCTCTACTGACCTGAACTCCAGAGTTTCATTAGTATAAAAAGACCTTCAGGTTCTCTTTTTTCTCTTTGAACCTACTGAAATTTTCAATATCTCCTTTTTTTCTTTCTCTCTAAGAGCTGATAAAAGAAATATTTTTACCTCACCGATACAGAAGGCAACAAAGGCCAAGATACCGATCTTAAGGAACTTGACTTTTTGGAATCAGAAAGTACAGTGCAACACATT
Source organism: Vireo altiloquus (assembly GCA_013396875.1). Lineage (NCBI taxonomy): Eukaryota > Metazoa > Chordata > Aves > Passeriformes > Vireonidae > Vireo > Vireo altiloquus. Next base: position 55,293 of record VZRF01006813.1, on the reverse strand, counting down.
ACTTTATAAAGGGTTGTCTCACCTCCAAACGTGCTCTTGAGTCCCCAGTTTGTAAATACTTTATTTACTCCCTTGCATAAATGCATCAAGGAAGCTCTTTATGAAAACTTTATTTCATAAAAATGAAATGTTTCTCTCCCCCTTTCCCATCATGCTGTTTTCTGACACAGTAAAAGCTTTGACCCAAAAGAACTTGATAAAATAAGAAGGAAGGGTTGTATTTCATGGAAGAGGATATTTAATCCTATGTCTTACAAAGATCTGTGATTATTTGCATCTCTTAGAANGGAGGGAAGAGGATATTTAATCCTATGTCTTACAAAGATCTGTGATTATTTGCATCTCTTAGAAATTAGTCCTCTAAATCTGCGTATAAAAATGGTAGGTTCAACTGCTGTTAACAAAATGTTTCTAAGTTATATCAGAATAAAACATGGGCTATTGAGAAGACTTCAGTACATAACAGTTACCTTTGGAAGGCTGGGTGTAGCAAGGAATTTATGCCTCCAGTATGTACAGGTGCCGATACCTGTGCTTAGGATCACTCAAAGAATCCAATATATATCAGTTGACTACAGAAGCAATATAATTTGTCTATCAAAAGCTTGTCTAAAATTATTCACAAATTTCAACCTCATTACCCAGAAAATAAGATGTCAGAAAATATATTTTAATTGCTAAGAAATTGAATCATTAAAAAAGACAGATCCTCAGGTCAGACATTGCTTTGGTGCTTAACCTTACCCCTGTTTTCTGATAGGGTTCAGTAGAATGACAGCAAACAGTGCCATCCTACCCCTAGGAATCCTCAAAATGTTGTTCACTTTTAAAATTATTGACAGCATGACTTAATTCATTACAATTATTTCTACTTTTTATTCAAGTAATCGTTCATTGCCCCCAAAGGAGTTTTAGTAAGAGTAGACCATTGATATGCAGTTAGTGATTTTTATTCTGCATAGCTTCTTAATGTTAAGTATGCATTGCACCACCAGCCTCTCAATGACATGTAGCAGGAACTATGAAATTTTATTCTAATTTATTTGGCCAGTTCCTTCAGCACTTTGAAGACTTTCCAAACTTATTTCATTAACATAGAAGTTTTACTTTCATTTGTATTTTTAAAAAACTCAAATCCATTTCTGTAGTCTTTTAATGGTTTTATAAGGACTAGACCATCTTGGTACAAATAATTTTTTTAGGGCAATTCTTGTTTTATATTTACCTTCTTTATTTTAGAACAGGCCCAGTGTGAGATGTCTCTATTTTTTCTGTATGTTTCATAAGACTGGCATGATTTTTTTTAAAGGCTATTCTTGTTTCATACCTTTACTCTTGATCTTTAATCAGGCTCAGTATGAAATGCATTTCTTCTCTGATGCTTGTACTAATATCCATCTCTGCAATAGCCTATTTTCCATCTGCACCAGTAAGATCTTGTCAAACAAGCCTACAGGAGTCTGCGATAGCCTCTGGCACCTTCACCTGATCCTGTCTTTCTCCATTTTTCTTTAAGCAATAGGAGCAAATTCTCTGAAAATGAAAAAACGCCTTTTAAATTTGAAACTACCACCAAAGGCTAATTGAAAGACAAAAAAAAAGAGTTAGGTATTCTCCCTTTAGATAGGAGAACAAAATTATAAATCGTTCAAGGCTACAAAGTAAGAAATATATTGGAATGCAATCAGGTGTCAGAATTAATGATAATTTCAAATACTGTATTTATCTTATATAAACTTTAATGTTTTGGGCCATCTAGGATAATAGCTGTGCATTAATCAAAATTAGAGCTGTTTTAGCAAAGAAATGTTCAACTCCAGGGAGTCACTCATTAAAATAATATAGTTGGCCTTATCCACAATATCTTAGACAATGTTTTATTTAAATGATGAACCACAGAAAGCTGCTTTGTTATCTTTAAAACACCACTTTCAATAAACAGTCCATGAAACTTTGGTTGGTAATGAGTACAGATCACTTCAGTCATTTGCCAGGTGCCTTTTTCAGTGAGGCCTGGTTTGAAGCAACTTTAGTTACTAGTTTGTATTGCAATGTACGAGGAACTATAGATGAATTACTTGTACTTGTTGAGCAGTTGATTGTTGGAACAGCTCTCTGTGCTATACCAATATCAAAAATTCGCTTGAACCCTATATCTAACTTTTCCCAGAGTCACTTTGAATGTTACACAAAATTAGAGAAAGATGCATTGATACTTCCAAGAATAGTACTGTTAAGAAATACCATAAATACCAAGAGTTTCTCATCCTACCACTCATCTCTATTTGAATATAGATGGTCATTATCAGATGATTCCCATGGATGATACCAGCGGAATAATTTCCTATCTTTGTCATTGATTCATTTCTTGCTTCACTTCATAGATTTAAAAAGCCAAAGTAGGAAATTATTATTCCAAAGAGCCTGAACTCCCTTGCCCCTGCATAATCTGCAATGTGTCAAATATATGTGTGGTCTCTGTAGAAAAGGTATTAAAAGCTGTACACAGTAGCCATAATTGCTCACAGGCTTTCTAGAAAAGCATTTGACTGTTTTATCTTATGCTTCTGAAGCTACTGATATTCCCGTCTGATCCCTAAAACTAACCAAGCTCAGTGCCATACTAAAGCTCTTTATCTCTAACAGAACACTCTATACAGAGTAAATAGCATGAAGAAGAAATGCATTACAATACACTGGTATGCAGAGCCCGTTGAGGCATCAAGTTATTGTTAAGCCCAGCTCTCCTCTCTGTACTGAAAAATAAGAGGGAAAAAACATTGGTAGGTGGTTGATCTGCATCAGAAAACAGTGTTATGGATTTAGAGGATAGTATTATGATGAGTCAGAAATCTATGGATTTAACAGGCACAAAGGTGGATGAAGTTTCTGGGAAGAATGTTATTGTTATCATCTTTAACTGTTGTTGCTTACCAATTTCGTATTGTTTGAGAAGCAATCCATTTTGAATTATCTTGGAATTTTTAAATAACACTGGAAAAAAAATGCTTGCACATAAAAATCCAACCAAAAATCCAGCAACAACTGACAGTATCAACTTTTTGTAGAGTTTGTAGAATTTTGTGTTTCAGCATCCTGAAATGTAAAAAATAGCCCTCTATTTTATCTTATGCATTTTAGAAAAAAAACCAAGCAAACTTTACATTTTCATTGATATATTTCTTATTTCATAAAGCAAAAGTTGAAGACTTAATTTATCAGCACATAAATTACCAACACATTCTTCATTTTTTTGTTTTACTGCTTTAGATTCTTGAAAAAGTCTGATTCTGTTAATTACTTGCAGTTATTTTTTTCCTGAGTGTTTGGATGCATTAAGGATGATCAAATGCCTTTGTATAGTGATTAGCAATGAGCTGAAAAAGAATGAAATCAGAAGAGGAAGGAAAAGATCTGTTGTTAAAACCCCACTCCCCTCTATGTTGCAAGGAGGGGGTGTAGGGTATTTTATCTTGTTAAACTATATGTGGGATGGAAATGAATTTACTCAAAAGTGTTTGAGTTTAAAAAAATTAATATAATTTTTCTTTCTTCTTTCTCTTCTTTTTTTTTTTTGGTGCAAAAGTGTTGAAGAAATAAGATTTATTTGAAAGAAATTTAAAAACTGAGTTACTCACTGAGAGAAAAAAGACTGTATGGAAGGAATAAGTCAAAAGAGAAAAGCTAAAGAAAAAAAAGTGTCTTTCTGACACTATGAAATATTGAGAAAGCCACTAGAGGGAAATGCTGTCATTTTCATATTTCAAGGCGTTCATTTAGCTTTGATGAAAATTGAATAACATCCAATTTTCCCAATATTGTAAAGCATTTCACACAACTGTGCCATTTTCAAGGGACAAGTAATTTCAAAAGTCAACAAGTTTAAAGATTATATTAGACAGAAAGGGTAGTCCTCTAAAAGCTGAAGAGTGGTCCAATGACTACAGAGGTATCCTGGGATTTAGAGTTCATGGTTTTGTCAAACTGTCTGTCTGATCTTGGACAAGTGATTTGATCTTTATGTTGCGTTTCCTTATCTGTAAAATGGGAAAGTGTAGCATTTGCTTCTCTCAGAGGAAACTTCAAGGATAAATATATATATTGTCAAGAAGAAAGTTTAGGAAAAAAAGTTTTCAATTAGGCATACAAAATTGCTGATTTGAAATGTCATTGCAATTCAATTGCTGAAACAATTGTCTAAGCTGTTTAATGCAGTAACTTATGTAGCTTCAAATCATTGTAACTGCAAATAGCTATAAATAGCTATGAAAAATCTTCAGATACCATAAAGCACTAATACAGAAATTTCCGGTATCAGTTTTCCACTACAAACTATACTGAGATTAAAAAATAATTTCCATACCTACAGTATTTCCATACCCCAAACAGTAACACCCTGGAAGAGTACATGGAACTGTACTTTGTAAAGTGGTGCACTAATCAGAGATGTATCCGTCAGGAAAAAAAATACAGAAACAGCTACCTACCTTGAAAGTGTTCAGCAGCCCAGCCTGTTTCCCAAGCCATGTGCTTGTCTGCTGTATGGCCCTCACTGTTTCTGTCAGACCCAGGAGCATGTTTACTTCTGAATCCATATCCATGTCTGGGCTATCTTTTTTGACAGTTAGTGTTAAATAGAGCTGTGTGAACTGTACTGCACAGAAATTAATCTTGGCAGATTTTCACAAAGTAGTTTAAGACAACCACCTGAGTTTCATGTCATTCTTGTAAGTAGGTGAGCTCTAAATATAAATACTGGGGAGGGATAATGGCCTCACATAATGCTGAAACATATGCTCATAAAGGTATTCCAGAGCAGTTACTTCTTATTTCGTATCTACTGCATCCATTTTTGAGGTCTTTATTTCACCTTCAACTTGAAAAGTGTTCTGCTACCAGCATGCAGGCAGGCACATCACCTCCCCAAAAGCAAGCTGGATTCAGTTCCACTCTGCGCATCACTGGCAGCTTTGCCAGGAAAATGTTCTAATTGACTCTAGTCTTTGTGGTTCTGGATGAAGAAAACCTACCCTATGTTTTTTCTCTTTGGTTGAATGTGACAGGGGTGGTAAGTGATAGTTTAAAAAGCCAAGACAGTCTTTAAACAGCACTTAAAAGAAAAAGATGGCATTTGTAAAATATTAGATTATACTTGTAGCTTAATGTTGTAAAAATAAATAATTAACTATTGAAAATTATACTTTAATATCCTCGCTCCCATGGTATCAATAATCAAAGTTTTTATTTCCAGTATGAAAATAGCTGTCCAGTGATTTTAAATTATGAAAATTCATTACCAAAAACATGTTTCAAGACAAAAGAGAAGATTTGCAACAGATCATGACCACTTGAGCAAGAAATATGTATAGCACTAACAATATTGTAAAAGAATATATGGAACATACTGCAATGAAATTTGCTTCAGCCTGATTAGGATACTTAATATGATGTAGGTCTCCAGCATATGCTGACAAGAAGAAATACTGTGATCTTCTGTACTGCACCCTTTCTCTCCAGAAGATTTTAATGTCACTCACATGGTATCTGAAAATGTGCCTTCAGCTCTGGCTGGAATGTAAGGCCCAGGAACAGCTTAGCTGCAGTGCTATAAGTTCTTTCTGCATGAGATAAAAATATGTGTTACTAAACTAACTTTTGGAGCAAGTCTTTTTTCTTTCTGTAAACTAGAAAAAGCCTATTGCCCATCAGCCAGTATGTGTACCAACTTCCTACTGGGTAGAACGGGTACAATAAATATGTGCTGGGGTCCAGGGCAGAGACAGGCTAAAATCTGGATGGTTATTGCTGTTGTCCTAGTTCAGTGCCAGGGCTGAGTTTATACAGGGACTCTGATGAAGCACATGAGTCCTATTGTCGGTGTTTGGTCCTCATTAACACACTGACACATCATTCCTACATTGACAAGCAGTGCAGGTATTATAGGGTGGTGACACTGAACTTTTCTAGTGGTGTATGCATGAGCCCATTTTCACATGCCTGTTTCTCTTTTGCCTCTGAAAAAGACAGTTTGCTTTGTGGTCCATTGACTTCCTGGCTGCAGTAAGCCTGCTAATGAGCTGAGTCAAAGCTCCCAGACAACTTCACATGTGTTACCAAAAACAGATGCTAAATATCTGTGGCAGAGATAAAGCAATTATACAAATGGGAATGGTGTTTTATCTTCTTAGGCATTCATCTCCTTTGACCATGCAGATTTAAACATTCATTTACATGATATACATACTACCTGTAATTCATAACCAGAGCATATTCAAAAGGGGAAGATGCAGTAAAGATGTTTAAAGACATTATCACCTTGACAGTCCTTGTTGCTCTCTCCAATCATTGAAAATGTAAGCTTTTGATTTTATCATCATGTTGGAGAAAAACAGCAAACCAGATCTGAAATATTTTTATTGTTTCTGACATGGTTCATTTCAAGATGTCTGTCTGAATTCCCAGTCTGCTTCCTTTGCCTGTTTTAGCATCTCCTGCTCTCTGTCCTGTGAAATGTGAATGCCATCTATGTGCATAAAATAGCACTCTCTTATATTTGTTAACTGTCTGCACCTTCATGATCTGTCTTCAAAAGAACTGAGAAGTACTCCTTGTTATTATTTGTTCTGTCTATGAGTTATCATATCTGTGTTTAATCTGTGTTCACTCTTGTACTTTTCCATTCCTATTCTACCATGGCACTTTCCATTACTTTCATTTAGCTCAGATGTCTAAAAATCTTTTCCTCTTTAAATTTGTCTTTTATTGAACAGGGGATTTTTCTGAGTTAATTATGGATGACATCTGGAATCACTGAGAAAACTCTGGTGAGTTCCACAGTTTTTGTAATTGGCAGTCTCAGGTTTTTGCTTATTTGCTCCAGGTCCTTTCTTCTATGTTTGTTTGTAATTATTTAAGTTGTTTATTTTAGTTTCTATTCACTGAATGCCACATTCACCCATATTTTGGTCACTTGCATATTTCAAATGACGCTTTAGCTGTCCTGCTTACTGGGTAGAAATAGATGAAAACATGCTATTTGCAAAAAGCCACATGTCACCTAAGTTTGAAAAGAAGCCCTCTACTCCATGTAATTGGCAATAAATGAAACAGATACTGAAAATACCTAAATGTTTCTTTTTCCTGGCCATAATTCTGTTGTTGCTGGCTTTTGGCTTTGTGTATGTCTACGTTCAAGCTGTGTGCCTTTGAATATTTTCTGCTCTTATGCTGATAATCTGTTTGCATATGATAATGATGGATGCTGTTCTAGTCTGTTGCAATCTAACACCATGTGATGACACCAACCAAAAGCAAAACTTTTGACCCATAATTTCTATACTCACCCTTTCTTGTCCTTCTGTTTCACTCTGTCCTTTTTTTTTCAGCTGTGAGACCAAGATTCACATATATCCAAAATCTTACTTAACAGAGTTTCTTTAATGTACATTTGTTCCATCCTTTTGTCACACATGGCTCTAATTTCAGGGTGCTATGTCACATGATTCAAACCTTTTGTTTATTTTCCCTTCATTGCATATTTTATGTTTCTGCCTTTGAATTTTATTTTTTATTTTTAGTTATTTCTCTTTTTTTGACATTTTATCACTTAATATTATCCTTAATTTTCTTACACCAGACAAATATTCAGGCTGGTTAACTTGGTCATGCTAGTTAACTAATTCAAGATAATTAAGTAATTTCGATTCAAACTACATCCCCATCTTCTTTTACTTTAGAGACTACATATGCCATTTTAAAACTGGAATTTTTTTCCTAGGTTCATAGATTTACAAGACAGAAAAGAAAATTAATTTGTCTGTTGTTTCCCACCACCACTGGGCTGGCATTGGAGAATTATCTAAAGAGCGTATAAGGTATATTAGGTTTTTCCGACATGAAAAGGAGTAATGAAAAGGCAAGAAATAAACTGTATTTCTGGCTTGCTCCCAGTTAGACTGGTGTAATTTAGTATCTTCTCAAGAATAAGTGTGCATTTACCAAAGATACCTAAGGATAGATCCCCTGCTGCCAGAAGACAACCCAGCTTGATCGATGGGGGGACAGGCCAGGTTTTCTGTCAAGCTTACACTTTACTAAGAATTAGATCAGGAGACCTTGGTTTCTATTCAGTTGCATCCTCAGCCTCAAATTTACTTTTGAACTTGAGAAGACACAATACCGTGTAGTTTCCTGCCTTTGAAAAGGAGATAGCATTGCTCTTCAGGACAAATACGTTTTAATGTCAGGCTCTGTTTCTATTTGAGGGGCTGAGATACTACACAGACTGTTTCCTCAGTTTAGAAAGAAAATAAGAAAAAAGGAAATCAGTATTTGATCTCATTAGTTACTTGATCTTATGTCAGTATTTGATTTTATTCCTTGGCGTTTTATTTCTTTTCCTTCCTAAGCATTTCATTGTAGGCTCAAGTCACGTTAACATAAATGAGAAGTGGATCTGACTTTTTGAGTTGTTTTCCCACCTGCTTCTTAAAGTCTCAGAGGCTATCATGTCTTCCAGACATTGAAAATCCTTAAAAGTGTAAAATGTTTCTTTAGGGTGAAAAAAATAGCATAATATCAGTTTACAATAATAATTTTTTTAAAATCTAATAATATTAGATATTTCAACATTTTTAAAAATACAATTTTTTTTTTATGTGTTGGACACATGGCACTCTAACATTTAGGAAACCAAAAAACCACTGTGGAAAAAAATTATCAGTAGAAGCAATGAAAAATTAATTTTATAGTATTATTTTGACATATAAAGGAAAGTTATAGCATTCAAAATCGATGACATAAAACGGAGTTGTACACATTGCATTTCCCTACTCCTAATTTTCTACTTCAGTCTCTGTAGTCTGACAGCTTCATGAGTCTCTGTACTAATTAAAATTCCATAAATGATGTCATAAAAACCTCAGATTCTATTGTTTACATCAACTATAAGTTGATCCAGATTTTTTGTTTTCATGCCAAAGACCACACAAAAGTTTTCTTTTTGTTTCCTGAAGCTTCTGTTGATATAATTTCCCACAGAATAATAACTTATCTTACCATGATAATAATTGTTTTCTTCCTCTTGTGAGTAAGATAATTAATCACAGCATCACACTTCAGATGTGCACAGTCCCTCTTTTTCCAGTCATTGTTCCAGCTACTTTTTAAGAAGGGAGTATTTCAGCATTTCTCCATTTCTCATTTGTATAATCACAACAACCACAGCTCAGCAATATGAATTTTCATTGCTACGTGGATTTTGGATTTTGGATTTATGTAGAGAGCATTTTGGCAAATTGCGGTCAAAAACTGTTGTAGTGTCTCTTCTATCTAATGAAAATTGTTCAGGATGGGATGAGGGATGCAAAAAGCAGCAGAAGTGATCTTTTCAGTCACGCTGTCTTTCAAGTTGAACCCATTTCTCCCTGTCCTGTCACTACATTCTCTTGTAGATAGTCTTGCCCCATCTTTCCAGCAAGTTCCCTTCAGGCACTGGGAGGCCACAATCAGATCACCCCAAAGCCTTCTCTTTTCCAGGCTGAACAGTGCCAGTTCTCTCAGCCTTTCCTCACAGGAGAGATGCTGCATCCTTCTAGTCATCTTGGTGGCTTCCTCCGGACTGGTTTCCAGCAGGTCCATGTGTTTCCAGTGCTGGGGGCCCAGAGCCGATGCAGCACTGCAGGTGGGGTCTCACCAGAGCAGAGCAGAGGGGCAGAACCACAGGTCATGGAGAATGTTCATACCTGAAACCAAAGAGGATCAACTACAGCAGAGGGAAAATAGACTAAAAAGACAAATTAATTCAGATCTTATCCAAGCTAGTCCAACCAACCTCATGTCTGACTGCCACCTGAAGATAGTGATTTAGGATAATCTAAAAGTCAAGTTTTATTCTGAGAAAGAATCATGCTGTCTCTACTGCTGCATCTTTCAGTACCTTTCCCAAACAAATGCTTGCCTTTATCTATACCTTCCAGAAAAATTTAATTTAAGATATCAGCTCAAAAAGATTTGAGATGTGCAGCAAACTTTGAATTTCACTAAAGATCTGATATATTAAAGACAAAGTCCCATGGAAGCCCTAATTCCACACATGGGACAAGAGTTTCTCATAGCAGATGTAGTCCTTAAATTGTAGCAAAATTGCAATTAATAATAAATTTCAGCAACACAAAAGACTGCTGAGCCAAAGGCTCCTGCAGAACTTAGTCGTAAGTCCCTTAGATGGCGGAGAAATTCTGTCCCTGGATCTGGATCTGGTTTACTGCCCCTAAGAGCAGAGTATTTGTCATGGGCAGAGGAAAATTACTACTAAGTCTTCAGAGGGCAGAGAAGCAAGTCAGTCTCACAAACACCATCCTCTCTCTCTGGAAAATGCATCCAAATGCCATTTCCAAACTAAGTGGAAGCTTTTACTCCATTACTCTCTTCTAAAAATATTGTTCCACTGGTCTGAATTTTTTTCACTCTTTGGTGGGCTAAAGGATGAAAGACCAATTTGTCATATCAAATGACCCTCTTCAAATCATTAACACTGTAAGATATAAAAACAAATGCAAGCTTGTTTTCCTCCCCTTCCCTCATGCTGCCTCTTCCTCCTTTCTTTTTGTGCCCACTTTTCATTCTGAGATATATGTAGTACTAAGAATATTATAATCCCTTCTGGCAATGGAACAGAAACATGGTTTCCATTACAGTTTATTACTTTTTTCCCTTTTTTTTTTTTTTATCAATCCATATGAACCCCAAAGGACCTCAGCCTTTGATAGAAACTGTAGTTAAGAAATATTGTGGGCCTAGTTCTCTCATATTTCTATTTGACTTAGACTGTGTATTTAGTTCCCTTGTGCATAGTTAAAATTAAAATATAAGTACATGTCCATTTATTATTCTGAAAATGAATTTGTTTTGTTCTGAAAAAACTATCCTCTTTAGTTTTATGCACACAGTATGTTTGGAAGTGTTCTAAGATAAAAAGAAAAAAGAAAATCCTTTCCCATTTCACTAAGAAATATATTTTTACATGAAAAATTTAATGTTTTAGTCTTTTGAGCTACTCTACACATGTATCTTTAGGGTGTTTTCTACTGCCCTGTAGCCCAGGTCAGCCAGTCGAGTCCACTCTGTAATCAATAGAGGCAGAAACCTTTTCCACCTGATGCTGTAGCTTCACAATCAATTCGCAGCAGCAGCACCTGGCACTGATGCCAAGAGAAGTGTTTCTATCGCTCCCCTTTCACCTCCCTGCCATCTTCTCCCTCCTGGGAAAGCTTTGTACAGCTGTACTGTGAACCAGGTCGGAGAATTGATCTTGCTCAAAACTAACATAGCAAAAAATCAACTGTTTAGTTTCAACTGGAAGGTAAATGCTTGTGCTGACACAAGGGAGAAATAGTACCCTGACAGCCTAATCTGGTTCAAACTGATTGTAAAACTACAACATTGCATACCTGGCTTTGAAAAGGGGAATTTGCCTTTGAACACGGTCATTTTTATCCCCTATTAAAGGTGCTTGAATGACTACTTTAGCCTTTCGAGAGCTAGGCAGTTTGTCTGAAGTTCAAGGAAATTAATACCCTCAAAATGATTTACACAATGACAGAAAGGGTTGGTACTCCTTAATTCTCTTTATGGTGCCAGTGACTGTGTTGTGAGGTTGAAGGAGAATATACACTCATTTTAATCAGTTCACCTGCATGATCTGAATTACTGTATTTATCTTTATTTCCGTATTTGCTGTGAGACAAAAACAGTGAATAGGGTTCAGTCATACCTAGCTGCATTTTAAATCTGTTGTTTACTGCCTCCAACTGTAGACTTCACTATAGTATTATCTAATTCTAATCTTTGAAAAATCTTCCTAAAACATAATTTCCACAGACTCCTTATAACAATGCTTTGACCAATTAACATCTATGCTAAGCAAGGTGTAAGTCCCAAATGCTTTTCAATTTACTAGGTCAGAAAAGGAGTAGTTAAACAACAGTTCAGAGGTTTAAAGAATCAAAAGCAGTTGCTTCTGCTGAAGGTCATAAAAAAATAGACTAGTCTTAAGAACGACAGGCATTGTGAAAGTCCTCAGCTTTGCACAACCCATCAGTTCTTACCTTAATATTGAGAGGATGAATAGCTAAATGACTACAAACATCCACAGAATGGCATTGGAATTGTTTTATAAACTTGGTATGACAGACAGGGTCTGTGGGTAAACATATTCTACATTTCTTACTCGAAGCCAAGAAAGGAACTGAGGGCTGCCTTGAATAATTTGACACAAAGCATAACTCACAATGTAACAAATCTCGACTTTGAATTCTTTAGTGAACAAAGAAATTAGGAAATGAAATTAGTATGAAGATAATTGTTTAAAAGGAGTTTTTAGGCCCATATTCAATGCAGGGAGTTTGTGAGGTTAAGCAGAGTAGCCTACTAGTCTGCCAGAAAGGACTGTGAGTAATGCACCTCATTTAACACACCTTCATCAGCCAACAGTGGAGGTACAATGGATTCACAGTCTTGCACAAAGTGGTTCCAAAGGTCATTTCAAAGTCTAGAGGTACCATTTTTATGATTGCTTACAAGAATCTAATCATTTGATTCTTAAGTTAAACAGTATAGTCAAACACCGAATATTTGTCAGGATTATTCTGGGTCTTGGGGCCATGAAACTGTACTCTCATAGAAACATTTCTACTATTTAAGCCAAAAAACTCTTAGTGAGATGCCTTAAAAATTAAACTTGGAATTTCTCTCTTTTTTTATTCCCAGAATATATTTCAGTGTGGTGAAATAAACCCCTAATTTTTATCTCATATTCTTTACATTTCACTATTTATAACAACTATCTGTCAGACGAAACATAAAACAAGGTCTAAATTTTGTAAAGGTTTGATTTGGGTTGAGGGGAAAAGAGGAAAAGGGATACAAGGCACTGAATTTATAATAAGTATATGAAAATGTAATTTACACCAGTACTGATTTCTTATTTACATGGCTGTAAAGGTGAAGTAATTAAAAAATCTGTCACATAGACATTCTCTCTATGCCCTCTTTCACCCAAATATAGCAGCAATATCTTGGAACAAACAGCAAAACTTCTCTAAAGTTTTTAGGCAAGAAAATACTGTCATTTCACATTGAGTTCTGTAGGTTCAGAACCGCAGTAAACATCACCTAGTTTGGGACTAATTCTCAACAAATGCACAATAATAATACAATAAATCATGTATATGAGTATGTTTAAGTCATGTTTAAGTACGAGCAAAGTACATCCTGCCTGTGCCTCTTTCTCAAATACAAACTCTGTTATATTACAGTGATAGAGGAGTGGTTTTGTAGGAGAAAGGTGACAAGCCTTTCTAACAGGAGTGTCTAATAGACATGCTCCTACAAAGTTCCACTTTGCTTTAAAATTTGCAAACTGTGTTGGTTTCTGAAGTGTTTTTCAGGGAGCATCACAGCAGAAAATGATTGCTTTTGTTACATTTTGGAAGAGCATTTGATAAGAGTAACTGTGAAATGCTAGAAATATATGTTTTCTTTCTTTTAGTCTCTGTTTTCCATAGTGAGCCTATGGTGTGTTTCTGGTGGGCAAATTCCATGATAAAGCAAAGATCTGTGATGTTCTTTGGTTCCCACCTTCAGTACAGCCAAATACTGCAACCTGGAGTCTACATGAGGGACTACAGAATAGCACATTGACAACTACAGCAAAAATGAAGTCAGGAAAACTACACCTGCTAGTGAATCCTAAACAGCAAGAGGCATTCCTTTTGTTTTATTAAGCTAATGCTCTGGCCCAGAAGTGAGAGCTCAGACTTGAGGTTTGTGAGGTTTCTCACTGTTGTCTTGAAAGTCATTGAGCTCTAATGACAATTGTCTGACTGCCACATACTCAATTGTATTTACTCGTCACAGTGCCAAAAAGAAATAGTCCAAGAGAAATAGTCCCTAAGGGTCCTCAGGCCAATGTTACACTGATAAATGAAATAGACTGAAGCCCTGAAGGCGAAGGACATGGTTCAAGGTCAGACAGGTTGTGCCATTCCCCTTCCTCGTATTTCCCAGCTGACGCAGTCTTACCCAAATTGGGTGCCAGGGTCCAGCTGAGGCCAGCTCTCCCTGAGACATTCCTGAACATCATCAGCTGAAGCTGAAAGGGAGCCCTGGGGAAGGGGCAGACATGGTGGGAAGCTTGGTCGGGGCAGTCAGGCCTCCTGGGTACCCTCAGGGCCTTGGCAGCCGTAAGGAGGAAGAGGAGGATCTCGTTTGTCTTCCAGCCTACATTGCCTAGGAATTTGTACTGTAAGGTTCTGATCATTCTTTTTGTAGAAATGTTTGGGATGGTAGAGTTTTCCATGGTGATTTGATCTGTGATGGAAAGAGAGAATTAGGCCCTGAGATTCCTAGTGCATTGCAAAGAAGGACACTTCTTATGGGCCACGAGTAGGTGTTGACCTTTGGGCTGGAAGCCAGATAAAATAAGCTGTAAAATAAATAACATGGTAAACTCCCCCTTAGTTTCCAGCTTTTCTTGCTTTGAGGAAGATATCTTTTTTTCTTCATTAAGGTGTTCAATTTTCTGCAGATGAAGCCCAGTTTATGAGAAGATCTATTGCTTTTTTAGCCACAAGGTTGGGAGGTTTTATGGTTTTTCTTGGCTATTTTTTTCAGAAGGAGAAGCTTCCTGTTGACATGTTTCTTTATTAAGTTAAATACATTCGAATAAAACCTGATAGTACAGTGTAGTTTATTAATAATCTCTTTTTTTAACTATAAAAGGCTTTATTTTTCATTTCTTTACATGCTTAAGTTGAAGCCAAAATTTTGCTATTTAAAAACTTAGAAAAATTAGGTTCCAGAGCACTCACTCTTAAGCCTTCTAAAAGAAAGGATTCTTGGAGAAATAATTATGGACTGTTTAGCCAAAAAATGAGAAAAAAATTCCAGTATCTGAAGTTTCTATGTCAATGTTCTAAATTCTCACTGCTCCATTTCAGGAATATTTACTGGTTTAAAAGATATTTCCATTTTTACTTAAATTTAATACTGTATTTAAATTTAAAGTATATATATTGGCATGTCAGAACACTGCAATATCATGTCAGTGAAAAAAAATCACCCAAGGAAAAAAGAAAAGACTGAAAGAAAGATGAAAAAAATCTAGAGACATTGTCTAAGGGGATGAAATACAAAGAAGAAATGTTTATGAATAACAATGTACATATTAGCAATAAATTTTCCTCACATTTCATACACAAATTTTCTCTTTCTAGTGCCACTTAAAAAATAAAGAAATTTTCAAGTCTAACTTTCTCTTATTTTATATCATTTCATAGGACACAGGTCATTTGCCAGAAGTAGAACATTAATTTAATGAATCACAAGTAACCTCAGCAATATGCAACTTTTAAAATTATTTCTGTCCTGAATAGATCAAGAACAGAATGTCACACACGCTGATTTTGTGCTTTCAAAATGTATCTTAAATCAAGCCTGGAATCGAGGTGAGAAGACCACTGAATGATACCTGATTAGGATGATATCATGCATGCCAGTCCCGGAAAAGGAACACGTAGCTGTGCTGACTTCATTTTCTCTTGGCCCACGGTAATAAGTGTCAACCTGCAGAACCCCTGATAGCAGAGCGATAGGGGAAACAATAGCTGAGCATGCTGGAGCTGAATGCAAAACAGCAGCCTTTGAAGTGAAAATGTAGGCACAGGCAATGAGAAAAGAAATTTGGATCTCAAGCGACAGAAATATATAGGTTGTAAAAGTGGCTTTAAAAGGTTTTTTGTATGAGATTTATAAATATACTTGTTTATTTTAGCAAAGCATGAGCTGAGAAATTTGCAGAATATACAAATAGTTTAATTTCTGTGGTTTAGGTACAAAATCTTGTTAATAATGAAATACTATAGGAAAGGAAACTCGAGTTATCTCCTGGGAAAATGTGTGATGCTTTCTGGTTGTTTTAGAAAACAAATTATATTATTACAGAGCAATGAATCCTTTGTGTTTGGATAGCTTCATGGTAATTCACAAAACACAGACCCCTGCAAACAGAAAATGTTGAAAACACTGAGCCTTACGCTACTGGTAAAAAAGAGCTTGTGTGTTTCCTGATGTTCAGCCAGAAATCTTTATGGTTCTCTCTGAGACTTTGGAAGAAGCAAGAAGAGAGAGTAATTGAACTCATTTTCACAAACGTGCTGCTTAGGCAAACTCTACAGAGAACCTCAGCATTAAAATGCAAATGATGCAGTCACTGATGAAGTCAAGGGCAGTGGCAGACGGATGCTGATGTGTTTGCATAGATCTGAACACTCAAAGCAAGCACACATCCCCAAGATTGTGCAGACCACTCTTATTATTGTAGCACTGCACATGCACATGCACATGCACTCCCCCAGGCAACACCCTTTTTGTCAGATTTCTGCAAACCAGAGCTGGGTTCTACTATTCTTCAGCAGTTAAAGAAGAGACCAGTTGGGACCCAAACCCAATTTGTGCTAGTTTGGTTCAGGCATTCAGTGCTTATTATGGTGGAAGCACTATGGAATCTGTCACTTGAGTATTCATCCTTCAAATATTTACACTAAAATGTAAGTTTCCCATGTTGCAGATACAGCTATGTTTATGGGTATTAAAACCTGCCAGCATCCACACATCACGGTGTGCTAACAATCTAACTTACGGCTCATCAGTCTGGAAAATAAAAGATACTATTATTGATGAGCCTGTTTATCTATTCACGCCTCATCCCTTTGACCTTTAGGGGGAAGTCTGGAACAGACTGATGTTCAGGCACCAATCTGATATCATGCCAGCCTGCTGACCATATCATTGTTGAAACATCAGGCAAACTAGCGAAACTTTTACTTTAAACAGAATAAATGAGAAAGATCACCACTGCTTAAGGAGGATCTCTGTGCTCTCCAGCCATTTGCAGTTTACTCTGTAGAGGTAACAGGCTCAATCACCCGGAGTGGGAAGCACTGTCATGTTGTCGACTGGAGGAAAGATTTATTGTTCTCCCTGCCAGATCCAGGAATATCTGTTGCGTTTCATTTAGGTGACCATCGCAGGTCATGCAGGGGGAACTGACTTAACAGGCTGTAGGGGAGCTGCAGATGTTCAGGTCCCAGCCTCTCCCAGAACAATAATCACTTAGAGGATGCAGAGCATAAAAGGCCCTCAGTGTACACAGAAAGTGCCAGAGGTAAGTGTGACTATTGTTAATGAGTGGTAGAAGAATAATTCTCTCTGCTCTGTGTGTGGGTGTGTGTTTTCATTCACAGTGATAACTTTCAATTCAATACCCTTTATAAAACCTCCACAGTGACTAATTATAAGAGAACTAGGAGCATCTACTATTAGCAGAAACAAGATTGTTATTCAATAACCTTGGGAGGCTGCACATCCAATGACATTCTGAATCTGTAGCTATTAGATGGGGGGGTCTAGTGAAGGTTGTTTCAGATTGCTGCTGGCGTCCTGCTGCTGAGCTCTGTATATTCAATGCCACAATGTCAGCAGCTTGAAATTCCCTGTCTGGATTTTACGCAGCTAATAATCTTCAATTTAGAACTCTTTGCAAAGAAAGAGAATGAGAATGAAATGTTTTCAAACTAGGGGCATTCTCTGCAACTCTCTGTCTAGGGGCAATCCTGTCAGTGCTCTCAGGCACTGCTCACCTGCAGCAATGAGTCATGTACCGAAATAAACAATTTGCTGAAAACGCTGTGAGATGTACTGCTGCTGATTAACAGACTGCAGACATTTGGAATTGCCTTTGTATCCAATACATGGCTCTGTTTGAACAAAAGGTAGCTCCAAGTAAACTGGTATGGAAGAAATTTCTACAGAACCAGATCTTTGCCTCCTCCTGCTCTCTGAAAACAAGACCACCAATGAATTTCAGCATTACAGAAGCAGGGAGGATGTCTTTCATTTTCACACAGTGTGGATGTTGAAGAGGAAAGAACAAAACAGCAAAATAGGAAACAGACTAGCCTTTACAGAGAGCAGTATTCAGGGCACTGGTTTAGTTCCATTCCAGAAGGTGACAAAGACAGTAAATTAATTTCCAGCCCCAACATCTGTGTTTTTGTAATAAGAGACTTACTAGTCCCAGATGATTCTTGGACAAATTACTTTGAATGGCTGTTTTCAGTGGAAAGAGAAGCCAGCCCTGTTCTTCCCTACACAAAAGTTCTGTTCCATGAGCCATTAGTTGTTTCCCAGTAGTTTCTTTAAAATTTGTTTGTTGGAAGATTTAGAGATTGTTATTAGGAGCAAGTGCAGCAATTGCAACATATGTCAACTTCATTAAGAATCTGTACTTAAGACAGAAAAGCAAGATGAGGGCAAAAAACAAGATACAGACCCATTTTCTCAGAGAGTAGGGACCTTTCTTCACATAATAGCAATGCTTTTGTCACACATTGGGCTTTGGTATGGCTCTGTTCTGAGCTGACTGACAGGTGAGAATACATAGAATCTGCCTTGTCCTATCCATCCAGAAAAGCTTCAGTATGAATTCAGGGAGGTCTCTTCAGTGTGTGTGCTCAGGGAGCTTTTCAGAATCTGCCTTTAAGTTGCTCTGCAGACAGGCATTCATTTCACTGGAAACTTGTCTCCCCAGCTTCAGGATTTGCTTCTTTCACAAACCATTTTCATTATCTTCCCTTTCTTTAGATAGATCCAGTAATTCAGAACAATTATTCAGAGATCTTTACAATCTTTCTGCATTTTTTTTTAATTGAACAGTCATACCATAATTGTGCATATAGAAACAGAACATGGATTTTTATAAAATTTTAAGCCTCTTTTAGAATTGCTAAGTGCTTTCATGTTCCTGCTATAAAATTATCTTTCATTAATGCTTCTAAAATAGACAAAAAAAATTGTCTGTAACCAGAGTTGAAAAACTGTCCCTCTTCATTCAAATCTGTTAACACTGATAATTAAAATCATACCACAATCTTGAAGCACAGATAGTATAGTGCTTCCTACATGGTTCATTGCAGGATAATGTTTATAACCCAACAGAACAAATAAAAATATATAAACACTAGAAAGTATATAATACTAATTCACTTACCTGAGGAACCAAAGCAGACCACTTCTCATTGCCTACATGGCTTTCAATGTAACTCTAAGCCCATTCTCAAGTCTGGACTTGTTCAGTATCCACGATGCTTGGAGAAAAAAACAAATTTTGGCATGAAGAATGCTCGAGATTGGGAGGATGCTGATACTCATTCCTCTATTAATATAAACCAAAATAGCCCATCCTGCACTGTGGGCAGATGGAAAACAGGGAGATATACAAAACTGAGATATACGAAATGAAGATTTTATTTCCTGAGTTCACTATATTTATTGGCATGGGTGCAAAGTATTTTACAGTATATTGCAGAATGGAAAGAAAATTCCTTTTGCAAAACTAAAATAATGTCCCAGGTATCAAATATTTGGTTCTATTCCTAATTAACAAGCTGAATCTCGGTTAATGAATGTGTCTCTTTTTGAGCAAGTACAATACAAGCTTGAATTCAGTGAGATTAATCTGACTTTGCAAACTGCACTTGCTGCAGAAATTCAAAGCTATTAGTTTAGCTGATCAAATTAGCCTGTTTTGAAACCAGAGTGTTACTAGCCCTTTTCTTTCCAGCTGTGCCATGATATTTGGTAATCTTCTGTTTCTATGCTCGTATTGGTCTGTAAAGTGTTCCAGTCAAGAATTATTCAGTATATTTTAACTTCAACATGACAGCTTCAAAAGATGCATTTCAAAATTTTGGTTTTACTTTATTTTTTGTCTTATTTGGATCTGCAGCAGACTTTTGCAGATGATTGGAATAAGAGCACAATTATAAGATATCTTTGCAATCCTAATTAAACTGTTAATTGGTATGGGTAACTTTTCATACCTGCCATTTAGCATCAGAGAAAAACAACATAGTAAGCAGAAGCAGTAGAAACAGCATTATTTTTCCCTTGCAAAACTCTGAACCCAATTCTGCTTTAAATTTTGCAAACTCCTTTGATGACAGTGTTAAATCATAATTTGTTCAAAAGTCTCCAGCTCTTGTTGGAGGGGAACTGCATTTGTAATTAGGTATTGTTGAAGGTAGTAAGTGCAAATCATATACTACCACACAAACACTATTCAAATAGGATATATGGAGTAAAGAATACTGAATTTGATAGTTTAGCCATGAAGATAAATGCCACCCCTGTGATTGAAATCAGAAAGCATGAAAAAAATGTGCAGCAAAATGTGAAAAAGAATAGCAGATCTAAAATTCAATAAAACCTGTCTTTACCAAATGAAAAAAATTCCATTTGCTAACATCTTCCTCTCCCTCCTAAACTAAAGCATGGTATAAAGAAAAATGGTTGTGCTGAACATGCAAAAAATGCCAGTATTAAACCATCCTTAAGTCAGCTATAGGGCATATGAAAGGCAGTCCTACAGAATACTATAATGTAGTTTGTTTACAGTTCCTGATATCAGTGAAGAGAATTTGTTCTTCTAGAATGTGAAAGGAGGTAATTTCTTCAGAAGTATAATTTCAATTTATCATTGATATTTTGACTTAAAAAGTAAATTAATATCTGCTAATATTGTTTATAATAAAATGGAAAATGCAAAAAAAAAAAATTTTCTCTCGATTTCATTTTTAGGCAAAACATTATGATTTGTTTCAAGATGGTAAGTACAGAAAACAGAAAAATAGTCCAAAAGATGAAAATAATATTGTTGTATATGTCCTAACATCAAAATGTATATTATTACATCAAGTTTAGATATTATTTATTATTAACATAGATGTTTACCTCATTCAATGCAGCTGTATCTTTTACTTTTACTACTTTTACTTTTATTTTTACTGATTGCAATGCATTTCCATAACTTAAAAAACCAATTTGGTTATATTTTCTAGTCAGATAGTTCTCTTCATAAAGCTCAGTGAAAGCTCATATAGCATTTAAAGTTCATTTCCACCCTGATTTTGGCAAGTGGTCTTTTAATACAGTAGAATCATATTTAAATTATTCATGCTAAATGACAGATTTTAATTGCACTTCATACTTTTCTTTCCTCTTTTACACTATAGTGATTTGGAATATTGAGCAAGCATGTTAAATCCCTGGCATGTAGTGAGAACTCATTTAAAAGGTAAATGGTATTGGAATGGAATATGCTTACTGTCTCCATCAAAGTGTGCTGTCCTGTTCTATCAAGGCTCAATCCTGGATGGTACTTCATAGCTTTAAATGTGACTGACTGCGTTGGCAGCATTTTCAAACTATATCTTTCAAGGACATAGCCATAATGCTTATTTACACATCGATTTCAGCTTACTCACTTGAGTGACTAAGGGCTGTTTACACAGGTATCACATTACCAGATTGAATTTGTCTCATTTAACGTATCAAAAATCAAAGACAAATGAAACATTGAACAGAACTGGTTTTCAGCTGAAGTCTATATCTCCTTACTAATTCCATTAACAATTTCCCTGATATTTTCGCCCCTTTCTTTATCCTAAGGATAGACAAAAACTTTTTATCTATTTTACTCTGAAACAGTAAAAAGACATGAAGGTAAATGAAGAAACTAGTTTCATAGAACAAATAAGATATGCAATAGTCTGAAATACTATAATCTCTTGGAAAGAGAAAAGGAAACATAAGGAAATGGAGAGAGGTAGCTACCATTTTACTGTCATCACAGAAATCTGCTTCATTAAAAATCAAGTGACCTTAAATGCCACAGGGCAGTTAAAAGTAATGGGATGTGATCTCAAGCCAGTGAGTGGTGTGAAGCCAATTCCTTCTCAAAGACTTAAGCTGTAACATCCACATTAATGTATTAGTATCAGTAGATGAAACATAACGAATGCTACATCTCATTTACATAATGGATGATACTGGAGAAGCTGTTCCAGATGGCAGATGAGCACCTTGAGCCAAAAGTGAATTTCTTTTCTTTTTGCAGATGAGTATCCACAAGTCTAAATTGCTGAGATTAGATCAGTCTGATGAGAATCTGGACTTTGAGTAATTTGTTGCCCTTAAATTTGAAGAAAGTTAAACACCCATCAAGAACAACAGCATTCCATGCAGCTGTGTGGCCTTCTCTGCTTATTGATGTGTCTGGTAGTTCAATGGTAACTGAAGGTGTAAACTTCATAGGAAATTTTATTCTCTGGTCAGTCCTGCTTAACATATTTTCAAAGAGTCAGCTCACACGTTCAGTCATATTTTTGCATTGTTTAGTACCTTAACACACAATGCACATTGTGAGGAAATGCTGGGCTGTTCGTGTACTCAGTAAAACACCCAAATGTTCAAGCAGTGTAAAGACAAATGAGAATGTGGTGTCCTTTCTTACAACCATAGGCTTGCTTTATAAATGATCTGTTCAGGTCTGGCACAGGTAAAAAATCAAATGCATTGGATCAGCTTTAACAGTGTATTGAATTATGTGTTACTGGAAGAAGGACTCTGTTTTGCCATTGAAAGAAGAAACTGATGTCCCTGATGACTTATTATTGTTGGAGAAGGCTGTTTTTGTGAATGAGCTAAGTGCAAGAAATGTTTACCCTGAGTCCTGAACGCTGTGCTGTAGGTATTTCAAGAATCCCAGTCAGTCCATATGTAAGAGATCTCTGGGAATCTACCCAGATAATAATAAAAAATTTTAGCTGTTCTGATTGGTGTGCTTTGCTTCGTATGTTGTATTATACTATGGTAAAGTCTAATTTTCTTAAATCAACAATATGTCAGAGTTAGACCCATTTCCAGATTTAGTTAGGAAAATTTCCCATCTTACTCTTTTCCCTTTCCCTGGCTAGAATGGCAATGACCTTATAGACTTTCTCTCTGTAATAGACAGTGAAGTCCACTTCCTAGGATAACTGTGGCATTTTCTGTCAGTGTCTGTAGTTCCAGGAGGCTATTCCATTGGCAGCATTATTTTCTGGGACACATTAAGTTAGTCAAATTTCTTGCTCTTATGTATTAAATATACTGAGTATAAAAGAGTCTTTTGAAGGAGTGACTCAATTACTGTAAAGAGGTGGAGGTGAAACAGAGGAGATTATGCTTTTTCTTGGTGGCCTGGTGCTAATTCAGTGCCTAGAGGGGCCTCGCTAGACTACTGTTTCATAGCTTTTTCTACCTGGAACACAACATCCAAAAGAGACTTGAAGAATGGTAATTGAAATATTATAGATTTGTATGTGTATGTGATTTTTAAGTATATTCATTACTTGGAGTTAGGTGTGGGAAGGGGTTACGTAGACTACTTGATAGAAGGATGTTTCATATTTGAGGTACAAGCTCAGAAAGTGTGTCAACAGTTCTTGGATCTCAAAATCTTGTCAACAACTTTCTCAAACATTGGTCTGAATTTTTAGTATTTAAAAAAAAAGAAAAAAAAATCTGGCCGCAAATTCCCGCCAAGAAATTGCAGAAGGAAATATTTCTGACTACTGGAAAGATTCATGTGGAATTTCCAGTCCACAGAGACACAAGTAGGTGAAATGTTGCTGTGTGGAATTTACGGCATTTGCTCACTTTGCAGGTGCTCTACAGTGAAGAGAAGGTAGAGAGAGCTCTTGGATTTGTGAGGCTTGGAAAAATAGATTGTCTGTTTTCAGTGTTCTCCTTCATTAGTTGACTTCGTTTCTGCTTTGGTTCTAAGACTTTCAGAATAAGAAATATCTGTGTTTAAAATGTTTTGGGTTTTTTTTAACATTGATATTAACAAATGCTGGGTTACACCTTGATAAGATGTCAAAATATGAGGATGCATTAAGTTAGCAATCTGGTTCCCAAACAGTCCTAATATAACAGAGAGTGGAGGGAAGAAAGAAGTAAAGGGGGAGAAATGAAATACAAATCTAAAAACACTACATTTAAATTATTTTAAAATGTAACTCTGTAAAGAGATATTTTACTACATCATACAGCAAATGATTTCTTGATGGAACAACCTTTCAATAATATTAAATTCAAAAAATACTAATGAAAGTATTTTACGAAGGTTGTCTTCTTACTTTTCCCCTCATTTCTTTCATTTCTTAAAAGTCAGTAACAAAATTGTTGTTAACTTGATGTATTTTCCTTTGCTTCTGGCCCACAAGAAGTAAAGTGGGCTGTGTATATATATCCTGTTTCACTGGAAACAGGATAAGATGTCACCAAAATAATAACAGTATTGGAAGGTGAGGTGAAATGAGGAAGGTATGATGCAAATGCATCTCTTTTTGCTATGTGAAGCATAAAATGAAAGCATCCTTCATTGCAGGGAAGTGAATCTGAAACACATTTAGAAATAGCTAGATTTATGTTGAGCTAATATTAAGTTAATATTGATTGAGATGAAACAGCCAAAACATGAAGACTTACACTCATTCATATCCTTATGTACTTTCAGCAGGTCTATTTTTCTGTAAGCTTAATGAAAGATATAGTCAAACTAATTCATCCCTAAAGGTTTGCCTTATTTAGAGATCTCAAACTATCTGCTTTGTCTATCTTTTTTTAATTTGTTCAAACAAACACTTTTTCGATCCTTAAATTAGTTGGCTTTTCGTTTTTCTCTCAAGACAATTGCACATCATTAGAGAGGTGGTGGAACAAGTACAATTGCAAACATCTGCCACTACAGCACAGCGATACCGTAAACTGATCTGCAGTCATTGTGACTGTCAGGATTTCAAGTTTATGTAAAGGTCACATTGTTTGATTGTAGACAAATGACTCTGGGATTTCATGTCATCATTCAGGGCTTATAAACCCAATTTTATTATTTAGCAAAGTTGTTCTGTGAAGGGAGAAATTATATGAAGTAAGGGTCCAGAACTGCTCTTGTGCTTTTTTTAATACTTAAGAAATATCATTGATCATTGATTGTGCAGTGTATTTCCAGTGCTGGTGCCCAGAACTTTGCAGCTGGGAGCGATGCAGAACTTTGAGTAGTAATGTCATAGCTTGATATAATGAATTATTAAATTGTATTTGTCCTAAGCATGGCTATTCAAGATGGTACATAATGTGAGTACTGAGCATGAAGAGACGCTTTTCTTGAGTTCAAAACTCAGGATTTTTGTGTTTTGGTTTTTTGGGGTTTTGTGAGGGTTTCTTTGTGGGTTTTTTGGTTGGTTGATTTTTGGTTTTTGTTTTTTTTCTTTTTACTACCAGTATACAAAAGTGGCTTATTTATAACTGCTAGTATCCTATCTTTTACAGCACGGCAACCTTTGTATGATCCAATAAGAATTGCTTCCCTTAACATGGAAATAAAATTTCATAATTACGGAAGTTAGTGGTACAAATAAGTCACCTTTGCCTAAATCCTAAAAGGTTTTCACACTCCCAACTATATCTGTAGTCAGAGAAACTGTGTACCTACTTCCCTTTAGAGATGAGGGTCTTCATTTTATTTGGACAAATCTTCAGTTAGTAAAAATTTGAATTGTTTCGTTGCTTTCAGAAGGCTGATAGCAGTTTATGCCAGCTCAGAATGTGGTGCTTAATCTTGGTACTGAGAGAGGAAGGTGAAAAAAAGAACACTCCATATCAACTTAAAGAAATAGCCTCCGGTCTTAAGACAAGATGATGGAAAATTTAATGCAAGTTATAAATAGGGCCATTAATTTGATATACAATGCTCTAGCCATATACTCCATTAAGTATCTGTATTTACTTAGCTGCTACCGTGCTACCAACATGGCATAGCAAAGTTATTATGTGAAACCCTTCTGTCATATCGTATTACTTTTGCTTAAAATGCACTGTTGTGCAACAAAATTTCTCAATTTTCCCAGTGCCCACCTATTATCATAATAGCCTGTGTTAAAACAGGGATGAAGAAATATCTTATGTCTGATTCTGAACCTCCTTGTCCTATGTGAGTTTAGACTTGACGTAAATAAAATTAAATTTTACTTTGATGTGAAAAACAAGAAAATCTTGTGTGAAAAACATGGAATTGTTATTAACCTTTCTAAAATCACAACGTTTAGAAAAGGGGAAGAAAAAAAAGAAAAAAAAAGAAAAAAGTTAAATGATAGGGTTAGATGACTGTGTAATGAAGATAAATTGAGTTTCAGTCTCAGACAAGGACCAAAGGCAGGGGCACCCTTCCCACTGTTGCGATCAAAAAGACAGGCACCAAATATAGACTCACGAGGACCTCCAAGGTCAGTGAATTCAATTCTCATAAAAGCAGGTAATTATTTCATAGTGTCTTATACTTGTAATTCATAATGTCACATTACACTGCCTACAGATGGCTTGGAGGGGGGGTTTGTTCTCATTATTTTTTCCTATTATTTTGTGACTACAAACAACTCCTAACTAGTATCTTAAATATATTAATTTTAGTCCCTCCTAAAATTTCCAGGTCCTCAGAGTAATGCTACTTTCCTCTCAATTCAGTAAACAGTGCACAAAGGGTCTGCATCCAGGAATATCAATGTAGAACTGCATACTGAGTGCAGAGGTAACCCGATTAGATTCTGCAGTGGTCTCTTCTGGCCTGTTCTCACTTTTCCCATGGATCAGTTCAATAGTGGCATTTGTACAGAAAGCAGACTTGCAAGAGCACAAGGAGCTGTGACAACAGTTTCACAGTTAACCTGCTCAATACCTTTTCCCCATGTGGTAGTTTAAACTTAGTTCGATGGATAGGCTGCTGAACAAATGAAAAAGCTGGTACCGCCTCTGCGATGTAAATATTTAAAGGAAGAGCAAGTGCGGGAAGCTCCTTTTGTTTCTGTTCCCTCTCTAGGGCTGGTGAAGGGGGGATGGGGCGTGGTGGCACGGGGTGGAGCTGCTGGGGAAAGCTGCCCTGGCTCTGCAGATAGCTGTGACCAGCCTTAAACAACAGCGCAGGCGGAACCGCGTGGCTTCTGGGGCCGGCACCCCTTCCACACAGCCAGCAGAGCTCATGTCAAACCGAGCAAAAACACCACGCAGCCAACAACGAGAGACACGGCAAGTTTTCCCAGACAAGTGACAACATCAACTTCTCAGCTGCAACTTAATGGGCACCAGCTTTCTGCCAGGCCAGAGAGAAAGGGAAAGTGAGATCATGTGAGACGAAGCCAACATGGCGGCACCAATGTCAGTAAAGGAAGGGAAGGAGAGCAAGTGCTCCCAGCACTGGAGCTGAAGATTCCCTTTGCAAGCCATGGTGACGGCTATAATACAGCAATTTGTTTTCCCTAGAATTCATAGGATGAGGTACATGGGGGATGTAGAAATCCACATGTAGTTCATGAAAGACACTCACTCCAGGCTTTTAAAGATTGAGAAGAGAGCCTTTAATTTCAGGCTGTAATAGCTCATCCTTAAAAGACTAAACCCCATGTAATTTATGACCCATGATGGCAGTGGGGGAAGACTGCAAGATTGGTGGGAGGTATATGTTTTTTTCACTGCAGCAGATTCCAGGCAGACTGTTGTTTATGAAAGTTTGAACCATGCTAGAAAAGTTCACAGAGAGCTATCTGCCATGGGACGGATCCCACAGCACAGCAGAAGAAACTCTTTTCCTTAAACATNAGTTAGTAAAAATTTGAATTGTTTCGTTGCTTTCAGAAGGCTGATAGCAGTTTATGCCAGCTCAGAATGTGGTGCTTAATCTTGGTACTGAGAGAGGAAGGTGAAAAAAAGAACACTCCATATCAACTTAAAGAAATAGCCTCCGGTCTTAAGACAAGATGATGGAAAATTTAATGCAAGTTATAAATAGGGCCATTAATTTGATATACAATGCTCTAGCCATATACTCCATTAAGTATCTGTATTTACTTAGCTGCTACCGTGCTACCAACATGGCATAGCAAAGTTATTATGTGAAACCCTTCTGTCATATCGTATTACTTTTGCTTAAAATGCACTGTTGTGCAACAAAATTTCTCAATTTTCCCAGTGCCCACCTATTATCATAATAGCCTGTGTTAAAACAGGGATGAAGAAATATCTTATGTCTGATTCTGAACCTCCTTGTCCTATGTGAGTTTAGACTTGACGTAAATAAAATTAAATTTTACTTTGATGTGAAAAACAAGAAAATCTTGTGTGAAAAACATGGAATTGTTATTAACCTTTCTAAAATCACAACGTTTAGAAAAGGGGAAGAAAAAAAAGAAAAAAAAAGAAAAAAGTTAAATGATAGGGTTAGATGACTGTGTAATGAAGATAAATTGAGTTTCAGTCTCAGACAAGGACCAAAGGCAGGGGCACCCTTCCCACTGTTGCGATCAAAAAGACAGGCACCAAATATAGACTCACGAGGACCTCCAAGGTCAGTGAATTCAATTCTCATAAAAGCAGGTAATTATTTCATAGTGTCTTATACTTGTAATTCATAATGTCACATTACACTGCCTACAGATGGCTTGGAGGGGGGGTTTGTTCTCATTATTTTTTCCTATTATTTTGTGACTACAAACAACTCCTAACTAGTATCTTAAATATATTAATTTTAGTCCCTCCTAAAATTTCCAGGTCCTCAGAGTAATGCTACTTTCATCTCAGTTCAGTAAACAGTGCACAAAGGGTCTGCATCCAGGAATATCAAGGTAGAACAGCATACTGAGTGCAGAGGTAATCCGATTAGATTCTGCAGTGGTCTCTTCTGGCCTGTTCTCACTTTTCCTATGGATCAGTTCAATAGTGGCAATTGTACAGAAAGCAGACTTGCAAGAGCACAAGGAGCTGTGACAACAGTTTCACAGTTAACCTGCTCAATACCTTTTCCCCATGTGGTAGTTTAAACTTAGTTCGATGGATAGGCTGCTGAACAAATGAAAAAGCTGGTACCGCCTCTGCGATGTAAATATTTAAAGGAAGAGCAAGTGCGGGAAGCTCCTTTTTTTTCTGTTCCCTCTCTAGGGCTGGTGAAGGGGGGATGGGGCATGGTGGCACGGGGTGGATCTGCTGGGGAAAGCTGCCCTGGCTCTGCAGATAGCCGTGACCAGCCTTAAACAACAGCGCAGGCGGAACTGCGCGGTTTCTGGGGCTGGCAGGCCCCTTCCACACAGCCAGCGGAGCTCGCATCAAACTGAGCAAAAACACCACGCAGCCAACAACGAGAGACACGGCAAGTTTTCCCAGACAAGTGACAACATCAACTTCTCAGCTGCAACTTAATGGGCACTAGCTTTCTGCCAGGCCAGAGAGAAAGGGAAAGTGAGATCATGTGAGACGAAGCCAACATGGCGGCACCAATGTCAGTAAAGGAAGGGAAGGAGAGCAAGTGCTCCCAGCACTGGAGCTGAAGATTCCCCTTGCAAGCCATGGTGACGGCTATAATACAGCAATTTGTTTTCCCTAGAATTCATAGGATGAGGTACATGGGGGATGTAGAAATCCACATGTAGTTCATGAAAGACACTCACTCCAGGCTTTTAAAGATTGAGAAGAGAGCCTTTAAATTCAGGCTGGAATAGCTCATCCTTAAAAGACTAAACCCCATGTGACTTATGACCCATGATGGCAGTGGGGGAAGACTGCAAGATTGGTGGGAGGTATATGTTTTTTTCACTGCAGCAGATTCCAGGCAGACTGTTGTTTATGAAAGTTTGAACCATGCTAGAAAAGTTCACAGAGAGCTATCTGCCATGGGACGGATCCCACAGCACAGCAGAAGAAACTCTTTTCCTTAAACATAAAGAAAGACTCATAAGAAATGAAACACCAACCAAACCCCATGTTTGTTTCCCTTGTGCAGGTTGGTGGAGAGAGGGAAGTAGTGGAAGAGAAAGGTGTTCTGGGAGTTTGCTTTGATTTCCCATTATTTCTTTTTACTTTTAATTCCATTAGTAATAAATCTTCTTTATATTGTAACTGTTCAAAAGTAGACCTGTTTTGCCTTGAAGTTTTTCCGTTTTCCTCAATAATCCTTATTTCCACCTTGTTTTATTCATGGCACTCAGTGCCTTACCAGTGTCAAACCACAATGCCCTATCACAGTGATTTTTATTAACTGACATTTGGTTTCTTGGCTTGCTGTAAGGTGGAGCTTTTTTGGTCGTAGCTTGGTAGGTTTTTTTGTTAGTTGGGGATGTTTGTAGGTTATTCGGCTTGAGTTGTTAAAATAATTTATTTCTCTTTTTCAGCTTTCATCCATTAAGTTTCCATTAAAAAACCACAACAAAAAACCAGCCATTTTCCCAGGTGAAGATGCATCTTATGTCCCTAGGAAAGAAAGAATGAGTTATCTGATAGGCAGTATAAAAAAAACTTGCTTTGATTCTTCTCGAGTCTTTAACTTTTACGTACGTAAACTAGAGGACTTCAGTCAATAATATACATTAAAGAATTTCTTTCACATGAAAATGTTTTTAATACTTAAAGAAATATGGAGTAATTGTGAACACTTCCAACAGATCTATAGACAGGCTAAACTAGACTAGAATAGACAGGACTATTTCAGTTGAAAGGGACTTCTGTAGCCATCATCGAGTCAAACTGCCTGACTAATTCAGGGCTGACCCAAAGTTAAAAGTGCTGTTAAGGGCATCTCTTAAACTCTGACAGGCTTGTCACCTCTCTAGGATTCCTGTTGCAGGGCTTGACCACCCTCTTGGTAAGGGAATGCTTCCTAATGGCCAATTTGAATTTCCACTGGTGACACTTTGAATCATTCCCAACACTGGATCCCAGAGGGGTAATCACCACCTCCCTCTCCACTTCCCCTCTGCAGGAAACTGTGGGGAACAAGGAGATCTTAAGCACAGTTAAGAGCATGAGCATTTTCATATGTAGCATTTAGATACATATAATTATCTTTCTGTAGATGCAACTCTAATTCATCCAAGGACTGTAAAAGAGCTGGACTTGTTGCAACCTGTGGAATTAAAATGCTATTGATAAAAGATTGGCATGTTCTAACTAGCAGTAGCATTGTTTACAGTAGGAATCAAAACTCTGGGTATGATATCTAAATCCCAGAAGAATAAATTGATTTGGTCCAAAGGAGAAATTTATTGAGGAAATATTTTACATTCAGTGCATCTTTCGTGATGCAATTACAATCACATAATTATAGAATTTACTCCAAACATTTCTGGACCAAAATCAACTCTTCTAGTCATTACGGGGGCTTGTGCCCATAACCACATGCAATACTTTATGTATTGATATTTGTTGACAATAAGATCCTCCTGTTGCAGATATCTGGAAATAACTGATGGAAAAAAGACAGACAAATGGATCATAGCTTGTCTCTTGAGGTGTTTGTGAGAAACTGCAGTTCCTTTGCTATACCTTTTCTCCTTTTTGCTTTCTTCTTGCAAGTTCTCCCAAATCACTAATCAATGTCTCAGTCCTTACATGTTTCATCCAAGACAAATAGAAAGGGAGGAAAATAGCATTTCTTATACGAAATGGCCACTGAAAGATTTTTCAGTGAACCATCAAAACATTTTACATCCACTGTTTCAGGAGACCATGATTTATGCAATGTTTCAAAACCTGTCTCCAGAAGTGTTGTTCTTCACACTCAGTATCCCTTAAGGATATAGTGAAGTCATTGAATTCCTTGCCAGACTGCAACCATAAGAAAAATGACACTTTTTCTCTTTTAATTGCCTTTTAAATTTAGATATTCCAAATATTTAAAATCTCTTTATTCCTATGTAGAAGAAAGCACACAGACATGCAAAGAAAACCATGTAATATCTGTATTCTTCCATCTATTCCACTGACAAGAAGAAATGAAAATTAAAGTTACGAACTATAAAAAGCAAAGGAATAATTTTAAAGTGATGCACCAAGCTTTGAGGATTTTTTTGAATGCATGTTATAAATCCTGGAAGCTGTTTTTAAGAGAATCTCAGTCATCTAGAAATCACTCTGAACATGCTGCTATTCTTTGAATGCTATCCTCCTCTTAGGTGTGTAGTAATTGAACTAATAGAAAGTTTTATTCAATCTTAGAGAAACTTAATCCACCTTGAGATTAGTTTCTGATCATAATTCTCACTTGGAGAAATCAATACAAAGCTAGTAAGCATTGTGTCCATTCCACAAGTTTTTAAAATGCTGTATTCCTACTGTATAATAGCCTATTTCATATCAATATAATCTGAGCTACAGAGAGTCAGCTAATTCCAGTTCGGATAATGAAGGTATGCTCTGAACACTTCAGAGCTATCAGTCAGACACAGTACGTTTCATACAGTTATGTTGCCAAGATCTTCTGAATGCTCCAGAGTCTAGAATATAAATGAAAGTTTCAGAGCAAGCAAATAATAAAATCAAAGCTAAAAGTGGGGACTGAAGTGGTAAATCAGCTAGATGCCCTTTATCTCTAGAGATTAGTGCTCCAATTCTGGATCAGGACCCACAGAGAAAATAATTTTAATGGCTTCAATCTGATCCCCTGGGTGCAGTTTATCCACATTACAGATTTCACTATACCATTAAAAATGACATAAATTTTTCTCCTAAAGAAAGGTGTGGAATAGGAATAACAGGGGACACTTCACAGACCAGGATTGATGTACGTTGGCAAAGCAATGTGTGAAAACTGTGGGCCCATAATAGCCAGGGGATTAAGTACGGATTAAGGTGCAGTGAAAGCAGCTATTGAGAACTCTGAATGACCTCCGTCTGCACAATAGTGCCAATATTCAGGCCTTGGCTTCACGAACACCATTTTTATCAGTATAGTCATTAACTGTAAAATATATTAATATATATCTAAAGATCAGGAGTCTGTAGTAGCTTATCTCTTACATAGCTGGGTGCTGCAAATCATAAGAGTAAACTTTTCACTTTTCCTGATCTAAAAGTGTAATAAAGAGTAGGTTGCATTCTAGAAACATTGTAATAATAATAGTAAACTAATACACTTGTAGAGTTTATTCAGTATTTTTTATGGAAGCTGTACAAAGTTGAGGCTCATAACATGAAGACTAGCTTGATTTATCAGAGGAAATAATCCAAACCATTTTTAGGATTATATTCTTGATCAGTGTTTTATGCATCACAGAGTGGGTTTGGAGTATATTTCTCCTTTGTCTTGTCTTGGCATTTAGCTCAAGTCTAATCTCCTTGTATAAGCCTTTTCACTCCCATGGGTTGTTTCTATTGTTCTTCAGATAATAATTCATGTAGCTGTCCTTTACAATCACATTAACTCTCACTTCATCTGGAAACTTCTAAATGATAGAGTTGATCCATTTATGAATATAACTACAGGAATTACCAGAGGCAGAGTCTTTTAAACTAGCTGCCTCCAAACTGGTACCTTGGATGTTACTGGTTCTGTGATTGAGAGGCCCTCCAACATTTAATGTGGCTAAAAAGAATAAAAAAAATTTATAAACTGATACTGTCAACAAGAGCAACTTTGTAATGTTATTTGTGGTGTGTCAGTTTCACACATTTCTGGCCCTTCTGTGACTAAAGGATTTTTTGGACGCCCCAGAAAAGTTCTTTTGGTCAAAACTGCAGCAGTGAAGTACTGAATGTCCCTCTCAAGTCCAGAAATTTGCCTTATATCAGCTAGAAAATTATTCTTGGTGGAGCACAAAGGGAAACAGAGAGAACTATAGCAAGTTTCCACTACCATCATGTCTCATTTCTAAGTTTATATGCCACTTGGCTTGCAGAGGACCCTTAACTAGGTAAAAACTGCCTGCAATTACTTGCATAAGCCATAATTTTTCACATTCCTTGAAATGAACATAGCCTATATGAAGGAATCCATAGAAAAACACTGTTTTGATTTTTCTACCAAAAAGCTTGAGAGGTCCTCTCCATGCATAGGAAAAAAACAAGTTTGGTATATTTCCTATTTGGCCAAAAACTCCAGATAAAATACTGACCCTGCAGAAAATAATCAGGTTCTGACCCTGTCCTCCATGGGGCCAAGAGTTGGTGCTCTGAGAACTGGAGCTGCTACGTTGGAGCACTGGCTAAATTTGGGTGAGTGTTTTCTAAAATCTTACCCCATCCACCATTCTGAAGTATCACTAGCTTTAGCTTGGGAAAGATTCAAAAAATAATTCATGTTTACCTTTGACGGACAAACAGGAGATAAAAATCACAGGACTGTAGAGTACTTGGAAAGGCAAGCACCAGGGGAAGAGATAGAAGGAAGGATGGAAGAGGAAGAAGGGGGGCTATGGATTTCCAAGTCCAGGATATGCTGAACTTTGATCAATATGGCCACGAGCAGCAGAAGTTGAACTTATCACTGTTCTTCAATTTCTACACCCAGTGTGCTTCTACAGTCAATGTGCTTTTAGAAAATGAAAGCAATTTTCTTGAGGAAAAAGATTAATTGAACAAGTATATTAAAGGAATCAGTTTCTTTTTTTTTTTTATATACACTTTAAACCAAAATATTCTCCATAAGCTCTTCAGTACTCTGAAACAAACAATCAATAAAGAAAAAAAAAGCTTTTAAAATTAAATATTTTCCTTGGCAACAAGTTTTCACACAGAGTGTGCCTCTGCTGAAATACCAGCTGTGAAATGTGTTCCATGAAGTCAAGAGAAAGCCTTAATCTTCCAGTCGTTGACATTTTATTTATGTATTCAGCATGTGTTATTATCATTCCTCTTGTTATTATAGAATGTGGTTTAAAAACTAGCATTTTCTTCGCTCAATGACAATGGTTACTGACAAATTAGAGATTGAAAATGTGTTTTTTGTCTCATATTTGAAATTCCAAGACAATTTATCATGCAGCGAGAAATTTCAAATGGTACTTGAAAAAAAGCGTAGAAAAACACAGAGTAGTAAAAGTACCATACTATGCTTTTATATATGTATATACTTTGGTGATTTTCAGTAGATTGCTGCAAAATTCTTATAATGTAACCTTAGCATAATGTGAATGTTGCTCTAAGAATAAAATGTAACAGAAAGTATAAAAGGGCAAAACCGCAGATGGTCTTTTTGCTAATCCCAGGCTAATATATGTGAAAACCTCTCATGAAAACAACAGGAAGTTTAAGGACTTGACATTAAACCAAAGGAAAATTTGTAGATATTGACTGGCCTTAATTCATTCCATCTAGACACTTAAGGTAAAATTTGTGACAATTTTAATCCTAAACTCAAATTTATCCTTATTGCAGGTCTATGGATGCCATGGATCTTTTCTTGGAGAAATTAGATAACTAGGACCTTGTTAATTTAATTCCACAGGGAATTTAACACCTATCAGTATCAAGCTGCTTCCATCATTCTCCCACTAAGAAGTAAGAATTCAAAAAGGGTTTTTTCAACAATCAGTACACTTGTCTGAAGCATCAGAATGAGAAACTGTCATGGAATGTTATTTTCTTTATCATGAAATTGCCTGTACTTGACTGACTCTAAAGGGGAAAGGACAGGCAGATTAAGAAGAGGCAAATGCTGTTACAGTGGGTGGACCTTGTCTGGACAGCAGGTGCCCACCAAGCCACTGTATAGCTCTCCATCGGGACAGAGGAAAGAAAATAAGATGGAAAACAACAAGTAGATTGGGATAAGGCAGTCTACTCAAGTAAAAGAAA
>VZRF01006813.1:0-19635 GCA_013396875.1 Vireo altiloquus | reverse complement strand
AAAAAAAAAAAAAAAAAAGAAGAAAAGCAAAAGCTTGCCTGCACAGGAGCAAAGGGGGAAAAAATTAAACTCCACTTCCCATCAGAGAGCAATGTCCAGACACTTCCCAGGAAGCAAGGCTTCAGCACACACAGCAGTGGCTTCAGAAGGCAAACACTGCAAAACAACAAATACACCCAATTCCTCCTCTCTCCCTAAGCTTTTACATCTGAGCTGACATCACATGGTACAGAATATCCCCTTGGTTAGTTTGGGTCAGCTGGCCTAGCTGTGTCCCCTCCCAGGATCTTACCCACTCCCAGCACCTTGATGGGGTTGGAATGTTAGAGACACAGCCCTGATGCTGTGCCTTTTATCAACACCTGTGTAGCTACCAATGCACAGCACAGCACTGTGAGGGCTCAACAGGAAAATGAACTCCTGCTCAGCCAGACCCAGTATAATCTCTACCCTTTGTTCCATACCATTTTGCATCATACTCAGATTCCACAGCATTTATATATCTTCCAACTGTTCCATTATTTCTCATTACTGAAATCCCTTCTTACCCACACATACAATTTAAACTACATCCTTAAACCATCTCTATAACAAACATAATTTTTCATTAACTACATCACACATCCTTTCACAGATAGGTATTATTTTCCCATCTCATAGGCTCTTGCCCTGGCATGTTGATGGGAGTGGTCCAATATAGTCAATTTGCCAGGCCTCACCATGTTGGAGCCCAGGAAGGTTGGAAAG
The DNA here is from genome assembly GCA_013396875.1 of Vireo altiloquus. Classification (NCBI taxonomy): domain Eukaryota; kingdom Metazoa; phylum Chordata; class Aves; order Passeriformes; family Vireonidae; genus Vireo; species Vireo altiloquus. The sequence continues at coordinate 18,888 of VZRF01006813.1, read as the reverse complement.
CCTCTCCTGTTGCCTTGAGGGGTTTGAGATACCCTTTGGAACCCCAAGAGGACACAGTTTTTGATCTATGCTCCTGGAAGAAGCTTCCGACACTCCTGGATGAATTGAAAGCATCGAAAGTGTGAAATAGATTGTAGTTTAGTTTATCACAAGGTGAAAATTTATAGTATAAGGCTTTGTAGTATGGAAGTGAACGGAGAAAAGAGGGAGGTGTTCGGGCATTGTCCCTATGTCCCTCTTTCTCCTTCCCCCCCATTTTACACTGTGAAGTAGGCACNGAAAGTGTGACACAAGATAGTAGTTTAGTTTATCACAAGGTGAAAATTTGTAGTATAAGGTTTTGTAGTATGGAAGTGAACGGAGAAAAGAGGGAGGTGTTCGGGCATTGTCCCTATGTCCCTCTTTCTCCTTCCCCCCCATTTTACACTGTGAAGTAGGCACAGAGTGATTGGTAGAATAGGTTTGAGGTAGAAGAAATGTGTTAGAAAGATTTGAAAGTTATTGGTACAAAATTAAAAATATCATACGTTGTAGTTGATTATTGGGTAAAAAGGTTTTAAAAACATGCTGCTCACAAGATCTTGCAGCCTTTTGCAGCACGGATTTCACAGCGACAAGCCAGGCACAGGCTGCGCTTGAATTCAAGATAAGAAACTAATAAATAAACTGAGAAACTGAGCAAAGAGGTCCAACTCCTTTTTTATCTGGTATGCGACTTTGATAACAGAAGGAAAACCTCACATCCAGGGGCCCCAGGCCTCTTCATCACCACATCAGAAACCCAGCCACCACCCTCTGTTCCAAGATTTCACTTGTGTGGCTCACTTGATGGCAGCACATATTTCACATTTGTGGATAACCTGTGTGATAGCCTTTGTGGCCAGGCCCACACTTCAATCACAAGCCCAACTGTATATTGCATCCCTTCCATGATATTTCATGGACCCATCAAGTGTTTACACAGTATAGTTTCAGCCAGGTAAATATAGACACTTATTTCAAGAGATTTATTTCCCTAGATTTTCTATAACCAATGGGCCCAAATAGATCAGATGCAGAAAGATTAACTTAGTAGCTAACATTGCGCAGCTAGGTTCCACAGAGTGTTATTCAAGGTGGAGTTTGTTCCAGTCTCCTCTAGGTAAAATTCCTTGGTTTTATATTGATCTCTTGTGGTTTCTGTATTTTTTTTATCCTTCTGGCTGTGTTATCCCTTCTTCAAAAAGTATGTGCTAGCCTACTGCAGCAGAAACGCCATGTGCATCTCTGCTTGTATCAATTGTTGAAGTAGTCATCTTTCTTTTGAATGCTTTGAAAATTTAAAATGTGATAGATTAAATCTAATATTCATAGGGAAAATGGAAATTTTAAAAGAATTTCTGGGTAGATGCCTGTGTATTGCCAACAAAAAGAAATAAAATTATAGCACTAAAGAAAAAAAGAGAAATCACATCTGTGCAAGGACGATACTCTATCAAAGAAGAATAATTCACTTTGTCCTACCTCGGGGTTAAATGCTCACTGCTGCTTGGGAAATCTTGTGTTTCTTTTCTGCTGTGTATGTCTGTGAATGTTTTATGAACCTAACTGAGCTTAGGAATCAAGTTTCTTAGACAGACACAGTTTATTCAGAAGAATAAAGATACAGCAGAAAGTTATTGATTTTTGAGGACTCTACGCCTTGTGAAAAATTAACCAGACATCCCTACCAAATCAATTGTATTACCCTTGCTGTCAGGACTTCTTCAGGACACCCACAGCATGTTTTCAGTGCAAAATGATCTGTACCATAATTTCTTTCATAAAAGCTGATTTCTGCTCTCTCCTTTGTCTATGATCATATGCTCCAGTCTTTCTCAGTATGCATATAAGCATGACTCTCTACAGGAGTCCATGAGGTGTGCATGAGGAACTAAGAGACTGAACTCTCACGCTTAACAAATTTAGACTGACAAATTCAAGTATCTTTGCCATAAGGATGAAACTAACATTTTAGTTACTGATGGAATTAAAAATGCAAATGTTATACTCTTCCACAATGCTTAGATGCTGTTTGAAAAGAAACAGTACTAGATTAATGTCCTTTTGGTCTCCACTCCCATGGGTTTCTCTCTTGAAACCATCATTTAAGCTCACAGGTACAAGTACTAAACCTTGGTAAGATTTCTTATATCTAAAGCAGAAACCTGTTATAGTTGCCCATACACTAAAGAAATTTTATTTAGCAAGTGACAGTTATACAGCTTTCAGTCAGGACATTTGGTTTATAGACCATGAGCAATTATTTCCATGCTCCTCATGAACATTGTTTTGTAGCTGGTCTTCTGTTTCAAACTTTTTTTTTTTTTAATTGCTTTTATTTTATTTTCCATCATAGTAATTCACTGCTAGCTTTTTTGAACTTGAGAAAGCCTGGGTGGTTTTGGTTTTGAGATAATTTCATCAAGTTGACAAGAGTAAATTTTCCAGGAAAAGACTTGTGCTAACTTTCCTATGTGTTTAATACCTTTTGTAGCTTCAAACTTAGGGTTTTATACATTTCTCACTTTTTTAAGACTAGTGAGGCTCCCTGTTTGGTAATATATATTGAATAGATCCTCTCTAATGAAAAATTAATAGAATTACTAGCAGCCATCAATGATGTAACACTGACCAGGAAAAACCTATTTTATTTTGCAGTTGGATTTTTCAGTTTCATTTGCTAATCACTAATGGATTTGCTTCTATATTTTAGCCATTACTGTAGTGCACATATCCAAGCACATGCTGAGGACTGGTTCTCCAACAAGTCTGGTACAACTCAAGATAACTTATCAGAACCTATCTTCTTCAGGAGTCTATGGGACTTAGCCTGGGTAAAAATTAGCATTTATGAAGATTCTGTGATACATTACACAAGTGGGAACACATGCACCCAGTAAAGAGACTTAAACTTTTGTCGAAACAGGCTTTCCTGCACTTTTTAGGAAGGCTTATGAGCCAAAAAAATTACAGCTTCTTACACTATGAATGATAAACCTCTAAAGATGATCAGGTTTGTTTTGATAGATGATAGAAGTTCCCAGGGGAAGATTCAATTTTATGATAAGAGAAGTCCAGGCTGACGTATTTTTATCCCAGGTGACTTCTTGGGTGCTTGAATTTTTTACAGAAATTTCTGTAAGGTGTCAGTGTACAAGCTCTGCTGTTTGAACTAAACTTCTTATTTTGTTAAACATCTATTTTCACAAAAATGATGAATGATTTTCCATCTCTGTAATTTACTATGTTGTTTAAATGGTTATCAAGAACTGAACCATTCTGCTCACAAACATCCAAGTATTCCTGTTAGACATAATTTTTAAAGTGCTTTGAAATCATTCTGGATGAAAGAGGCTCTGCAAATGGAACTTTTTGTAATTGTAAATCTGGATGAAAGAGGCTCTGTAAATGGAAATTTTTGTAATTATAAACAATGAGATTTTAAATCTAAACAATATTTTTGTTGTATTTGATGAGTCCCTAAACTACAAAAAATAAATTCCTTTGTGAAATAGGAGTCTTAGTAAGAAAAGGCCAGAAAGATCCAGGAGAGTGCAGCTGAACTGTAAGGTTAAATTTTCCTGGTCTGGTAGGTTGTATGGCAGGGCTTGAGAAATTGTCTTAATATGTCTGGAGTACTTTCACTGAATATCCATAATATATCCATATGTGCGCATTTGTATTCTGTTTATATTTATATGGACTACAAACAGACACAAGTGAGAAACTTTAAAATAGATATAAAAAGAGCAGATGAGATAGTATCATTGATGGTTTATACCAGGAATATAAAATTGAAAATGTCATAGTTCAGAAGCAATTTCATAGCCTTCACAATATAAAAAACCCATGAATAAATAGACAAGAAAGTTGAAATTGAAGTATGTCTTTTCTTCAAATGGAATCAGAGATTTCAGGTAAGGAAAACAAAGCTTTTAATAGGAACTGCTCTGAAATGCAGTTATTGAGAGGTTTTAATGACCTGTGTTTGGGGGTTTTTTTACACTTGTTTCACTGCAAAACTGCAATTGAATTTTAAAGTTTTAATACAGCTGCTGTTTCATCTTAAATTTAGTTTAACTCTTTCTTGAAATTACCCCAGGCTGTACAGAATTTGAGCTGTTCAGAGCAGATAAGGAAGATCAATTCAATATAAGCTTTTCCAGGTTCCCTGCCATAACATTCACGCATAATCTTTTGAAAGTGTGGATCTTTCTTGGTAATGATTCTGCAACTGTTGAAAACTAAAGACTTAAATAATAATGGTAGTAATAATAATAATATTAATAATAGTAACAACAACAACAATAATAATATTCATTAGAGTAATTATTTAATCATAGCATTTGAAGTATCAAAGGTTCTCAGATTCCAGATCATAGGGAAATATATATTACAAAACCAAGTTTGAACTAAGTACTCACAGTATTCTATATCAAGAACGATTTTTTCTAGTTTTTGCACATTGTCTTTTAAATAAGAAAGGTTATGACATGATCAGCTTAGACTGACAAAAGATACTTATTTTAATTAGCTGATGGGTTAAAAAAATCTGATTGATATCATGTTTTCCACAGAGTCAGTCTTGACACATCTTCATCCTGTTCTCTGCCATTTGCTAAATGATACTTCCCCAGCAGCAGTCCCTGCGGAGCCACACTGAATACAGCCAGAAATACAGTAGCACAATGACAAAAAGGGCCATTTTCTCGTACATTTTAACTTTATTTGATGATGCTAAGGAATTCATAAGAAATTTAAAAATGCAATATGTAAAAAGGAGCAACTGGAAAGTGGAAGGCAAAAAACTTTAAAAGCCATGAAGTGTTGAAATCTGATAAAAAATTCAAAACACTAAATACATTGCTGATAATTAACCATAAATAAAAGTTGTTCTTTAAAAAAAAAATGGATAAATAATAATCCTGCATTGTTGTAGACATAATAAATGGAAATGGTAAATTTGTTTAAAAATTGATGCAGAGCTGGCAGATGTATTTGATAAATACATCTGCACCACTTGGAAAAAAAGAGTACGTTTTATTTAAACTTAAGAGGATGATGAACTATATTCCAGCCTACTAAAAACTAAAGAGGTTTTAACAGCTGCTAAGCATAAACATGAGACTCAACTTTAAAATATCTAAATCATGTTAATTTTCAATATTCTTCAGGTATTTGGAATATTCCAGAATGAAAGAACAATGCTTTCAGTGCGACAGACTGCAGAAAGGGCAGGCAGGATAACCAGGGTATTAACAGGCTGCTTAGTCTGAAACCCATCTGGATGAAATAATAGAAGAGGTAATATAATAATCAGTTAATAAAGAATGAGAGAATATAAGTATAATTAATACTAGTCAAAATGGCTTTATGAAAATAAATCTTGTCAGACAAACCTAATTTATTTTTTAATGGGTTTACATATTTAGCAGATAAAGATTGCTGCAGATTGAATATGCTTAGATTTCTCTAAAACTTTTTACTTTAACCATCTGACATTCAGATTTTTAAAAATTACCTTTAGACTCAATCAAAATAAAGCACATGCCAAACAGAATAAAAATTGATATGTCTCCAAAAGTAGCTGTCAGTGAAGACTCATCTCTGAATGAGAATGTTTGCAGAGGAGCTTATATTCAATCTGACACTATTCAATAATTTTTTTTTTATCCAGGATCTAGGAATAAATATTAAATTGCTGCTGAAAAAAAAAAAAATAGTACATAAGAGGCAAGAAGTATTGCAAATAACTAGAGAGGCATATCACTGAGCAGCCTGGGGTTATTGGAATGGCAAAGCTGTGCATCTCTAACACGGAATTCATGCCACAGCCCCATTCTCTAGTGCTACAAAGGAGGTCTGAAAAGCCCTGATGCCAAAAGACTATTCAGGCAGTAATGAAAAATCAGCTCAACATGCAATGGTGCTATGGCCAAAAAGCATCTGAAATTCTCATACAGAAAAGCCAGGAGATGGTGAATTAATCACAGCTAACCTATTCAGAAGAATTTTCTTGTCAGTGTTTTTTATTAGGTACTCAAAAGTGGAAGAACAATTGCAGAAGTTACAAAATTATTCTGTGGACTGAAATTGTAACAACTAAATGTGTATAAATTCTCAAGAATAATTAGAAGAGAGAATGTCTTGGCAACGAAAATGTACCTTCAACATGAGAGCAAAGAAGCAGTGATCATAAAATCAGAAAAATTCAGAAAACCAAAGACATATTTAACCATTTGTTCTGAAAAAAGAGTTGTCATTCCATCTCATAATTACTTGTTTCAAAACTGGCAGGATTTGTAAGAAGTCATAGATTTTATTATTAGACACCAAATCTATTAGAGAAAACAGGCAAATATTGACTAATCAAACCCAAACATGATTTAAAAAAAACAAAAAACATTTTTCAGGAACTACTATGGCTTTTTCAGTTGTTATTTCATAAGTATTAAAGAGAGATAGCTGCATTCACACTTGGATTTTTCCAGGGGAAAGTGATCTAATCCTTTATATAAAAATGCATCTATTAACTTCCTGGAGTCTTTATTTCATCTGTACCTCTGCAGTTACCTGGTCAATGGATGTATTCTTGTTTGCAACAAGACTTTTTAAAATTTATCCTGATACATCTCCACACTATGACTATTCTTTTTGCCAAGTCCGAGCATGTTTTTAGAGTCATGTTACATGTTAATGCATGCTGTTCAATTGCCATCTAATTTTGGATAAGCAAACTTAAATCCTTCTACATTACTCAGGTATGCATCACTATTATTAGATTATAATATTTAATGTGGAAATATCTTTTGTATTAGCCTTTGAATAAACAGTTTGACAAATTAGGGTAAAAGTATTTTCCTTCAGGAAAAAGAAAATTACTGTTGAGTAAACTCTGCCTTGATGTTTTGTACTAAGAGAAACCACTTATACCTACGAGGAAGGCTTTAAAATCAATATATTTAAAAATAGATATTGTTTTGTCTTTTTGCTCTAGTTTGAATTTTCCTTGCAATGCAGTTTCAGATAACTGCCATTATCTGAACTGTGACAGATAGTCTGCCATAGTTCAAATTTCATCACCCACAGTACAGAAGAAAATAAAAGGCATCTCAAAGAATGGAAAATACAATTCAGACTTTATTTCTTCCACAAACATGAATGTGAAAGTTAATGAGTTACTGTGCATGAAGAATAAGCCCCTCAACACACATCCATCAAGAGGAAAATATTGACTAATAAATTCTAAATTTTTTGTTTTAAATAGTTCTATTTTATAAATTTCCCTCACTTCCAAAACTAAGTAATGTCCTTATAGGTTCTGAAGACACCAATGGAGTTGGAGGCAAAAAACAGCTGGGACACAGCCTGTAGATATCTTTGCTTGCAAGGTTTCGTAGTTCAGAGATATTTGATCAATTCCCAGGAGCAGATGTAGAATCAGCACATCAGAGACGTGCAGGACATGCTTGTGTGTGCTGGACTGATATAAATTCTTTAGGCATATTTTGTGGCCAACAGAGGAGAAGGGAATCTGGCATGTCTGTATGTAAATACAGATCTATTTTTCTTTTCCCTCACCTTTTCCATCTGCAGCTCTTTCATTCTAACCCTGCAGTTGTTCGTCATCCTGTCCTGAGACAGTTGGGCTGCTGTGTTTATTCTGCAATGGTTTCTGGGCATGTGTTCTACAGAGTCCTGAAAGGCATTTATGCCAGCAGTTTCTAGCTCTGTTTTCTTTGGAAAATGGTTTTTCTGACATTTACCTTACAACTTCAGGGTGTCTCTGTGGCCTAAGTTTGGTGTGCAGGTGATTTCTGACACCCTGCTAGCTTACTTGGCGTGAAAAGTACTTCGGTGCCTAAGGTTCCTGTGAAAGCCTGAAAGCCCACACTGGTGGTCTAGATATGAATCTGCAAGCCAAAAGCCAAAATTAGTCCAGGATGAATGGCAGCATAGATTCCAACAGCTGGAGAACCTGCAAGGGAAAACTGGAGGTTATTTCCCTAACAGCACTGCAGTTACAGGCAGGGACCAAGCCAATGCCAAACATTAGCTCCAAATGCGTGAAAAGCAGCAAGTGTAGTCAGGAGAATACAATAACATGATTCCTTGGTCTCCAGAACTCTTAGAATCTGTTTTGATTCTAACTAAAAAGGAGCTATCCCAGAGCCTGCTGAGTGGTGCCTGCATGGCACCACCCTTTGCTCCAAGAACCTGGGGCATAGACTCTGTTTCCCCTAAAGTTAGACATTTAGGCTCCTTTTATAATCAATGAAGAGAAATGGACCTGTCTGGAGTGAGAATCTTCTGGTTTATTTTAAACACCAGGCTTACAACAGAAAAATGTGACCTAGAAGTAGCTATTTATTTCAACTGACTCTAGAACAAGACTAGACAAGTAATGCAGACAAAAAAATGCCTACATTTGGAGGGATAAATCTGAAGACACTTGAGGAAGTTAGTAGCTGCCAGGTTAAGACTGAATGGGAGTGAAGAATAATTTGAATCCAGGCTTAAGAACCAAGTTTTATCTACGTCCCATTAAACATGACCACTTCCTTTATTGCTTCTGCACTCCAGATGACTTTGCCACTCTCTAAGTTTAGACAATGAGCTGAATGTTCTGGAAGGAAAGATGCTCACTGCTGTTTGGAGTGAACTTTATCAAACCCCATTGTTTACTTATGATGTTTCCTTCTCTTATCCATATCCTTCAAAAGAATTAAATACCTAATTCATGAGGCCTTAGCCCAGATAGCAGGTCTCTCAAATGCATACAGAAAGCCCATATGCACCTCAAGTACTGTGTCCAGTTCTGGACCCCTCAATTCAGGAAGACATTGAGGTGCTGGGGCGTGTCCAGGGAAGGGCAATGAAGCTGGTGAAGAGTCTGGAGCACAGGTCCTGGGAGGAGCATCTGAGGGAGCTTAGGCAGTTTAGTCTGGAGACTCCCCTCAGGGAGGACCTTATCACTCTTTTCTCTCAAGTAACCGGCAACAGGGCAGGAGAACATGGTCTTATGCTTGGCAGGGGAGGTGTAGTTTGCACATTAGGAGGATTTTCTTCACAAACAGTGATTGGATGTGTGAATGGGCTGCCCAGGGAGCTGGTGGAGTCACTGGAGGTGTTTAAGGTAAAGACTGGACATGGCACTCAGTGTCATGGTCTAGTTGATTTGGTGGTGTTCAGTCATAGGCTGGACTTGATGGTCTCAGAGGTCTTTTCCAACCTAGTTGATTCTGTGATACTGTGATATCTCAGGTTTCTATTGGATCTGTTAGTTGGTAACTCAAATCTCAATCTGAACTTATTTTGAGAGCACATATTTTGGGGACAGGGGAGTGTTGGTTGGTTTAGTTGGTTGGTTGGTTGGTTTTCTCCTGTTGTTCAAAGCAACTCATTTAAAAGGAAATGGAATTTTTTTTTAGGAAAAATTAATGACTCAATAACTAAGTTTCATGGCATACATTCAAGATCATAATAATGAAATTATACAAAGTATTCCTATAGGAAAATATCCATGAATAAACATAAAAGGACACAATCATAAACATATGGACTAAATTTTGGAATAAAAAACTATGTTAATTTCTAGCATTCCCAGACTGCTATCTCTTCTCCCCAAATTTTGCAAGTTACAGCACAATCTTCACATTATGATATTTGCTTTCTTGTTATGCATTAATACTGTTTAGTCTGTAAATCTTGGTAAAGGAAAAGAATATTTCAATGGGAAGACCTTTGGATTTTTAATCATTGCAGTTGGAAGAATTAAAAGGTTTTTTTAATGGTAGAAAACAGAGAAGCGTTAGTCCAGCATCTATGTATCAAAGTAATACTGAAAAGGAGAACAATACACCAAGTCTATACAATAGAAATAATTAAAAAAAAACCCCAAGGTTATTTCAATATATGATGTTTTTCATATGGGTTTCTACTGCTTGCCAACCATCTTCCTTGAGTGCACAGCTCGGAGCTGCAATTCATCACTAATCTTATGTGTAGGTAGCTTGTGATATGCTTTGACAAATCTCATCTAAATGTAAAACGTTATTGCCATTCTTATCCCACAATAAACCTTTGTTCCAGAGTTACTTACAAGTCTTCTTTAACAGAATTTAAAGAAAATAATGTCTGTATTACACAGAGACCAAAAGTTGTTTCCTACAGCCACTGAAAAAAAACCCCTTAAGAAACTCTTCCTGTTGTCATATGTACACATATGTATTCACAAACATAGGCTCACATACAATAGTAAAAAAGGCCATGAATGACTTAAAATTAAGACATAGAACTTGAAATGTAAAATGGAGCTGCGTGCAGCTAAGGAGAAATAATATGCTACCAGCAGTGGTGAAATAAATGCTGCTGCATGAATTATGTACTGCCAATGGATTGTAAATAACAAAGGTATAATAGTTCCTGGATATATTTAGAGGAGAAAGCAAAGCTATCCATTACCAAATAGCTTTTTATAATTACATATTTTTTGAGGGTCTGAGTTTAGACTGCACAAATGTCAATTAATACATAAAGTAGCATTTTTTAATCTGCCATCAATTTCTGAAAACATTTCTATCACGTGATTAAGATAATCAAGTGAGACTGCGTTAAAAATTATAAACATAAATGCATTAATAAATGGAACAGAATCTACTTGTTCAATGGCAGTAGGTATAATCCTTTCCATTTCTGTAGCACTTCCATCTTGAAGTGCTCTATTTGCTGGCTCTGGGGTCACCTCAGCATTTGACCACCTCTGGGGTCACCTGTGATTGACTTGAAGCATTTGGCCAGTAGTGTTACACATCTCTAGATTTTTAGCTGGAGGAAGGATAGAGTAATTGCCATCCTGGAGTAACCAACTGGCACACCTGACATGGGTGATGGTCAGTTTTGCTTCATGACAATGATTGCAGTGGAGATTTGGTTTAGTTAAGTAATTCTTGACTAGAATTGCATTAGAAAGAGAATGACAGTAACACAAGTGAAACACAGGTATTTTTGAGGTGTCCCAGAAAGAAATGAAAAACATGTAGTGCTGCCCAATACACTAAGTAGACCAAGAAAATGTGTAACTGACATCAGGAAACTTTTAAATCCTATTTCTCTTTGGGGCTTAGGCATCTGACTCAGAGGTTCTCAAAGGTGTCACTCTCTTCACAAGACTCACAACACAAAACACTATCCGTTTATTCAGCATTTCAATTTCAATTTCACAACAACTTGCCTAGAGGAAACAGTGCTCTGTCTAGAAATGAGTGACCCAGATTAACTACTCTCTCAGGTTTCAAGATGCCCCTATTTTAAATTCATATCTATGTACTCTTCCCACTTTACTTAACTTCTCTACAACCAGGTCACAAGCAGTATTGAGCAGTGGGTGTCTGCAGCCTGCCTTCTTAACAGCATCCCTTAAAATCAAATATTAAATTGAACCAGTCTAAAATATAGGCAGAGAAAACAATAATGCCTGTATCCTTTGGGTTAGGGTGCTTCTCTGAAAGTGAAAATTATTAACAGTCATAGGATAAAATAAAAATGCATTGCAAATCATTATCATAGTCTTGCTAACACTGTCCTGATTTTATTTTTTTTCCAGTAAAACACTACTTCTTTTTCTGATATGAAATGCCTTAGCTTTTTTTGAGTGTAGCTCTTGTTTGGTATTTCAATCCCCTGTCAGAAGAAAGATGGAGATAATATTCTGTGGCATATCTCACAGAGCAGGTGTTTAGCTGCCCAAATCTCCCTGTGAGGACAAAAAGTTATTTCATGAGTTGATTCACCAAACAAATAGGGAAGTATCTGTGAAATTCAGCTTCAGTTTAACCTATGTCACTATAGTGGGAGATTGGAAGAGCCATCTGCACCTTCAGTTCCTGACGCTTTTTTAGAACAACCCCTATCCCACTTACCAGTTCAGAAAAAATATGTTCACATGTACCATATGTCCATCATGAATTAACCCATACAATAAGGACACAGTACTCTAAAACATCACCTGTCATTGTCTGCTACTCTAGAGAAGCTACAGCAGCAAGTTCTGTATTCCCCACAGTACCTGGAAGCTTAGCAGTTATAAAAAGGTCAGCAGCAAACTCCTGAAAGGATTTTGTTTACTGCTGCCTATATACCCTGTGGGGATTTCATTTTGATAGGTCTGTAAGTAAATTAAATGGTCGATTTGCATATTGTTACAAAAGTGTAAACCTTTTATAGTGTTTAATGAAGATTTACGCAATACCATAAACTTGATATATACCCTCTGCTTGTATAATTGAGACATGCTAGACAAACTGCACTCATTACATCAATTTCTTTCATTATTTATGATTTTGAGTAACACCATTAGTAACGAACATATGTTGTTGTATAACATTTGGTAATATTCTCCCCTCCCTCACATTTCAAGACCTAAATCTCATTGAAATTCACTTATTCCATCACTCATGATATTTGTCAAGGCAAACAAAGGGAGAGGGGTATGAACCCGAGAAACCTTTAACCTGAGGAAGTGCCCTGGACTTTTATTACCTTTGTTACGGTTTTATTATTTATCATGGCAGCAACATTGATTTCTGAATAAGCAATTACAATGACAAAACAACATTACAGCAAAAGCTTATAATTGCAGCTGCAAATTAACCATGTAAGTAGAAATATCAAAACTGGGAAGAAGTGCAGACTGTTGTTCCCTTTATCTTATTTCCTTTAGGATGTATATCTCGATTCAGAGCAATTGGATCACAAATATCCAGAAGCAGAAATGTCAAAGACAGACAATTATATGTCCATACATAGATTTATTATTTGTATCTGTGATAAACATAATTCTTCTCTGGGAGAAGAGAGAAAAAAAATCACTGTAAATAAAAATAATATCAGAAGAGAAAGTGGTCCAAAAAAAAAAAAACAAAACAAAATATCAGTACAGGAGAAAAGACTTTGGTAGTACATTAATGGCAGTGACCAGAAAAATATTAAAAAAAAGCCCAAGCAACATTCAACATTCAACATTCAACATCCAACAAAAAAAAAAAAAAAAAAAAAAAAAAAGAAATTATTGGTAAGATCACTACCTCCAACTATTAAATTAGCTCTTACCAGTCTATATAGATAGTATAAGTGGGGTTAAAGTATGAGTGCTTCATGGATGTAGACTTACAGCAAAACCTGGTGTCTAAGTTTAGAGCAAAGCAGGCGGAGATTACAAAATTTTGAGCAGTCTTTCAACTGGTCATAATGTTTTCAGTCCTTGTAAACAGGTCTCTTGAATTCTTTGTTCTTAGTCTTCAAATCTCTAATGTGGTGGTAATGACATATTTCTTATGACTTGCTGAATGACTCTGAATTTATTGAGAGGTATTCGGTGTGATTTGTGCTATAAAGATGTCAAATAAACCAAGACGATGATTCAGACTCAAAGCTACAGATTTAACTTTCCAAAATAATACTAGATTTCTGGTGTTAAATAAATTTGTCACTAACACCTGCTAAGCCTTTATTTTTACAGAATTGAAGAAAATCTGTACTCCTACCTTCTGTTGATATATTTCTGTTATGTCTTGAGAAGTGCTTCATGCACCTAAGTGCAGCTGTGTGTGCTGTAAAATGAGTTAAAATGGGCTGCTTGTGTTTGCTGAGACTGGGTCCTCCTACACTTCTGACTTGAAAGAAAACCTTATGTGGGTTTTGTTTGTATAAGATCTTTCTGAATACATAAGCTGTTTGTTTTTTACAAATCCAAAACTGTGGATCTAAGCTACCTAAACTGTCTCTGATTAGAAACATAAAGAAAATCTAATCTCTTTGTATTTCTAAACCATTCATTACTCTCATATCACATGCTGCATCTAGTTGATAAGAGAATTAATTTTATATTTCACAAAGTATATAAAGGGTTTTTTTATATTCTCTTTGAAGTTTTCTGAAACAAATTAAAATAAAATCCTGTGTTAAAAAAGAAAAAAGGAAGAGGTCAGTTCTGTTTCGTTCCAAATTACTATTGTTACCACCTGCTGAACTACTCCTGTTTAGAGAGCTACCCTAACTGCCCCAACTGTGGTTTCAATTACTTTGTACGTTATAAATGTCAAGGGAAAGCAAAAGGAACATGCATTTTTTAACAGATTAATGTCTCTCTCCTTACTAATGCCACTTTTTAATTCATATTTTGGAGAACTTATGAAGTTCTCCAAAAGGGCTGCTTAGGAGCTTTTAGGTTTCATCTGCCTTCCTACTTTTACAGTCCTCTTTAAATGCTGTGTCATCTATACATGTAGAAGTGAGAAGTGACTTGAATTAATTAACTGTTGATATTTAGGTGGTCATTGACACCTGATGAAGGTAATATGGCCATATTTTATGGGAGTAAAAATTCCTTAAATGCCTGCCTGCTTTTCAGGAACTGAAGTGATGAAGCTGTTGGTTGGCAACACAATTCTCATTCCTTGTGGAGAATGAAATAGGAAATTTTGAAGTACAAAATGCTTTCAGAATTAGAATCCATCAAACCTAAAAGAAATACATAGTGTTGTTGGTGAATGATTCATAAGCCTTTGTTGGACACCATGTCTTCTTATTCCTTTATTTCTGTCTCTGTTTTACTGTTTTATTGCCTTTTCTTCCAGGAGTTTGGTTGGCAGCCTTTCTCACCCTTGAGAACAGGGACATGATGTTTCTCACCATGAACACAGAAGATATGTTGAGATTCCTATGGGCCTGGGACTAATAGTGAACCTAAAGGAAAAGAAAACACATAAAATATTAATTGTTTATTTTTCTTTATTCACAATAGAATTGTGGTTAAAAAACCTCAATTATTAACTTGTCACATCACTACTTTAAAAACTCATTAAATTCTAACTCAATTCTGCCATTGTCTAGACTGCTTTAGACAGGGAAAAACTAGCATGAACAAGGGTAAGGGAGGAATATGTTTGAACCTTAAAATCCACAAATAATTCCTTTTTTAGTGGAAATGGATTTGAAGATGAGGCTAAATTTGTAATGTTGTAACCTTTTCAAAAGCCATATTATTATTTTTTTATTGCAAGTTACACCTGGCAAGAGTCCTGAAATTGCTTAAAAATCCAAGTTTCTGGTTCAATAAAAATTATGCCCTGTTTAAAGTTTTCACTGGTTTTAGTCCATCTATTATACAAAAAAAAAATACATACTGAAAGATCAAATGAAAAATAAATTATCCAAAATCAGTGGTTAAGCATGTTTTTATTTGCTCAACCAATGCCTGCCCTTTTTTTCTCCCTTTATTCAACATTTCCAGAGCAATTTGAAGATTCGAAATATAGGAAACTCCTTCCATGTCCACAAGACTGAAGTCAGCAAAATTATAGTAGTCCACTTGGTACAAAAGATCATGAAGATGTACTAGTGAATAAGGTGGCAGAAGATCTTCGTCTTACAATGATCTTCACAGTCACAAATACCCAAGAATTGATGTTTTGATTTGAAAAGAGCTCTTAAAGATTAGGGAATTGTTTTTAAATCATCCTCCAATGAGTAATGTGAGTGGACTTAAAGCAGATGCTCTTCGTGGTGAAATTTTCATCCTTTGACATACCTCTACTTTGTAATTAATTAGGGAAATGGTTGTGCTTCTAAAAAAATAAAAAGGGGACAAAGAAAGGTTTTATTAATTTTAGAGTCTCAGTTTCTCATTAGAAGAATGCATTAACCTAGAAAATGCACCTGAAATCATAGCAAGGCCTACAGTAAAACAACTCTAAGACTACTACATACTTTTTTCTTCCGAGGAATGTTTGTCTCATGATCACTCAATCAGGAAAATCTGTGCCACTTGCTTTTTTAAGAAAGGGGCCATGACAATTTGATGACATTTGTATGTTTTACAATTATTTCTGAGAAGATAAGATGTTGTTCCAGTGTTTCTCCCTTTTCTCCTACTTCCCAACATACCAGCCACAATGCCCAAGCCTAGGTTCTGTCCACCTCAACACATTCTTATCTCCCCTTCCCTCAGGTTTCTATCTCTTCATGCCAAAAAGCAGTTTCCTCTCTTAAGCATCTGCTGCCAGCAGTAGGTTACTCAGAGTGCAGAAGAAGCAATCTGTTCTTGCCCCCTGGCAATTCTGGCAGAACCAGACTGAAGGAGCCCCAAGCCTCCTGCTTGCTGCCCCGGGATGGAGAATACAAAGTCCTGCTGACAGGCTGTCACACAGGAGCTGTGCAGGACAGGAGAGCACTTGGTGAGGGTGTCTCTGCACAGAATAAATATTCAATACTGATGTGGTCCCCCTGAGTGTTTGCTAACTTCATATTCAAAGGTTTCTTCTGGTCATACAGTTTGAACAGCAGAAAATCCACCAGCATTACATGTCTATCAAATGATACTTTGGACACTACTATCCAAAAGAGTAAACAAAAGAGTTTTCCAAGGATCGTAAAGGTATTTCCTCCCATTCAAATATAATTCTACCTGTTCTGCCAGAGATATTTTCATTCCTAAGTACAACAGTCCAAAAAGAAAAGAGGTGTTACGATGAAAAATATAATATCCTATTATCCTGCTTTTTATAGCCCAGCCTATCATGACTTTTTTTTTCTAGTTTGAGGGCTGACTCCTTCCTTATGTTTATAAAATCCAATAAAGTCACACATTTGAAGAATACTGGATCTTGTGGCTCACTATTCAAAATGAACTGAAAAGATGACAATAAGTTTGGCTGCTTTAAAATACGTATTTTTATGTAAATGTATATTTTGTTATTGTTTTATATATAAAATACATATCTTATATAAGCTTGATTTAGCTTCTGAATCACCCCAGCTGAACGTTGCATGAAATTTTCAGAACAAAGCATCCACTGAGACTATTACTTCACGACTTCAGCTGCATTGACAACACTTGGGAAGCAACACTGCCCTGAAAGTTCAGCTTTCATTGAACAAGCAGGAACCAAACATGCCTTTCTGAAGAGAGAATTTGACCTTTGTTTTCCCAATGATTTGACTCTCATGTCAAATGAATACTAGAGCAGAAGCAATTTAAATAAACAAACTTAAATAGCCTATCAGTAATGATATACTGACACCTTTGAAACAACTCTTGCTCTAAATTTCAGCTTCACTCTCTTAACTTGCCTGAGTTATTTTCTCTTAGTTTTATTTCTACACATAGGTTTGTAGATTTTGCATGGATATTAGTTAATGAGTTACACAGTTCATTTTTAACTTTTTTTCTTTAGTTGAAAATGTACCATTTGTCAAAGGAATGCAGCATTAAACAACTGCACAACAAAAAAATGCCAACTCACTGCAAATGAGCATATCTCCAGGTGAAGAAGTAAAGAAGCAATTTATGTCAAGATCCCTACACAGAAATCCTTTAATGCCCCTCACTGACTGCAGAAATAGCTCATCCTTCTTCAAAGATGGCACTTTCTGCTTCTACACAGTCTTTTTTATTGCAAATGGAGCACAAGTTTAAATCCCTCATAAAGGGCAGAACCACAATAGGTCCTTGGGAAATAAGCTTTATTCTATGCAAAGGGAGAAGGACTGGAATGGGAACAGCTTGATCTGTGAACAACAGATTTAGAAAAAATATCATTGAAATTCTTTTATGGAAATTGGATTAAAAATTTTCTTGAGAGACTATTTTCTGCCTAACACAATACAATAAGGGTTTTAACCCAGAGGGAGAATGTCATCAGCTCCTATCTGCTGTCATTTAGTGTGGGGAAGACACTTGAAGGACAGAGGATGTCTGATACTGAGGGGGGGAGGTAGAGAGTGTAATCCTGGCAAAGCAGGGAATCAGGTATCTGACAATGAAGTCCAGACATAAAAATATCAAGTGACAATTGACTTTGACTTCCAGTCTGGTTTGTCTTGCTGGTGCAACTACCCTGCTCTGGCTCAAGGCCTTCTTGCACTTCACAAGGTCTGCATCATAACAACATTTTTCTCTTCTGTACAAATGTGTTCACCTGGAGCTCCTAGGACTCATTAAATGTATTCGTTAAGCCTTACTGAGCCTTAGATGAACTAAATAATAATCCTTTTTGACAGCAGATAAACCAGGCTGTAGGACACTGGTGACTGCCTGTGGTTTCCAAACAAGTCACTGCCAAACATTACACTCAATTTCAGATGCATTCATTCGATGCAACAACCATCAGGTAGCAATTGTTTCAGGTTTTCCCAAAGTTTAGTGTGGGAATAGAAAGATCCTATTATGCTAGGTGGTCTGTATCAATTCACTTGCCTTTGACATGAAAATGCTACGGCAAAAGTCCCTCTAGAAATGAAAGCTTAACACAAGCATGGCCAAGAGGTTTTGCTCTTTCAACAGCTTTTTTACTTGCTATCACAGACAACGATACACGTATTAAAAGGAGATTAAAAAATGACTGCAGTGTTTTCACTGTGGACAACATATCAGTAACATTAAAAAAGATTTTTTAATCCCCAAAGGCCTTTTAAGGAAAGAAAAAATAACATATTTGGCAACATTACTTTTTCACTTTGTTTTCCTCTACAGATTATTCTGTAAATGAACTCCCATGTTCTTGTTGAGTGTTCAAAGTTAAAATATTCAATGAAATATTGGAAAATCTGATCCTTTTTTTTTTTTTGTAATTCTTTTTTTTTAATTTAACTTCTACTTTTCTCCAATTCTCTTATTCTTTCCGATCCCACTTACTAGTTCTGAGTAACTCAGGCTTGTCTACAAAAGGGAGGAATGGGGAGAAAAAGTTTTTGATAAGCCCTGCTTGTTAAATTCATGATCAAGAGAATTTCTCTTAATTTCTCTGTACAAAGAAGAATACTTGTAAAAAATGCTCTAAATAGGTGTCCTAGGTTACAGTGTAAAAT